>CM057347.1:15751738-16159839 GCA_030015575.1 Agapanthus africanus
ATCCAATATACATATATAACAGCGTCCATACCACCGATATATATGTCATATAAAACTGAACATATAACTATAACAAGGTATATGTGTGAGCATGTAGGTATAGCAAGGCATATATGTAAGCATGTAGGTATACATGTATGCTATATGTCATATGCGCCATCGCACAAGAATAAATGCCTCTATGTCGCTAACCAATAGCAAGGTATATCATATGAATATTTGTGTTGTGCGTATCAGGGCAATTACCGACAGTGTATGTGTAGCATACAATTGGTGCTCGTGCAATATGTGTTAGTGTATATGCCCTAGAGGCCATTACTGTATCATACTAGTTTGTATATTACTTATTGGAAGCTTGAGATATTCACAGTTTTATTGACAGTCTTGCTAAAAATGGTAGTATGCTACTTGGTTTGTTTCTACTTTAATATGTGCATATGTTTCTTTTAACATATCGCTTATACATATTAGTAGAGCCCTTAGGATCTTTGCTTGATTACCAGCGTTGTGATGGCAGTCACACTAGTGGGGGCTGGGTAGTCTATAAGCAACATCCTATACAGGTCCCTGGTCGTAGGATTATCGAGACGGGGCATCGATATTTCGGAGTAGACTGGTGTATACACTTTTCATCCCAGCTGGGGAGATGGTCTGTCCCACAGCCATCAGTACGTGGTAATGGAGATAGTATGCAGGTGCTCGTTAGGTTACGAGTACACCGGACAGGACTCGCCGGGAACTGAGGTTGGTACTATACCCAACGTCAGATAGCAGTTTCCAGGTGATATGAGTATAGTTTAGTTGTCGACTTGACACTGCTACTTCGCATCGGGTGTGTTCCCACTGTACTTAGATTACTACCCTACCACGGATCAAAGAAGTCGTGCAAACAGGTAGTAGTTGGGTGCAGTCCCGAAGAACTTTGGGGTAGTGGCGGTTAGACAGGATTCGCCTCTCCCGGTATTGGGGGTTGATATCGCGCTGTGTATGGAGAGCTATTACACAAAGTCCCTGTCCAGGGCAAGCGAGATTTACTGGTAGGTTCCAGTAGTTTCTTAAGGTGTAGTGGGCTTCACTCCGACATGACTTATACCGCTATTAGGGGTCTGACGTTTACCGCCCCCTAGGCCCGATATGCGATAGTCCCAGACGAACAGACCGGACTGTACGAAGATTGTTACATACAGGTTCAGTAGGAGTTCGGATGGGTTTCCTCATAGTCCTTCTTATCGACATCTACCCGGGGACCGTTACGTACAACTAGTACCGCTTACGGTCTGTGGTTAAAACCACTGCCAGCGTAGTGTCGAGTCTTTAGAGTCCTACACAGAGAGTTTCCCTGTACCGGGCAAAAGGTGTAGAGGCCGTATGGTTTTTATGGCAGGGCCGCGATCACTTACGTACACTTGTGCACGTACTATGATCGGGCAGATAATACTAGTGGGTTTTGGTTTAAGCCAGATTCTAGTATTATACAGATGGATTTATTCAGTCAAAAATTATCCGTGTTTTTTGGAAATACGGATGGGAGGGGCAGTCTCATAATTTCTCGGGAAGCTTCTAGTAGAAGGTGATTCATTTGTGTTTATTTCCTTTTAGGATTTAAACTATATGAGGTGGAGGATGAGGTGTATGTTTACATTAAATGCTTAATGACTCATGAGGTGATTCACCCTTAGAATTAAATGAAGCATGCTAGATATTATCTTGATATTATCAAGAGAGATATTATTATGCTTCATATTATTCTAGCATGAGTATTATTCATTTCATTATCACAAAACACTTCTCTCTCCTCAAGTTTTCATCTTCTTCTTCAAACTCTAATAGCTCTCATGAGTTGAGAATCCTAGGGTTTAAGTGACTAAGTAATCCATCTAAATACTCTACACCCTCTAGGACTTCTAGATTAGCAAACTAGAAGCCGTAGTTATCTCAGATTCGAGATAGGAGCTCGGACTATAAACTCTCGGGTGGATCGTCTTTGACTCGAGGAGGCCGTTGAGGTGCCCATGTTCCATAGAGCCTACGAGGTGTGGAGGACAGCGATGAAGACCCGAAGGACAAGTAACGTGAGGTATAACTTTGAATCCGAGTAGTTAAACCTCTCGTAGTTTGCTAGTAATGGTTTAGACACGGTCCGAGTGCTCAAGTCCGTGTTACAAAGATTTGATAATTGTTTTTCATATATTCCGCCTCCCCGCGTACACGTGGGGTGCGTGACATGGACTTATAACATGGACTGTCAATAATAGTGCGGTGTACAATAGATACAGATTCAGGCACAACAAGTAACTATATGCAAATGAAGTTCATGCACCATCTCTATATGTGCATATAAACATGCGGCTAATATCATATCATATCTAGCCCTGACGCTTAATGCCATACGGGCGATTTCCCCATAGATGTTAAATCTACTCACCGAAAATCACAAGCTAGGTCGATCCAATCACCTGCTTCCCTTTCGTCGTAGCGCTCAAAGTCCCCGCCTGCGATCCTATTAACACAAAACATAACAAGTGCAAATCTTAGAAATCGATCAATATCACGTACACACTACGTTTGACCAACGCACCAACTCTAATCTAACTCATAAGTGTCCGTCTAATGGCTAACGTGTGTGGCGACACACCAAAACTAACCCAAGTGTAGCAGCTACACAAGATCACGAACCGTGTCGGATAACATAACACGCGTACGCAAAACACTAGATTATGCACAAGTGATCCCAGATTTTGCATACTGTCAGAACTCAAAAATCAAACAGTACCAAACACCTCAAAACAACTGCAGACAGATACCCACCAAAACCCAAACCCCAATTCCCCAAGAAATCCGAGGTCGCCGGATTTGGCCTTCTTATTGCCGGCCGAGACCGAGCCCCTTGGATTCGTGCTCCAGGTGTAGTATTAGGTTCATTAGTTCAACACTACCACACTGCTAGATTTTTCAGTAAAATTCCCAGGTTATAACAGATCACAGAGACCTTATTATGACACTAAAAATACGATATTTGCACGAAACGATAACTTAAGTGTTTTAAACAGCAACCAACGAGCTATGAAACATTAAAACACCTAATTAACAGTTTAGGGATCATTACCTAGCCACTCTTGCTCAAAAATCCTAGCCAAGCCCCAAGGCAAACTAGTGGCTAATCAAGACATTGAAGTGTTTTCCATGGATTTTTGTGAAGTTTTAGCAAGGATTTGTGAAGAGAGAGTGAGGGTTCAGTTTGGGAGTTGAGAGATTAACAATAATGAGAATGAGAGAAGAAATGAGAGAGTGAGGGATAAAAATGGTGAGGGGTGAGTGTAGGGTGAGTCAAAGGCTTACACTCACTCTTTCCCTCACCTCATTAATGCACATATTAATGACTCATGACTCATAAGCCACCTCTCTCAATCCAAACAAGATATTTCACACACACAAAAGATCTAGGAAAAGGTTAAGACAAAGGTTAATTTGCCAAGGTTTAGCTTAAGGTGTTATGGTTGCTAAACAAGGTTAACACTAATATACCCTCACATTCACATGCATATGTGTGTGAAAGCCATAACAAATAATATAAAAATATTAATTAATTGTTATAAAATATGAGAAACCCGATTTGGTAAACTTTTCCCTAAAAACCCGCATTAATTCTTAATTAACACTAATCACATTCTAAGGTGTTACATGTATTTATTTCTATTGTTGTTATATCTAGCTTGCACATATTGATGAAGACTCGATACGGTAGTATACTATTATGGTTTGTTTTTATCTTAACATGGCATATGTCATACTCGTTATTACATATTTCAGTTACATGTTGATAAAGGCCCTAAGATCTTGCTTGACTACCTGGGTTGTGATGGCGATCATACTTATAGGAGTAGGGTAGTCCATAAGCATATCCTTAAATGGTCCCTAGATGCGTAAGTATCGAGACTGGGCATTGATACTCCAGAGTAGACTAGTGTATACGTTTCTAGCCCCGCCGGAGGATAGTTGGTCCCGCATCTATTGGTCTGATGCACCTAAGATCATATACAGGTGCTCACTGGGGGTGAGTTCACTGGATAGACTCGTAGAGAACTTCTGGATGGTACTATACCTATTGTCAGATGGAAGTTCTCAAGTGACATGTGTACAGATTAGTCTTTGGACCTAAGATCGGCATTTATCTCGTGTGAGTTCCCACTGAGTTTTGATCACTACCCTACCACGGCTCTACTGAGTCGTGTAAACAGGTTTTGGTTGGGTTTAGTCCTGAGCCACATGGAGGCAGTGAGCGATTGTTGGGGATTCGTCTCTCCTGGTATTGGGAGTTGATATCTCACAGTGATCAATTGGTCAGGACCATAAGACCTTGGATAAGGCAGTTGGGATTTACTGATACGTTGATCAGTAGTTTCCCGGATTGGTCCTGAGCCATATCGGCACGACTTATCAGGTTATTAGGGTCTGACGTTCACCACCCCCTAGACCCGGTATGCAATACTCTTTGACGAAGAGACCGGACTGTGCGGATATTGTCACAGATAGGCTCAGTAGGAATTTGGATGAGCTTGCTCGTCGACCTTCTTATCGACAGACACCTGGGTAGCCATTACGCACAGTTAGTGCCGCTGACGTGCTTGTAGTTAAATCTACTACCAGAGTACTGTCGAGTCTTTAGAGTCCCACACAGAGGGTTTCCCAGCTTCGGGCGAAACGAGTAGAGATCGTATGGTTTTACGACAGGGTTCGATCACATACGTGTACTGTACGTGGGTGGTGCTCGAGCGGACAATACTAGTGGGCTTTGGTTTAAGCCGGATCCTAGTATTTGATTATTGGATTGACTTCGTCTCATTGTATTTGTGTTTCTCAGAACACGGATGCGGGTATGTATATACAGTTGAGAGGGACAGAGAAGGAGACACTTCATTAGGGTTTTGACCATTGACTTGATTAAAACCATAATGAGCTCGAGGAAATTGTTTACTAATTTTTATTAGAGATAATTATGTTATGCTTAATTGGTTTGACCATTTGACTTGTTGACCATTGTTGACTTAGATATTTTTGTTGAGCACAAGATATTTTGCTTAGAATTAATTGTGACATGATAATGGTCAAATCAAATGAACCATCACAATTATCTTAATAAAACTTATCATTCTTTTTCCTTATATGAGAGCTCTTTTCATTTTTGATTCTCATTCTCTTTCATGGTTCTCTCCTTCTTCCCCTCTCAAACCCTAAATGTCTCATGTGTTGAGAATCAAGGGCTTGTGAGACTAAGCCACTAAAACCACACTCTACTCACTCTAGTCTACTTGTATTAGCAAGATAAGTATTCTAGTTGCCTCAAGTTAGAGGTTTAGCTCAAGGTTGGAGCTCTTGGGTGGATCATCGTTGACACAAGGAGGCCGGAGTTCAAGCATGATCCATACTTCCATCGAGGAGCTTGAGGAAAGGATCGAAGACCCGAAGGACTTGTTTCCATTAGGTATGTTTTCTATCATAGTAGATAGAACCCTAACTTGCTAACTAGGTTTATGGTAAAGATCCGGTTTAGTGTTATTCTAGCGCCAAGTTTTGTATTGCTATAAAATTTTTGTTCCGTATATGGCCACGGGAGTTGGCCAGGGCGCTAGTGTAACCCTTCATGGTATCAGAGCCAGCCCACAAACCCTAAATTAGTAAGTTTAAACAATGTTAAAACAACGAAACCGAAACGACTCCGTAAAATCAAAACCAAACTGCAGTTTCTGTCGAATTTTTTAAGGCTTCAAAAATTTTTTTAAACAACTTCAGAGTGATCCTTACACTATGAGATGTACCCAAAACAAAAATGAAGCATTTTTACCAAGTTTTGGTCGTCCACATGCCCCTTAAAACCAGCCTCCTCGGTTCTAGTGTGGATAAATGGGTCGAGTTTTGTTCTGGGCTCTTATCTCAAGGAGTTTGGTTTCTGGTGTTGTTTGTTTTTGCCCAATTTTGATTTTCTGTTGTTTTTCAGTACGGGGCAATACGGAGTGTTTCGAAGTCGTTATATTTGACACTGTTTAATACTTTACAGTACATTCACTTTTATCTGCGACCGTGAATGTCATTTGATTGGTAAACTCGTCTGATTGCTATATATTCTTTTAGAAGGGTTTGCGAACGTGACATTCGCGTTGATGTTTTGTGCTTGTGCTGTGATTGTGGTTGGATAGTCGTGGTGGATAGCAAGTGGTGGAATGTTAGTGGTACAATTTATATTCATTTGTATATTTGTTATTGCGGGGCGAGCGTCCGACATATGGACTGCCATCTTTGCCGGGTTGTATATTATTTTAGGGTACGACCGGGTTGAGGTCGATATCACCATTTGTACATGTTATTTTCTTTTTCTGTACTAGGATTACCCCGCGGTGGAGTGCACGAATAGCCGGGTTCTAGAAGGCAACAAGCCCGCATCTCATGGCGCTGAGACAGATGGGGCTTCGTTCTAGAATTGGCGGGCTATTCGCCGCACTCGTAGTGGGTATAGGATGACCCATGAAGGGGCGCCCATGTTACCGGATTCCGTGAAGTGCTGGGTGGCCCATTCACTTTGTTGAAGGGGGCTGCCCTACTTCTGGGATTGGCGGGTAACTTGCCACGCTCGTAGGGGTCCAGGTTTTCATTGCACAGGCTATCCACACGACCGGGAACGTCGGGTTTTATTTGCGGCTCAAATGAAACCTGGGGCTCCAAGATTATCCACCTTTGTGTATTTTTGGCTGAGATTCTATGATGTTGCTTATTATCATGCCTGAGACGAATGTTATATATATACCTATATATATATACTAGTAGATATTGTATATGTTTTGCACTCGCGCTAGTCCAGTCCCTTCTCTGTCGTTAGTTAAGTAACCTAACGGGTGATGACGGGGCCCAGTGGCGAATGCAGATGGCATATACATACATTGTATTTTCGTTCTTTTCTGGTGTGATAGGATTAAAATGATGGGACCGCATTGATTTTGATTAATGCAAGAAAATAAACCTAAAAGATGTTGTTGGAACAGATTTCAAAAAACTGACATTACAGACGTTCTCTTTGCTTTGCACAGTGGTATTCAGTTTGGAATATCCAGCACCTCATTTGATGAGGCAAGGGCCGAGATCCCTTCATCGGGAGTAGCCCTTTGAGTAAAAGTTTGTGTCAATGTAATAACTTCACTATAGTTGATTATTTTTGCTTTGCATCGTGGTATTCAGTTTGGAATATCCTGCACCTCATTCGATGAGGAAAGAGCCGAGATTCCTTCACAGGGACTGACCTCTTTAGCAAAAGTTTTCTCCACTATATAAAACCACTAAGGTTCCTTCAACGATATCAAGTTCATTACGTTAACGGGGTTTTCGCCAAAAACCCAGTCGTAACCCTCCGTCATTTCGGATTGGTATTGCTTAGTATTGTGCTACGTATTTCGTGCTCAGCCGAGACGTAGTGTTCGGTAGCTATGTAATATTTTTCTGTAGCAAATAAAGCGATTGGTTAGGACAGTCGTGCGGTCATTTTGGCTCAGTCAAGGACTCGTACGGGTGGGTCTATTGCAATCAAGATAATGACGGGTTGAACTTGACTATGATCCTTTGATATGTTGGCTTAGTCAAGGTCACTTGGGTCCTAGGGGTAAAAACCACATCGGGAGTTTCAAACATACAGGAAACTTGCAGATTTAGTATACCTTCTGGAGTGTAGTGACTAGAGTGGATTCCATCTAGGTCATTACACAATGATCGTTGGATCCCGATCCCACTGATGAGTTGGATTACTCTCGGGAGATTATTTCACTTAACAATCAATGTTATAAACCAAGTAGGTGTCTAGAACGGTGTTAGCGGGGCTACGCCTCCAAGAAAAAGAGGTTATATAATTAAGGAACTTCGCGAAAGCGTTGGAAAACCTCCCTCGAAGTACCAACACTAGCCTGGCTGAAAGGTTAAGCAAGTATTGTGACGTGCGATTAAATCCTGACTAGTACTTTTTTTAGGGGTTGAAGAAGAATTTGAGGAAACAGTGGGAGCCATCCTGGTTAGATAAATTAATAAACAATCTAATCTTACAAGAGCGCATGCTGCGTGTTTCTTTTCTCTCTCTCCAGGTAGCAACCATTTCACGCCCTAATCAAGATAATAAAATGTATCGCTTGACCGATCCGAATTCTTATTCGGGGCTGGGGAACGTCGGTTCGGCTCTAAACTATGACAGCAGTCATAAGTATGAGAAAGGGAAAGAGGAAAGTATGAATTCCTTGATGACCTCATCGAAGAAGAAGCATACTATTGCATCTCCTTAAGGTGTTCTTTTAGTTGAGAACTGCTTTTCGGTCAGTCCTACCTCCTGGGTACTAGATACTGGATCAGGATTTCATATCTGTAAGTTATTGCAGGGACTGAGAAAAAGTAGGATAGTTGAACTTGGTGATATGTCCCTTAGGGTAGGGAACGGAGCACAAGTTAATGCTACAGCCGTCGGTGAATATCGCCTAGTGTTGCCAAATGGCAATACTATAATTTTGAACAATTGCTACCATATACCTTCCATGGTTTGCAATATCATATCAGTTTCATTACTTGATAAAGATGGATATAACTTTGTTCTTGATAAGAATATCATGAACATTTACCTTGATAAGGTACTGGTTGCAGAAGGTACACTGTGTAATGGTATCTATGTTCTAAATCAGAATACAGTTCTCAATGTACAAAACACATGCAAAAGGAAGAGTTCAGATACGAACGAATCCTACTTGTAGCATTGTAGACTTGGTCATATCCGAGAGAAAAGACTAACTAAGTTACATAAAGATGGACTTTTGAATACGTTCGAATTTTCATCTTATAAAATTTTTCAGTCTTGTCTCAAAGGAAAGATAACCAAATCTCCGTTCACCGGACACGGAGAAAGAGTAGCAGAGCTTTTGGGACTTATACACAGTGATGTGTGTGGTCCGATATCTATACATGCAAGGGGTGGGTTCTCGTACTTCATCACATTCACTGACAATCTCTCTAGATTCGGATATATGTATCTTATGAAACACAAATCTGAAGCTTTTGAGAAATTCATGAAATTCAGAAACGAAGTAGAGAACCAGGTTGGCAAAAGTATCAAGATCCTCCGATCTGATAGGGGAGGGGAGTACTTGAGCACGGAATTCCTAGATTACTTAAAAAAGAAAGGAATTCTCTCTCAGCTTACTCCTCCTTATACACACAGCACAACGATGTATCAGAGAGGAGGAATCGTACCCTGTTGGATATGGTTCGCTCTATGATGAGTAGTGCTGAGTTGCTTCTTTCATTTTGGGGACATGCGCTTTTGACAGCGGCATATCTATTGAATGATGTTCCGTCCAAATCCGTGCCTAAGACACCATTCGAGATATGGAATGGCAAAAGGCCATATCTTAAACGTATTAAGATATGGGGTTGTCCGGCCTATGTAAAAGTACAAAATCCGGACAAATTGGAGGCACGTTCAGTTTTATGCAAGTTGTGGGATATACTAAAAATTCAATAGGATATCTGTTCTACCACACTGAGGAACAGAAGGTGTTTGTATCTCGCCACGCCACCTTTTTAGAGTGGCAATTTCTTGCAAAAGAAACAATTAGGAGTTCGGTAGAACTGGAAGAAATTCAGCGACCGCAACCTGAAACTGAAGATTTGACAGAACCTCAAGATTCAATAGTCCCAGAAGAATCTTAGCCACTCCACAGATCTGGTAGGATTTCTCTTCCGCCTGAGAGATATTACGGTTTTCTTATAGACAGGGATCAAGAGAATTGCATCTTGGAAGAAGATGACCTTACCAGTTACAGGCAGTCCATTATCAATAGCGACTCTGATAAGTAGCTGGATGCTATGCGATACGAAATGGAGTCCATGTACACTAATAAAGTGTGGACCTTAGATATTGCTCCACCTAGGGTAAACCCGTTGGATGCAAATGGATCTACAAAAGGAAACTTGGTATAGATGGGCAGGTGGAAACCTATAAGGCTAGACTCGTTGCAAAAAGGTTTTCGTCAAAGACCAGGTGTGGACTATGACGAAACTTTTTCTCCAGTGGCTATGCTCAAATCCATTCGGATCCTACTTGCCATTGCTACCTTCCATGACTATGAAATCTGGCAAATGGACGTAAAAACTGCTTTTCTAAAAGGCAGTTTGGAAGAGTGAGTTTATATGGATCAGCCGGAAGGTTTCATAGACAGTGGGAGCAACGGGAAGGTATGCAAGTTGCTTAAATCCATTTATGGATTAAAGCAGGAATCGCAGAGCTGGAACATCTGTTTTGATGAAACAGTCAAGGAATTTGACTTCATCAAGAACGAGGATGAGCCTTGTATTTATAAGAAGATTGTAGGACGAACTGTCGTGTTCCTAGTCTTGTAAATGGACGACATTCTTTTGATAGGAAATGACATTCCTTTGCTACAATCGGTCAAGCTATTCTAATCACAAAGGTTCTCCATGAAAGACCTAGGTGATGCCTCGTACATTCTGGGGATCAAGATCTACAGAGATAGATCCAAAAGATTAATGGGACTTTCGCAGTCCAGGTACATAGAGACCGTACTAAAGAGATTTAGTATGGAAGATTCCAAGCGCGGTAACATACGCGCATTGCACGGAATCACCCTCTCCAAAGAGTTGTCTCCCAAGACTGACAAGGAGAGGGTTTGCATGAGCACTATACCCTATGCTTCGGCGGTAGGTTCTATAATGTATGTGATGCTATGTACAAGACCAGATGTAGCATAGACAGTAAGCGTGGTGAGCTAGTATCTGCCAGACCCAGGTGAGAACCACTGGACGGCAGTGAAGAACATTCTCAAGTACCTGAGAAGGACTAAAGAGATGTTCTTGGTTTACGGTAATGGAGACCTCAGGGTCGAGTCCTTTACCGACTCAAGCTTCCAGAGTGAAAAGGATGACAACAAGTCTGTCTCGGGTTTTGTGTTTACCCTCAATGGAGGGGCGGTGTGTTGGAGGAGTTCCAAACAGGACACCATTGTAGACTCGACGATGGAGGCTGAATACATTGCTGCAACGCAAAAGAAGCAGTCTGGATGAAGAAGTTCATAGCTGAACTTCAGGTAGTTCCGTCCATTGTTGACCCAATACCTTTGTATTGCGATAACAATGGGGCTATAGATTTAGCGAAGGAACCACGGTCCCATCAGGAATCCAGGCACATCTTAAGGCGGTATCACCTGATCAGGGAGATCGAGGTCTGGAGAGTGGATACAAAAGAGAACACAACGGATCCATTTACAAAGGCCCTCCCTCAAGTGCAGTTCGAGCGACTTTTTGATATGTTGGGTATGCCGTACGCCAGCAGCTGGCCTTAGTGCAGACGTTGAGTATTCGGTACGCCAATTACTGGCCTTTAGTGCAAGTGGGAAATTGTTGGATATATATGCACTAGAGGTCAGTATTGTATATGTATACATATGGATGCTAGGGATATGTATGTACAGGACAATGTTGCTCAGTTTTATAGTATATTATTTGATCTGTCTTTGTCAGGATATGTGTATTTATTTCTATTGTTGTTATATCTAGTTTGCACATATTGATGAAGACTCGATACGGTAGTATACTATTATGGTTTGTCTTTATCTTATCACGGCATATGTCATACTCGTTATTACATATTGCGGTTACTTGTTGATAAAGCCACTAGGATCTTTCTTGACTACCTGCGTTGTGATGGCGATCATACTTGTGGGAGCAGGGTAGTCCATAACCACATCCTTAAATGGTCCCTAGTCGCATGAGTATCGAGACTGAGCATTGATACTCCAGAGTAGACTAGTGTATATGTTTCTAGCCCTGTCGGGTGATGGTTGGTCCCGCATCCATTGGTTTGATGCACCTAAGATCGTATACAGGTGCTCACTGGTGGTGAGTACACTGGATGGACTCGCCGAAAACTTCCAGATGGTACTATACCTATCGTCAGATGGAAGTTCTCAGGTGACATGTGTACAGCTTAGTCTTTGGACCTGAGATCGGTATTTGTCTCGTGTGAGTTCCCATTGAGTTTTGATCACTACCCTACCACGCCTCTACTGAGTCGTGCAAACAGGTTTTGGTTGGGTTCAGTCCCGAGCCACATGGAGGCAGTGAGCGATTGTTGGGGATTCGTCTCTCCTGGTATTGGGAGTTGATATCGCACAGTGATCGATTGGTCAGGACCATAAGACCTTGGACAAGGCAGTTAGGAATTATTGATAGGTTGATCAGTAGTTTCCTGGATTGGTCCTGAGCCACATCGGCATGACTTATCAGGTTATTAGGGTCTGACGATCACCACCCTTTAGACCCGGTATGCGATACTCTTTGACGAAGAGATCGGATTGTGCGGATATTGTCACAGATAGGCTAAGTAGGAGTTTGGATGAGCTTGCTCGTCGACCTTCTTATCGACAGATACCTGGGTAGCCGTTATGCACAGCTAGTGCCACTGACATGCTTGTGGTTAAACCCATTGCCAGAGTACTGTCGAGTCTTTAGAGTCCCACACAGAGGGTTTCCCAGCTTCAGGCGAAACGAGTAGAGGTCGTATGGTTTTATGACAGGGTTCGATCACATACGTGTATTGTACGCGTGTGGTGCTCGAGCGGACAATACTAGTAGGCTTTGATTTAAGCCGGATCCTAGTATTTGATTATTGGATTGGCTTCGTCTCATTGTATTCGTGTTTCTCGGAACACGGATGCGAGTATGTATATACGGCTGAGAGGGACAGAGAAGGAGACCCCTCATTAGGGTTTTGACCGATAACTTGATTAAAACCATAACGAGATCGAGGAAATTGTTTACTAATCTTTATTAGAGATAATTGTGTCATGGTTAATTGGTTTACCATTTAACTTGTTGACCATTGATGACTTAGATATTTTTGTTGAGCACAAGATATTTTGCTTAGCATTAATTGTGACATGATAATGGTCAAATCAAATGAACCATCACAATTATCTTAATAAAACTTATCATTCTTTTTCCTCATATGAGAGCTCTCTTCATTTTTTGATTCTCATTCTCTTTCATGGTTCTCTCCTTCTTCCTTTTTCAAACCCTAAATGTCTCATGTGTTGAGAATCAAGGGCTTGTGAGACTAAGCAACTAAAATCACACTCTACTCACTCTAGTCTACTTAGATTAGCAAGCTAAGTATTCTAGCTTCCTCAAATTAGAATTTTAGCTCAAGGTTGGAGCTCTCGGGTGGATCATCGTTGACACAAGGAGGCCGGAGTTCAAGCACGACCCATACTTCCATCGAGGAGCTTGAGGAGAGGATCGAAGACCCGAAGGACTTGTTTCCTTTAGGTTTATTTTCTATCATAGTAGATAGAACCCTAACTTGCTAACTAGGTTAATGGTAAAGATCCGGTTTAGTGTTATTCTAGCGCCAAGTTTTGTATCGCTGTAAAACTTTTGTTCCGCATTTGGCCACGGGAGTTAGCCGGGGCGCTAGTGTAACCCTTCAGACCTCAATGAGCAATGAGTTGCAGGGGCAGTACAAGAAGATGGATGTTCAATTTATCTTTCTCCATAGCAAAGATATTTAAGGAGAGCAATCTCGCATTGCAAGATATGAGTCCTCAAAGAAACTGTTTCAATTAAGAACGGCTACCAGATCATCTGTCAGGTACCACGTCTTGAAGATGATTAGTCTTATCGAGGACATCGCAGACCTGGGATGCACCATGGATAATGAATTATATATTGATCTAATTCTACAGTCCCTTCCATCCAACTTCGCTCAATTCATATTGAACTTCAATATGAATAAACTAGAATGTGAATTTCCAGAGCTTCTCAATATGCTAAGGATAGTGGAGAGCTTCTTAAAGAAAGAGAAGTCGCCCGTTATGCTTGTTCGGTAATCTTATTCTTCTACATCCAAAGCTAAGGTTAAGGAAAAGAGGAAGAAGAACCCTACTAAGCCTAAGGGTGGTGTCAAAAATGTGAAGAAAGGGGATAAGAGTGGGGACGCAGTAGAGGGGAAGGTCGAGTGCCTCCACTTGCACAAGAAAGGGAATTGGAAGAGAAAACGCATAGCTTATCTTGCTACCCTCAAGGACACAAAGTATGGCGATGCTTCAATTTCAGGTGTGTTTGTAATCGAAAGCTATTTTTCAGTCAACTTTACTTTCTGGGTATTAAATACCGGATCAGGATCTCATATCTATAATTGTGTACAGGCGCTGAGAAGTAGCAGATTGCTGAAGAAATGAGATATGACCCTGAGAGTTGGAAACAACGCAAACGTTGACGTTGTTGCTGTTGGGGAATATCACCTTGGGTTACCAAGCTACAAAATTTTGATTTTTCAAAACTGTTATTTTGTACCATCTATGCTGTGTAATATTATATCTATTTCCTTATTAGATAAAGAAAGATATAATTTTGTGTTGGAAAGTAATATTATGAACATTTACCTTAATCAAGAGTTGATTGGGTATGGTAAATTAAATAATGGTATATACGTTCTTAACCAATATACAGTTTTCAATGTACAAACACCCATAAGAGGTAAACATTAGAAATGAATGAAACCCTTTTATGGCATTGTAGATTTGGTCATATTAATGAGACTAAACTGGAAAGCTACATAAAGATTGATATTTAGATCCATTCTTCTTTGAATCTTATAAAACTTTCCAATCTTGTCTCAAAGGTAAAATGACCCAAACTCCGTTTACTGAACATGAAGAGATAGAGTTAATAAACTCTTGGGACTTATACATGGTGATGTATATGGTCCAATTTCTACACATTCAAAAAGTGGGGACTTTTACTTCATAACTTTTACCGATGATTTCATAAGGTACAGACACGTGTTCTTGATGAAGCATAAGTCCGAGGCTTTTGAGAAGTTCAGAGAGTATAAGAATGAAGTGAAGAACCAAACGGGAAAAAATATCAAAATACTTCAATCTGATCGAGGGGAATACTTAAGCACCAAGTTTCTTGAGAGAATGGGATTCTCTTTTAGCTTACTCCTCCGTATACACCACAGCACAATAGTGCATCGGAGAGAAAAAACTGTGCCTTCTTGGATAGGGTGCATTTTATGATGAGTAATACCGAGTTACTTTTTTCATTCTGGGGATATATGCTAGAATCAGCAGCATACATATTGAATAGGGTTCCGACTAAGTCCGTGCCTACCACTCCATATGAGATATGGAATGGAAAATGACCATGTCTTATGTTTGTTAAGATATGTGGTTGTCCTACTTATGTAAAGAAGCAGAATCCGGAAAAGCTCGAGACACGGTCAGTTCTGTGTAAGTTTATTGGATATCCTAAACACTTGCAAGGGTATCTATTCTACCACCTTGAGGAACAAAAAGTGTTTGTTTCTCGACATGCCACCTTTTTAGAAAAGGAATTTCTTGCAAAAGAAATTAGTGTGAGCGAGGTAAAACTGAAAGAAGTTCCAGAACCACAAACTACCATTGAATATTTGGTCGAACCTAAGGTTTCGACAGCGCCTGACGAACCTCAGCCACTCCGCAGATCTAGTAGGCATTGATTGGTTCGTGAAAAGTGTGTGTCTGTGTATGTTCTAAATAACCGCAATCAATAACAGAATCGCAATAGCCAGTTACTAGTGAGTACGGGTCGTCTACAGAGAAATGGTGAACTACTTTTCTTGTTTTAGACGAGTTGATAAAAGAGAGGAGAGATTGTTGTCGTTTCTATTAAGAAGGGATGAAAAGTTTTTAATAAAAGGGCTTGTAGGGTTTATAGGACTTAGTAGTTAATGGATGGAGATTTAAAAATAATTTTTTTTATCTTATAATTGTTTAATACTAGAGAGATAGCGATGAATGTAGATTAGGCTTCTTGGAGGAAATTAGGATTTCCCTCTACTGCCCCTTGTCCTTTCATTGATCTCTATTTATCTCAAGCCCTTAACAAAACAAGTATTAACGAATCTCAAATTGTGGTCATGACTATCATTATTTGATCGCGTGCCCGATAAGAGGGTTATACTTTATTTTTCTATAGTTTATAAAAATTAAAACGTCAAAAAAAGTTAAGGGATTTTCCATCCATTATTCTACCCTATCCTACAAACCCTAGCAAGAATGAATTTACTTGCTTATGGATATTAGCGATTTAAAAGAGAGGTGGAAGATGAATGAACCCATAATTAAAATTTAAAAGTGCAGACAGTAATGTGGAAAACTAAAGCGGAAAGTAATGCAGAAAAGTAATACGGAAAGTAATGTAGAAAAGTAACGCGGAAAGTAATGCAGAAAAGTAATGCGACAAAAATTAAAAGAAAAGAAACTACCTTTATTGATCAACTAGTGCATTATAAAATTGCTTGCTAAAAATGTAAATTACAAAAACCTAATTGCTCGCTAGATCTCTCTCTCGATTGATAGATAGACGAATGTTGAATTTTCGAATGCCTTTGATAGACAGCTCTCGGTCTCTTATATAGTCTCTGAAATTAGAAACCCTACATTCCATATTGAAAAGTGTAAGATTACGATCCAGCCCCTGAATTTCCAGATCCTACGGCCACAAGACAACCGTGGTTCCGCCGCCTATACCTCATCTTGACTGCGGATCCGCCGCCCCTTTGTGGGTTTGTGCCTTAAATTTTCTAGTGGCTTCTTCTCTCGATATTTGGAGATTCTCTTGATACAAAGATTCTAAAAATATTGCTCTTAGTCTCTTCCGTTGTTAGATTCTTCGATTTGCTCCTAATATTCGGCAGATTTGGTTTGATACTTCGATTTTTTGTGGTTCGCCTACTTAGATTTCAGACCTGAGCTAATCTTATTATAATATCTGCACAATATCTCAATTCATCTTATTAGTAGCATATATTATTTTTGAGATATTATTCCAATCATTTATATGATATGATATCTTAAGAATATTGATTAGGAATATTTGATATGATATGCATATTTTAATTAATAATATTTCATTTAAATATTATATTTAAATATGATATGCATATATTTCCCTAATTATATTAATTATAAATGAAGAAACATATGATAATAATGTTTTTACAAATAAGCCCACATATGTTCTTTATTTACAATTAACACCTTTTAGTAGTAAACAATAATAGGAAAAATGTTCTTACAAATGTGCAATATTTTTGACCAATCAAATACCTCCAAACTTATTTTTGATCGTCCCGAGCAAACTATTTATTAAAAATAAAAATAAAAAACATAGCACACTTTCGTAAGCAACACGATTGCACTTAGCTCGTGCAACAAGCCTTTAAACCTCTTGGTGTCCCAAATAGGAGGAGTGTTTTCTCCTGAGGGTTTTCAGCGGATTACACCCAAAAAATCCCAAAATAAAAGAAAGAAGATAAAACTTACATGCAAAGATGAGGAACATATAAGAAAATAAGAGTTTTAAACTATACCAGCTTTCAAGTTATCATGAGCCCTGTCTTAATGGTCTTAAAAAGATGTCAGAAATCATATCATCCCTCAATAAAACATCATATTTAGTCTTCCTTCCTACCTTTCTTCCAAATATCGATCATATACCCCTACGTGTGTGTAAAAGTCATCTTACACTTGGAGAATTCAATTCAAGCTATCATACCCTTGTCAATAGTCCTTAGTACTTTTTAGTCGGTGATTTTTTTAGATGACTTTGCTCACACATTATTCATGCGACCGTTAATACTTCTTGAGGTACTAACCAACCGATTATCAAATGTGCTCACTTATTAAGACGTAATTAGCAATATCCTAGTCTTGCAACACATTAAGGCTTAGCAGTGACTCCAAAACCAGTTGGTCTAAGGCACTAGGTGATAAGGCACCCCCGCTATATATTTTTTATGCTGCCTTAAGTAATTACAAAACCAGTGTTCATTTTTCTGCACTATTTATATTTTATATTTATATTTTTTCCTTCATACTAAGGATTTTAGACAAGAGCATTTCTAGGTATTCTCTACTATCCTAAGTTTCAAGATGTGTGCAAGTGTGTATAGTAGGGTTTCAACGTTCAGAAGTTTGGCTATAGAATATGGACTATTTTTCAGACTTATTTCTATCCGCAGACTAATAATTCCTTCATCTTAGTAACCCTTAGGACAACAGCTTATGACCACGTATTACTAGCTTCGTTTTAAAATATCTAATTTTCTTGCATTTCTTAAATCTTTCTATCTTTTATATGTATTTTTCACTTTCTAACTTTTATTTTCAAATTTTATTTCCTCATATATAATGCCTAGTGCCAAATGATATGTTAATAAATACAAACCTCCCCCCAAACCTGTTTGCAGCAGTGTCCTCATTGATGTTGTTCTTCGAGCGCATAAACCAGTAGACTTGGGAGGAGAATAATAGAGGTAAAAGATAGTTAAATGAAAAAACACCTCCAAACTTGTTCTTTGGCATGCACGAATATTTATTATTATTTTTTACATACAACTCCATTCTTAGATGAAATAGTGTTACCAAAACATGGAGGTGAAGCGGAGGAAAGTTAGTCATGATAAAGCGGCTCCTGCAAGAACAAGAGCTCCTCCAATGAGTCAGCGGAAAAGTATGGTTTTATTCTATACCCATTTACTTTGAAAATAGAACCGTTTTAATATTTTCTACATCCACTGCACCGTGCGGGTACACATACCGCACCACAAAAGGTCCTTTTCAACAAGATCTTAGTTTACCCGGATGAAGATGGAGACGGGAATCGTAAAGAAGGATTTGTTGTCCCGGTGTGAAAGTTTTTCTCAAAAGGTTTGTCGTGGAACACCTTTTTCCGATTCTTTACTATAACCGCATTATCGTAGGCATCATCACGAAACTCGCTTAACTCATTTATTTGCAGCTTCCGATAGCTGCCTGCTTGGTCAAAATCAAAGTTAAGCTCTTTAATAGCCCATATTGCTTTATGTTCAATCTCGACAGGGAGGTGGCAAGCCTTCCCAAACACCAGTCGGTATGGAGACATACAAAGAACGGTCTTATATGCGGTACGAAATGCCCAAAGAGCATCCGTCAATCTGGTGGACCAATCTTTACGGTTCTTAGAAATTGTTTTCTCCAAAATTTGTTTGATCTGTTTATTAGAGACTTCAACTTGCCCGCTTGTTTGGGGATGATAGGGCATAGAAATCTTATGGTTGATTGAATATTTCTGTATCAAAGTCTCGAAAGACCGATTATAGAAATGCGTCCCATTGTCGCTAATGATAGCACGAGGGTGCCCAAACCTAGAATTTTTTTTTCTTTAAGGAATTTAACAACAACCTTGTTGTCAATAGTACAACACCGTATTGCTTCCACCCATTTAGAGATATAATCAACCGCTACGAGAATGTATAAGTTCCCAAAAGAGTTGGGAAATGGGCCCATAAAATCAATTCCCCATACATCAAATATCTCAACAACCAAGATAGGTTGGAGCGGCATCTCGTTTCTCTATGAAATCCGACCCATGTGTTAACACCGTGAACAAGTTTTGCAATAATCATATGCATCTTTAAATAACTTTGGCTAATAAAATCCACATTGCAAAACTTTCTCCGCCATTTTCTTTAGACCAAAGTGACCGCCACATACTTGATCATGGCAGAAAGACAATAAACTCTTGAACTCATTATTAGGGACACATCGGTGAATGATCTGATCGGGACAATACTTAAACAAATAAGGTTCGTCCCAGTAAAAGTGTTTTACCTGGGATAGAAATCGGTGATTGTCTTGATTTGACCATTCGCTGGGTAGAAGTCCCGTTGCTAAATAATTCACAATATCAGCGAACCAAAGTTCGCAAGATATGGTCAAGAGCCGTTCGTTTGGAAATGAATCGTTTATTGGCAAGGTCAATATTGGTGAAGAACAAAGTCGTGAAAAATGGTTAGCTACGACATTTTCACATCCACTTTTGTTTCGTATTACAAGATCAAATTTTTGTAGCAAAAGAATCCAACGTATTAGCCTAGATTTAGTATCCTTCTTTGATAAAAGATGTCTTAAAGAGGAATGATCGGTGCAAATTACGACTGAAGAGCCTATTAGGTAGGGCCTGAATTTTTCTAATGCAAATACAACTGCCAAAAATTCTTTTTGGGTGGTTGTATAATTCATTTGGGCATCTTTCAAGATCCTACTCGCATAATAAATTACATGTGGTATCTTATAGATGTGATGTCCTAAGACAACACCAATAGAAAAATCGGATGCATCACATATAACCTCAAAAGGGTGATTTCAGTCTGGAGATGATAGAACGTGGACTATAGTGAGGGAACGTTTAAGTGTTTCAAAAGCAGCCATGCAATCCAAGTCGAAATGAAATGTTGTATTCTTGGCTAAGAGAAGAGTTAAGTGTCTAGCAATTTTGTTAAAGTCCTTAATGAATCGTCTATAAAATCCGGCATGACCTAAAAAGGATCGTATATTTTTGACGCATTTGGGAAGAAGAAAGTTAGAAATGACATCTATTTTAGCTTTTTCTACCTCAATTCCTTTTCATGAAATGATATGCCCTAAGACAATATCTTCTTGAACCACGAAATGATATTTTTCCCAATTGAAAGTTGGATTCTTATCCTTACAGCCGGTAAGAACAGCGTCAAGATGGCGTAAGTATTCCTCAAAGGAGTCCCCAAATATGGAGAAATCGTCTATAAATATCTCCATAAAATTCTCGACCATATCTGAGAAAATCCCCATCATACACCGCTGAAATGTAGTGGGAGTATTGCATAACCCAAAGAGCATGCATCTATAAGCGAAAGTACCGGAAGGTCAAATAAAAGTTGTCTTATCTTGATTCTTTTCAGTGATGGGAATCTGGTTATAGCCTGAGTATACATCCAAAAAACAGTAGTACTCATGCCCGGCTAAACTTTCCAACATCTGATCAATGAAAGATAGAGAGATATGAACTTTTCTCGTTGCGATATTGAGTTTTCTATAATCAATACATACCCGCCACCCAGTTTGGGTGCGTGTTTGAATTAATTCATTTGCCCCATTAGTTATGACCGTGATGCCATACTTTTTAGGGATTATATGAATAGGACTTACCCATTGGCTATCAGATATTGGGTAAATTATACCATTATCTAGGAGTTTGGCGATTTCTTTCTTCACTGCCTCTTTCATGGAAGGATTCAACCGTCTTTGTGGGCCACGAGTTAGTTTGGTTTCATCCATCAAACGTATATGATGTTCAACAATCAAGAGACTAATCCCTTTGATGTCCGCCATTATCCAACCAAAAGCTTGCCAATTTGATCTCAAGACAGATAGAAGAGCCCTCTCTAACTCTAAAACTAGAGAAGCTGATATGATAATGGGTAAAGTCTCATTCTCACCTAAATATGC
Source organism: Agapanthus africanus (assembly GCA_030015575.1). NCBI lineage: Eukaryota > Viridiplantae > Streptophyta > Magnoliopsida > Asparagales > Amaryllidaceae > Agapanthus > Agapanthus africanus. The sequence goes on from CM057347.1 coordinate 15,773,125, forward strand.
ATATTTAAGATGAGACGGCAGCGGCTTGAGATTAAGTGTCGGCGGAGAGACGATAGTGGGTAGGGTAACAGAATGATACCCGGACTCCATGAGGTTTATAGCTAGCGTAAGAGATTGACTCGGATAGCTCAACTAACTTGTTCGACGAGTCAACGGATTCGGACTCGGGGGTTGACTTATTGACAGAAGGGTCCTATGAATCAAGATCATTAAGGAAAGTGAACCCTTCGTATTCCTTATTCATGTAAAGCGTGGCTGGATCAAATAATAACGCACTAGTGGCGTCGAGATATTATCATAAAGCTCCTCAAATTCGCAATTGTCGGAAGCTATCTCGTTGACGGAACATATATCAATCATATGAGCAGAAGGTTCGGAGGTTTGACGTCCTACCCTGAAAATGTTAAGTTCAATTGTCATCTTCCCAAAGGATAGGTTCATGGAACCGTTACGACAATTGATTATTGCATTGGAACTTGCTAGAAAAGGTCGACCTAGAATCACCAGAATTTGGTTCTGTGGGTTTGCCACAGGCTGCGTATATAAAACTATAAAGTCCACAGGGAATATAAATTCCCTGACTTTGATCAACACGTCCTCTAGCTCACCCCTAAGGTGGGTGATAGATTGTTCGTCCATCTGGAGAGTGCAGTGCATAGATTTCAACTCTCCTATGCTTAATTGCTCATAAAACGAATACATGAGTAGGTTAACACTAGCACCTAAATCGAGTAGAGCACAATTGATGTTTTTACCCCCAATATGTAAATATTGTAGGACAACCGGGGTCCTTATGTTTCTTGGGCTAATGTTGGGTAAGAGTATCGCTCACATTGCTCGCTAAGAAAACCTTTTTAGGTACTTGAGTTTTCCGTTTCTTAGTGCACAAGTCCTTTAGAATTTTCTCACAGGATAGAACTTGTTGGATAGCATCTAAGAGAGGAATATTAATGTTAACTTGCTTAAACATTTCCACAATCTTCTCCATTTATAGACTTGGTTTGTTGGGCCTCAACTTGTTTGGAAAAGGAGCTTTATTGATAGGGTTGGGTCCAACTCTTGTGGAGAAGTTTGTGGGGATAGAATGGATCCTAAAATTGGGTTTGGGATGGGTGATCCATTCAAGGAAGTGGACCGAAGGTTCGAGCCCAGTGAAGAACGGAGAATAGGCTCGGAAGAAGATGTTGGATTAGACGAAGTAGGAGTAGAGGTAGTAGCCGGGGTGTCATCTAAATCATCAACTTGTTCACTAACATGATTGTTCAACACTCTTCCCTATCTCAACGTAGTTACGACACTCATATTATGATTTTGTTAGTTAAGGAGGATGTTTGCGCTTTGTGGGTGGCCGGGATTTGGTAAAGGTTGAGATGGAAGTTTCCCTTTCTCTCTCTCACTCATCGCGGCATTTAACTATGCAATTTGTGCTTCGATCGATTTTATGCTTTCACCATGGGAAGTAGTGTGTTGCACTAGCATTTGGATAGAAGACGATAAATTAGCCGACGTTTACGCAGATTGTTTAATAAACACTTCTAAGCTTCTTTCGAGTGTAGAGATTTTATCGGTACCGGCCATTGGAATATTAGTATGTGGTTGGAAAGATTATTATAAGGGGCAAAGTTGTTTGCCGGATTTTGGAAAGATTGCGGTTGAAAGGGCTGCTAAATTTGTTGTGGTGGCTGTTGTTGATGTGGGGGAAGCCTTTGATAGTTATTTTGGCTTGGGAACCGATTTTGAGTTTGAGTTTGGTTCCAAGCAAAATTAGGATGATTCCTCCATCCCTGATTATATGTGGATGAATAAGGATCGTTTCTAAATCGTTGCTGAAAAGAAGCATTAATTTTTTCTTGACCTTGAGACGGAGGATTCAAAAGACATTCTTCTATTAAGTGTGATGAGTCAAAACCGCAACCACACACGGTTTTGGGGAGCGTAACTTGGTTTAAGGAGGCCTAAGAGAACTTGCTTTCCATAGCTTCAAGTTTCTTTTGTATCGCAGCCATTTCGGCTTTCATTGCGATGGAAGCGTCGAGCTGATGGATACCTGCCCTAAATGAAGACGATGTTGTTGGTCTTGTGCTCTCCCACTGTAATATTTTTTCGGCGAGATCTTCAAGAAATTTCCATGCTTTCTCATCGCATTTTGATATGAAATGATATTGACAAATGATTTCTAGCATTTGTTTTGTCGCTAGATTGATACCCTCATACATAATTTAGCAAAGTTGCCATCTTTTGATTCCGTGATGAGGGCATTGGTCAAGAAGATTTTTAAACCATTCAAAGCATTTCCAAAAGGGTTCGTTGGGAAGTTGGGAAAACTGGTTAATCTCACTCGGAATACAGCCAGTCTTGTGATTAGGATAAAATTTCTTAAGAAATGCTTTAACGAATTCATCCCATTTAGTGATAGAATGTGAGGCGGTACTATAGAGCCACTTCTCTGCGAGATCGCATAAGGTAAAAGGTAGAAGACGTAATCGCATAGTATCCCCTGAAAGTTGGGTGGTGCTCATCATTGCACATACGTTTTCGAATTTGGTTATAAAAACGTATGCATCTTCCGATTCAAGCCCGTGAAATTTGGGCAACAAATTGATGAAGTAAGGTTTAATTTCGAAATTATCCCCATTGGCCGGTGGAAGAGACAGATGTTAGTTGTATGTATGCCCTAGAGGCCATTGTTGTACATGATTGTATATTACAATGGATGCTTGGACATATATAGGGAGGACTTGCTTGCTCGACATGATAGTATGCTATCTGGCTGCTCTTTATCTTAACATGTAGACTTGTATTGTAATGCCGTCTTTCTCTCATATGTTGATAAAGCCCTTAGGATGTGTACTTGACTACCAGGACTACGATGGAGATCATACTAGTGGGGTCAGGGTAGTCCATAAGTTCATCCTTTAATTGTTCCTAGTCGAGAGTGTATTGAGACGGGGCATCGATATTCCTGAGTAGACTAGCATATACGCTTCTTGACCCATATAATGGGCGATGGATGATCCCATATCCATTGGTGTTTGACATCAAAGATGGTATACGGGTGCTCAGTAGAGACTTAGTACACTGAACAGGACTCGCCGAGAACTCCTACATGGTATTATACCTAACGTCTGATAGCAGTTCTCTGATGACACTGGTACAGGTTAGTCTGTAGACCCGAGATCGTTATAGAGTCTTGTGTGAATTCCACCGTGCTTTGATTTTCACCTTACCATGTTCAAGAGAGGGTGCAAAATGGTGGTTTTCTGGTACAGTCCCGAGTCACATGGAGGAAATGAGCGATAGGAGGGGTTTCGTCTCTCCCGGTATTGGGGGTTGATGTTGCGCTGTGCTCGATTGGCTATAACAGGAAGTGGCCAGGGCTGATACGGAGATTTACTGGTAAGTGTTATCAGTAGTTTATCGACCCGTTATGAGCCTCACATCGGCACGGCTTATCAAGTTATTGGGGTCTGACGTTTACCACCCCTAGACTTGATATGCGACATATCAGACGAAGAGACTAGACTGTACGGTAGTGTTACTTATTGGATTCATGGGAGTATGAGTAGGCTTGTTTGTTGATCTTCTGATCGCTCAATACCCGGGTAGCCGTTCTAGATAGTATTGCCAACGGCATGTGGGTGGCTGATATGATCATCACTTACTGCCGGCGTATTGACGAGTCTTTAGAGTCTTACACAGAGCTTTCCTGGCTCAGGCGAAACGAAGTCGGAGCACATATGTGATATGTGCGGGACCGAGATTAATACGTGTATATGATACCATATTCTAATCTCATGATATGTGATATCGTTCGGTTATATATGATATAGCCGGGTTATCGAATCAAGTGTTGATTCGATAAGTTGATACATATGATATTAGTCGGTTATATATGATATAGCCGAATTATTAAATCAATAGTTGATTTTATAATTTAATGTATAATTATATATTTGATATATTAACATACATTAACTAATATTAAATCACATAAGAATTTATTTATCTTACTTATACATTTAATATATATATGTGATATATATTATTGTATTTCTTTTATTGTGTCATGTTTGAAGATACATACTACATGGGTGTATGAGACTCACACCATTCTATAGATAATTAAGGGTTATTATTTATTTAAAGTAATTCAAAATTAGGTGGAAATTAAGCATGGTTGGAAGCTTTGGAGAAACTTGTGGTAACCTTGACTTAGTCCACTAATTTTTTCTCACTTAAGATATTTAATAACCCAACCATTATATTTAGCCATGGTTAAGTTTCTACATGGATAATATATGATATTATATCACCCATGGTTGCCATTTCTATGGTTCACATTCTATACTTCATCTTCTTCTTCATTTCTAGAGAAAGCTTTCTAGGTTTTCTTGAGGTGAAGAAATCTAGTGAGAAAAATTATTCTAAAGTGAGAAAAAAATCCTACTTCATCATCCTATACTAGACTAGCCATTTATTTTAGATTGTTTGCTTCACTAATTCCCAATTAGTGAAGAGATAGCTTGAGTTAGAGATTCCCCGATGTAGAACATCTTCGGTCTCGAAGACTTCAAGCAAGCTTGTTCATTTCGCCTAGTGGAGTCCATCTTGAGTCCGGGAGATCACTACTTGGAGCAAAGGGACTATTACACGGAGCTATTGAATCGAAGGACCGGACTACAATGGTTGTATTCCTTATTCACTTAGTGTAAAGTAGTTTACATGTGTTTAAAACCTTAATCCTCTAGTTAGATCCTTGGTTATGGGTTGCTATGCACTCTAGGTTTTTTAAAATTGCATTCTTGATGCCCTAGAAAACATAGTGTGGGTACTAAAAAACCTTTCAGTGGTATCAGAGCCAAGCTAGAGAATTAGACGATATTAGTAGAATTACGAAACAGAAACAACTCTGAAACCTCGAAATGAAATCCATAGTTTCTGTCGAACTTTAAAAACTCTATAAAATTTTTTTAAACAAGTACAGAATGTTAAATATGATGTAACATGAATACCACAGAAAATCGAGCCCCTTTCACCGGATTTTTCCCTGTGAGATATGTGTTAAAATCGGCCTGGCCGGTTTTCTTGAGGGATTTTGGTTTCAATTTTTTTTGGTGTTCCAGTCTCTGTGGTTTGGTACAATATTTGGAATCCACAATAATTAGTTTTGTGAAAACTAGTTTGAATTTTGTAAACCTAGAAATTTAGTCTCATTTGATCGGTTGCTATGGATGTTTTGATATGGATCAAAACTCTGTCACAATCACATAGTGTACATGGATACTCGCCGGGTAACATTACTAGATAACCATGCCCCATAGCCCCGACCAAATGACTGTAAGAGAACCCCATTGCCAAACGCATCCCCCCGGGTGCTCACGATCGCGGTGTTCCACTTAAGTGCACTTTGTCGATGGCATCGGGGGTGCGGCCATCTACTAAAGTTTCCGACGAGTATTCGATCAGGTTGTTAGGAATCTTGTTCAATTACCCGACTGGTTATTAAAAAGTGTTTTCAATATTGAGACTAAAATACAGGGTTTATGAGGATAAGCATGAAATTCGGAATATGAGATATTCCGGGTTTATGATGTCTAAAGAATTCATTTGGTTAGGCATAAAATCCGAAGTATGTGATATTTCGAGTTTATGATGTCTAAGGTGATTGCAGATTCCAATTGTTGTAGTTTTCATTTTCTTTTCTGCGACAGTAAGTGTAATATGTGGTGTATCGCCGGTTTCGTTGCTATATGTCAACGACAATTGGGATATGCATATTTATTTACGTTGATGACATGTGATGTTATGTGTTGCTGTGATATGTTATATTGGATCATCGTGTTTGAATAGCCGGGGGTTTTGCGTGAGATGAGAGTTTTTCATTTTCATTCATGTAAAAACTTGTATGTAATATTTTTTTATTGGGGCACTTCCGGGTTGAGGATGATGTCACCATTGTTGTATATTATTTATTTTACCGCATTAGGATAGACCCAAGGCGGGGAGCACAAGTAACCGGGTTCTAGAGTCCAGCGGAAGACCGTCTCGAGGAGTCGAGACCGGGTCTCCTAACTCTAGAATTGGTAGGATTTCTTGCCACTCTCGTAGGGGTCTAGAGATGTGGGTTTGGCTATTCATCACGACCGTGGAATCCGTGTTTTTTACTGGCTTAATTTAAAACGCGGAACTCCTAATATATCCAATATTTCATATGTTGACTTCTTCTGCAATGTTCTGTGATGTGACCACTTTATATGATGAGACGAATGCTTTATATTATATATATGATATATAATAAACATTACTTATGTTTTGCATCCGCACTAGTCCTGCCCCCGCTCTGCCGTTAGTTATCTAACCTAACGGTTCATGACGGGACCCCGTGGTGAATGCGGATGGCATAAGCCTACGTCATACAAGTATTTTCGTTTCTTTATCTGTGATGCTTAAGAAGCATAAATGATGGGACTTCCTTAATGAGATTAATGAAAAAGAAAGAAACCTAAAGATATTGTAGAATCAAAATTTCAAAAACGGTAGCTCTAGTTCTTGCTTTGCATAGTGGTATTCCTTGATGAATATCCAGCGCCTCATTCGATGAGGAAAGAGCCTAGATCCCTTCACAGTGAGTGACCACTTTAGCAAAAGATAGCAGATGCTACACCCACTCGGTTTATTTTGAAAAACTTGATTTAAAAGCGGAGCTTAAACCACTCCTTTTCAAAATCACTCGATTCTACAACGATATCAAGTTCATTACGCAAAAGGTTTTCTTAAAAACCTGTCGTAGCCCTCCGTCATTTCAGATAAGTACTACTTAGTATTCGTGCTACATTTGTTGGCCTCCGTCAAGGCGTAGTGTGTAGTAGCTAACTAGTGCTTATCTGTCGCATATGATGCGATTGGATTAGGGTAGTCGTGCGACTTTGTTGGCCTCCGTCAAGGGTCGTGCGGGTGGGTTTAATTCAATCATGAAATCTACGGGTTGAACTTGACTAGCAGCCTATGGTTTGTCAGCCTCCGTCAAGGTCATAGGATGCTAGGGGCAAAACATTATCGGGAATTTCAAGTGTTAAAATTTACAATGAGATTGCATACCTTCTATGAGATAGTTGGATCCCGATACTTACTGCGAGTAAGAGTTACTCCTGTGAGAGTTTTACACATCATAATTAGCCGATCAAATAGGTTTCTAGAAAGGTGTTAATGGGGTTACGCCCCTGGGAAAATGAGGTTTATTTTAATTAGGTCCGTTCGAAAGAACGGAAAACCTCCCTCAAAGTTCCGACACTGTCCTGGCTGAAAGATTGGCGAACTTTTAGGGTGTAATTAATCCTGGCTAGTCTTACCTTTTAGAGTTTGAAAGAATATTTGATAAAAACAATCTAATCTTGCAAGAGCATACGCTAAGTGTTTTCTTCTCTCTCTCTTCAGGCAGCGACCATGCCATGCCTTTATCAAGATATTAATATGGATGTATTGACCGAATCCGCTTGTTATACTGGGCTGGGAAACGTTGGTTCCGCTCTATCTTATAATTGTTATAAGTCCGAGCAGGAAATAAGGGAATATCCGGATTTCCATGCCACCCAAACAAGGAATGAGCATGCTGATGCATCTTCTTTGGGTGTGTTAGTTACCGAGAACTGTTTTTCAGTACACTCTACGTCCTGGGTATTAGATATCGGATCGGGATCCCATATATGTAATATGTTGTATGGGCTAAAGAAAGGAAGAGAACTGGGAATAGGTGATCATTCTGTAAGAGTAGGGAATGGTGCAAATGTTGCAGCCAAAGCAGTTGGCGAATATCACCTTGTATTACTAAATGGTAATACATTGATTCTAAACGAATGTTATTACATACCGAACCTGATATGCAATATTATATCAGTTTCTTTATTAAGTAAAGAAGAATATAATTTTGTATTGCAGGATAATGTTATGGTTATTTTTCTGAATCAAAAGTTGATTGGATCAGGCTCGTTAAGTAATGGCATATACGTTCTAAATCAAACCACAGTTCTTAACGTATAAAACACACACAAGAGGAAAAGTTCAGAAATGAATGAATCCTTCTTGTGGCATTGTAGACTAGGTCATATCAATGCGACACGAATAGCTAATTTACATTAAGATGCATATTTAAATCCGTTTGAATTTACATCTTATGAAACTTGCCAGTCATGTCTCAAAGGCAAGATGACCAAAACTTCGTTTACTAGACACGGAGAAAGAGTTACTGAACTCTTGAGAATGATACATAGTGATGTATGCAGTCCTATGTCTACATATGCTAGGTTTGGTTCCTTGTACTTCATTATATTCACCGATGATCTCTCAAGATTTGGACATGTGTTCCTGTTGAAACACAAGTCTGAAACTTTTGAGAAATTCAAGGAATATAAGTGCAAAGTAGAGAACCAAACGGGTAGAAGTATTATAGTCCTTCGATGTGATCGGGAAGGAGGATACTTGAGCACGGAGTTCCTGGATTATTTAAAAGCGAATGTGATTCTCTCTCAGCTTACTCCTTCATATATACCACCGCACAACGATGTATCGGGGCGGAGGAATCACACCCTATTAGATATGATGCGCTCTATGATGAGTACTCATGAGTTACCTGTTTCCTTTTGGGGTTATGCGCTTAAGAAGCCGCATACCTATTGAATAGAGTTCCATCCAAATTAGTGCCTACTACTCCATATGAGATATGGAATGGGAAGAGACCATCTCTTAAACGAGTTAAGATACAGGGTTGTCCGGCCTATATTGAAAAGCAAAATCCTGACAAGCTCAAGGCAAGGTCAGTACCGTATAAGTTTGTTGGATATCTCGAACATTCACGAGGGTATATCTTCTATCACACTGAGGAGCAAAAGGTGTTTTGTTTCTCAGCATGCCACCTTTTTAGAAAAGGAATTTCTTATGAAGAAATTATTGGTCATGAGGTAGAACTTGAAGAAGTTTCAGCTAGACAAACTAACAGCTGATGATTTAGTAGAACTGGAGGATTCAATAGTTCCCAATGAACCTCAGCCTCTCCGATGATCTAGTATGGTTCCTCATCCGCCTGAGAGATACTACGGTTTTCTCAATGACAGTGGGAGCGAGGATTGTATCATGGAAGATGATGACCCAACTAGTTTCGAACAGGACATCATGAGTGAGGACTCTGTGAAATGGCTGAATACTATGCTATCTGAGATGGAATCCATATACACCAACAAAGTATGGACATTAGTAGTTGCACCTGAAAGGGTAAAACCCATCGAGAGCAAGTGGATCTTGAGAAGATTCTTGGTGTAGATGGAAAAGTTGAGACTTTCAAAGCTAGACTTGTTGCAAAAGGTTGTCGTCAATAACTAGGTATGGAGTTTGATGAAACCTTTTCTCCAGTGACTATGCTTAAGACCATCCCAATCCTACTTGCCTTTGCTGGATACCATGACTACGAAATCTAGCAGATCGACGTCAAGACCGCTTTCTAAATGGTGATTTAGAAGATAGCGTGTACATGACACTGCCAAAGGGCTTCGAAGACAGTGGGAGCAGCGGATAGGTGTGCAAGTTGCTAAAATCAATATACGGATTAAAGCAGGCATCGCGGAGTTGGAACATCTATTTTGATGTGGCAGTTAAAGAGTTTGACTCCATTAAAATGGTAGATGAATCTTGTATATACAAAAAGGTTGTAGAGAGTATGGTTGGTTTCCTCGTATCGTATGTGGATGCCATACTCTTGATAGGAAATGGTGTTTCTATGCTACACTCGGTCAAGCTCCTCTTATCGCAAAGATTCTCCATGTAAGATCTGGGTGATGCCTTCTGCATCCTGGGGATTAAGATATATAGAGATAGATCTAAGCGGATGTTGGGATTGTCCCAATCCAGGTACATTGACACCATACTAAAGAGATTTAGTATGGAAGATTCCAAGTGTGGGAATTTACCCGCGATCTCAGGAATCACTCTCTCCAAAGAGATGTCCCCCAAGACTGATTTGGAGAGGGCTCGCATGCAAGAGATACCCTATGCTTCGTCAATCATGTTTATCATGTAAGCGATGTTATGTACCCGACCGGATGTAGCTTACGCATTAGGTGTTATAAGAAGGTATCAATCAGATCCTGGGGATAATCACTGGACAGCTGTGAAGAACATTTTTAAGTACTTGAGAAGGACTAAAGAAATGTTCTTGGTGTTTGGTAAAGGTGAACTCCAAGTGGAGTCCTTTATCGATTCGAGCATCCAGAGTGATAAGGTCGACTGTAAGACAGTCGCGGGTTTTGTCATTACCCTCGGTAGAGGGACGGTGTGTTGGAAGAGTTCCAAGCTAGATATCATGGCAGACTCAATGATAAAGAGTAAATACATCGCTGCCAACGATACTACCAAAGAGGTTGTCTGAGTATAGATGTTCATGAGAGAATTTGGTTCCTACCATTGTGGTGACAATGGAGCTGTGGCTTTGGCTTAGGAACCTTGGTCCCATCAGTAATCCAGACAAATTCTTAAGTAGTATCACTTAATCTGAGAGATGGTTGATCTCCGGGCGATCGAGGTCAGGAGAGTTGATAGGAAAAATGACACGACGGATCCACTCACAGAGGCCAAAACCCCAGATACAGTTTGAGAGTTTTTGGGACGTTGGGTATGAGATACTACAACAACTGGCCTTAGTGCAAGTAGGAGATTGTTAGTTGTATGTATGCCCTAGAGGCCATTGTTGTACATGATTGTATATTACAATGGATGCTTGGACATATATAGGGAAGACTTTCTTGCTCGACATGATAGTATGCTATCTGATTGCTCTTTATCTTAATATGTAGACTTGTATTGTGATACTATCTTTCTCTCACATGTTGATAAAGCCCTTAGGATGTGTACTTGACTACCAGGACTATGATGGAGATCATACTAGTGGGGCTAGGGTAGTTCATAAGTTCATCCTTTAATTGTTCCTAGTTGAGGGTGTATCGATATTCCAGAGTAGACTAGCATATATGCTTCTTGACCCATATGATGGGCGATGGATGATACCATATCCATTGGTGTTTGACATCAAAGATGGTATACGGGTGCTCAGTAGAGACTGGATACACTGAACAGGACTCGCCGAGAACTCCTAGATGGTATTATACCTAACGTCGATAGCAGTTCTTTGGTGACACCAGTACAGGTTAGTCTGTAGACCCGAGATCGTCATAGAGTCTTATGTGATTCCCACTGTGCTTTGATTTCCACCTTACCACATTTAAGTGAGCGTGCAAAACGGTGGTTTTTGGGTACAGTCCCGAGTCACATGGAGGCAATGAGCGATAGGAGGGGTTTCGTCTCTCCCGGTATTGGGGGTTGATATTGCGCTGTGCTCGATTATCTATAACAGGAATTCCCTAGCCAGGGCTGATACAGTGATTTATTGGTAAATGTTATCAGTAGTTTCTCGACCCGTTATGAGCCTCACATCGGCATGACTTATCAAGTTATTAGGGTCTGACGTTTACCACCCCTAGACTTGTATGCGACATATCAGACGAATAGACCGGACTGTACGGTATTTTTACTTATTGGATACATGGGAGTATGAGTAGGCTTGCTTGTTGGTCTTCTGATCGCTCAATACTCGGATAGCCGTTACGTCCAACTAGTACCGCCAATGGCTTGTGGGTGGCTGATATGATCATCACCTACTGCCGGTGTATTGTTGAGTCTTTAGAGTGCTACAAAGAGGTTTCCTGGTTCAGGCGAAATGAAATAGGAGCACATATGTGATATGTGCGGGATCGAGATTAATACGTATATGTGATACCGTATTCTAATCTCGAGATATGTGATACCGGTCGGTTATATATGATATAGTCGGGTTATCAAATCAAGTGTTGATTCGATAAGTTGATACAAATGATATTAGTCGTTTATATGTGATATAGCCGGATTTTTAAATCAAGAGTTGATTTAATAATTTAATGTATACTTATATATTTGATATATTAACATACATTAACTAATATTAGCTCACTTAAGAATTTATTTATCTCACTTATACATTTAATATCTTTTATCGTGTCATATTTGATGATACATACTACATGGGTGTATGAGACTCACACCATTCCATAGATAATTAAGGGGTTATTATTTATTTAAAGTAATTCAAAATTAGGTGGAAATTAAGCATGGTTGGAAGCTTGGAGAAGCTTGTGGTAACCTTGACTTAGTCCACTAATTTTTTCTCACTTAAGATATTTAATAACCCAACCATTATATTTAGCCATGGTTAAGTTTCTACATGGATAATATATGATATTATATCACCCATGGTTGCCATTTCTATGGTTCACATTCTACACTTCATCTTCTTCTTGAGGTGAAGAAATCTAGTGAGAAAAAATATTCTAAAGTGAGCAAAAATCCCATTTCAATATCTAGTGAGAAAAATTAAAGGATGAACTTGTGGACTGCCCTGGCCCGACTAGTATGATCTCCATCATAGTCCTGGTAGTCAAGTATACATCCTAAGGGCTTTATCAGCTTGTGTGAGAAGGACAGTATCACAATACAAGTCTACATGTTAAGAAAAAGAACAACCAGATAGCATACTATCATGTCGAGCAAGAAAGTCCTCTCTATATATATCCAAGCATCCACTATTATATACATCATATGTACAATAATGGCCTCTAAGGCATACATATAACTAACAATTTCCCACTTGCACTAAGGCCATGTGTTGTAGTATCTCATATCTAACATCCCAAAAAGTTTCTCAAATTGTATTTGGGGGAGGGCCTTTGTGAGTGAATCCGCTATGTTTTCTTTCGTGTCAACTCTCCCGACCTCGATCTCCCGGCGATCTACTATCTCCCGGATCAGGAGATACTGCCTCAGAATATATCTGGATGTTTGATGGGACCTGGGTTCCTTGGCCAAAACTACCGCTCCATTGTTATCACAATACACAGGTATTGGATGCTCAATAGATGGAACTACAGCAAGCTCAGCAATGAACTTCTTCATCCAGACAGCTTCTTTGGCAGCGATGTATTTGGCCTCCATCGTCGAGTCTGCTATGGTGTCTTGCTTGGAACTCTTCCAACACACCGCCCCTCCGTTGAGGGTAAAGACAAAACCCGAGACCGACTTACTGTCGTCCTTATCACTCTGGAAGCTCGAATTGGTAAAGGACTCCACTTGGAGTTCACCGTTACCATACACCAAGAACATCTCTTTTGTCCTTCTAAGTATTTGAGAATGTTCTTCACAGCTGTCTAGTGATTCTCTCCTGGGTTTTCTTCATACCTACTCACTACACTTAGTGTGTATGCTATATCGGGTATGGTACATAACATCGCATATATGATGGAGCCTATTGCCGAAGCATAGGGTATCCCTGGAATGCGATATCTCTCCAAATCAGTCTTGGGAGACATCTCTTTGGAGAGAGTGAGTCCTGAGATCGTGGGTACATTCCGACGCTTGGAATCTTCCATACTAAACCTCTTTAGTATGGTGTCAATGTACCTGGATTGGTACAATCACAGTATCCATTTAGATCTATCTCTATAGATCTTAATCCCTAAGATGTAGGAGGCATCACCTAGATCTTTCATTGAGAATCTTTGTGATAAGTAGAGCTTGACCGAGTGCAGCATAGGAATATTATTTCCTATCAAGAGTATGTCATCCACGTAAAATACGAGGAATACAATCTTACTCTCTGCCACCTTCTTGTATATACACGGTTCATCTATATTTTTGATAAAGTCAAACTCTTTGACTACCTCATCAAAGCAGATGTTCCAACTCTGCGATGCCTGCTTTAACCCGTAGACTGATTTAAGCAGCTTGCACACCTTTCCGCTGCTCCCACTGTCCATGAAGCCTTCTGGCTGAGTCATGTACATGCTCTCTTCTAAATCACCATTTAGAAAGGAGGTCTGAACATCTATTTGCCAGATTTCGTAGTCATGGTATGCAGCGATGGTAAGTAGGATCCGGATGGACTTAAGTTTAGCCACTGGAGAAAAAGTTTCATCATAATCCACACTTGGTCGTTGATGAAAACCTTTTGCAACAAGTCTAGCTTTGAAACTCTCAACTTTTCCATCTACACCAAGTTTCTTCTTACAGATCCATTTGCTCCCAATGGGTTTTACCCCTTCGAGAGCAACTTCCAAAGACCATACTTTGTTGGTGTACGTGGATTCCATCTCAGATCACATTGCATCCAGCCATTTTACAGAGTCCCTACTCGTGATTGTTCCCTGATAATAATCAGGAAACACCTCAATGAGGTATCACGTGTTCAAATGTGACCAAGGGTCACGTGTTGACACGTGATTGTTTCCTGTGATCTCTAATTTATAGAATTAAATTCTAATCAAACAAAAATGTAACCAAACAGCTAAGGAAAGACCCCAATAGGGCATCACGTGCTCACACGTGACCAAGGGTCACGTGCTGACACGTGATGGTCCTTTAGCTCTGTTAAAAGGCAGAATTAAATTCTGAATAAAAGAGGGTCACGTGCCAACACGTGACATGTCCCTCAGCTCTTTAATTGATAGAATTAAATTCTATTTCAATGGTCAAACGTTGGGATCACGTGCCAACACGTGATGGGCTTTAAAAGCCTTATGAGTTAATAGAATTAAATTCTAATTAAGGAAAATCAAAGACTCTAACTGGGAAAGTATTTCTTTACATCTTTCCAAACAAAAAGGATTATGCTCTATAAAGTGGAGCACTGTTGGATTAAAAATCCAATGGTGATTAAAAATCACCAATTTATGGAAATATTTTATACAAGAAAAGATTTCCCTAAATTTCACCAAAAATAACAAACAGAATATCTTTTGGATTAAAAATCCACTCACCAAAAATAACAAACAGAATATCTTTTGGATTAAAAATCCAATGGTGAATAAAAATTCATTGATTGATCTAAAAGATCATGTTAGTTACAAAAAACAAACAAAATCTTTAAATGAAAGATTCACTAAAAAAATTGATTCTTTGCCTTTTCCTATAAATAGGAGCCAAGAAGAGGAGAAGGAGAGATTTTTGAACCTTGGAATTTTCTAAAGAAAAAGCAACAACAGAGAGAAAAGAAAGGAGAATTTAATTCTAAAGAAAAGAAACCCTAGGTGAGAAAGGAGAAAGGGATCAAAGCTCCATAAAACGAAAAGAGAATTTAATTCTCAATATAAGAGTTTAACTCTTCTGCAAAAGAACTTAGTTCTTTCTCTAGTTGAAGATCTGCAGAAGCAAATCTCCCCACAAGTTGAGAATTTAATTCTCATCGGGTGATTCTGCCATGCAGATCCAAAACTTAGAGGGAGAATTGAGTTTAGAGAATTTAATTCTCACAAAAAAAATAAACTAGGGTTTAACCCTATATGAGAATTTAATTCTCTCAAATTCACAGGAATTTAATTCCTCCAAAATAAAACTAGGGTTTAACCCTATATGAGAATTTAATTCTCTCAAATTCACAGGAATTTAATTCCTCCAAAATAAAACTAGAGTTTAACCCTATATGAGAATTTAATTCTCTCAAATTCATAGGAATTTAATTCCTCCAAGACAGAACTAGGGTTTAACCCTATATAAGAATTTAATTCTTTACCATAAATAGGAATTTAATTTCTCTAAAAACATAATTAGCGTTTAACCCTAAAGAGAATTTAATTCTTAAAATAAAGAGACTTGAAAGATCTCCATGCACGTAAAGAACATTGGTCACGTGATGACACGTGACTCCAATCCGCAGTGATCAGAAAAGAAAGAATAAAGCTAGGTCACGTGCCCCCACGTGACCCCTGAACAAATCCCCCAAAATGAGAAGGAAAAAGCTTGGAGGCAATGCCTCACGTGCTCCCACGTGACTTCCAAAATAAAGAAAACAAAAGCACAGGCAATGCTGGCTTTGGGCGCTCTCACGTGTCTTCACGTGACCCCTAATAAAAATTCTAATAAATCAATGCATGAGTACTCATCATGTTCCCACACGTGATGGCTATGAAAACTAAAAGTGTTTAACACTTATTTGCAATTCTGAGAACAAAATAAAGGAGGTCTGGCCCCACCTCTGGGTGCCTTCACGTGCCCCTACGCGACCCCTTCCTTTCTAGTGTTTAACTCTATTTTGAGTATTTCATTTCTAGTGTTTAACACTGTTTTAAATACATCACGTGAGTACACGTGACCACCGGATATCCTCTAGTGTTTAACACTATTTTAAGGCCAATCTTAGCCAAATTGGCTAAGTTGTCCAGAGACAAGCCTCTCCTTCAACTGAGTCTCAAAATTGATCATTTCATATGACATACAAAGTAAACTCAGAGCTATAATGTTTAATGGTCAGTCAAAAACAAAAATATTATCAGAGCCCTCAAACTCTTGTTTAGTATTGCTAAGTGATGAGGGGCTGAACCCAGATAAATGGTCCAATATAGGGCCAACATTTCAAATCTAATGGAACTTAGCCCAAACTGGCCATAAGTCCTCAATTCAGATTTAACTGAGCCAATGTGCTCATAATCTAATTAATTGATCTTAGTTCCAAATTGGACTACAGATCCCCAAATCAACTTCGGTTCAAAGGTACATCTCGTCACTCCTTTGATATTTGTCGCTGTAATCCTTCAACGTCTTCAGAGAGGTGACGGGTACCCACAACCACACAATTCATGGACTATGATGTCCTTAACCTTGACTGTGAGGTCTTTAAACTCACGGACTATGATGTCCTTAATCTTGACTGTGAGGTCTTTAAACTCACGGACTATGATGTCCTTAACCTTGACTGTGAGGTCTTTAAGCTCATGGACTATGATGTCCTTAACCTCGACCGCGATGTCTTTAAACTAACATTGGACCAAGATGTCCTTAAACTAACATTGGACCGTAATGACCTTAAACTAATCGACCGCAATGTCCCTAAACTAAACAATAGAGTCCAAATGCTCTCTTGTTGGATCTAAATGATCTCGTTAAGTTGATCTTAGTCTAAAATGAGACTAACGTATCCTTAACAAACGTATAAGTTGATCTTAGTCCTAAATGAGACTAACGTATTCTTAAACCCAACCCCCAAACCCAAATCTAAGAAGATACGGATTTGGACTAATCTACGCCCTACGGGTGACAACATAAATTAGTCTCCGTATACAATCCACGGGCAACCAAACACCAAACAAACACCCACGACACGAAGTGACCATCTGGAGAAGGAGAAAGTGGTTACCGCAATGCGGTAGCGTAATTAACTGCAGGGGCTTGCACCTGCAGGGAAGAGCGTCCCCACAATCAAAAACCTCTCAAATGAAAGGGAATCTGATGAAGTCTGCTACATCGGCCGCATCCGTTTAAACCTTCGAAATACGATGCCATAAATCAACTTGGCATCTTCGAAGAGGTGGATGGATAGCACCAATTAGCATCTGCCCCGAAATTCAGGCGAGAAGTTTACCGCGTCTTCCCGCGTCTTTCGGCGGGGAACAGATTCTGGCACGCCCGGTGGGACCTTTTCCTCTTTCCAATCCACACTTCGTGTGTTGCTTTTGCGAACGAATCACGGTTTGATATGGTTACCCTTGGGTTCGAGGTACTAAGATTTAGTGTCTTGCTCGGTGCAGAAAAAGAAAAATCAATGGCGTCTACTTGCACGAAGTGTTCCAGCTGCAACTGCAACTTACGTTCCACCTCATCTGTAGGTATAGCTTACGGGCCCCAGGCGGCCTCCCTGTTCGCAATGCCAATAGAGCTGGTGACGCAGGCTACCACTGGTTTGTTCTTCGGGACCATGCTCCCACCAGTGAGAATTAACATCCCGCTGCCGCAAGAAGTGCAGAAGAAGTCGGTCTTTGATCGGCTCACTACTACCACGGCCCCTCTCAACGGGTCGTCCGATATCAAGCCAACAGTATCAGTCTTCGATAGGCTGAGCCTGAACTCCAATGGGCCTGTCAAGAAACCCACAGTACCTGAAGCGCCCATCTCGAAACGGGTAGCCATTCATGCTCTCGAGGTCACTAAAGAAGCTTCTCCCGTCAAGGGATCAGTCTTTACGAGGCTGGCCACTCCGGCTCCCGTTCCTGCTCAAAGGTCTGTCTTTGACAGATCAAATATTGCTGCTCGATGGACGTCAGTCTTCAAGAGGCTGGTACCAGCAGCGCCTCACCAGAACATGGGGCATGACGAAGTCACTCCTCAAGCTGAAACAATCCCAACGGCTCGACACGCTTGACGTCGCCACTGGCGCCGAGTAAGGAAGACTGGGGGCAACTCCCCCTCTGGGCTAACTCCACCAGCCCCAACGGTGGAAGTCAATGCTGCTGTTCCAACTGGGAACAACTTCGAGCTGCTTAACAGGGTGCGCAGGAATTCGCCCACCGCCGTACTGAAAAGATCTCCTCCACCCGCGGAGAATGTTACAGAAACGAAGACGGAGCAGTCCTCTCAGCAGCCGTCCTCCAAAATTTACAAATTCTGGTGACGGGTTCAGGATTCAGTAATTGATCAAGATTACTCTCGCCGACAGAAAAAGGTGAAGGTTCAGCAGGAAGAGAACCGTCCTTTCAAGCCACAAAAGAAGACACCTACCTGGGTGCCCACTGCAATGGCCCCCTCGACTTCAACTGCTAAAAAGAGAAGGAGGCCAGAGAAAGCCCCTGTGAACGTGGCAAACCGTAAAAGCGCTGAGCCCAAACGCCCCAAGTCTGGGGGCATGATGGTGCATACCGTTTATATGGCTTCCGGAAAAGAGGAAAGCCGTATTTCTACGGGTCATCGACCCTTTACCCGATCAATAACAAGGGCTCAGGAACAACAGCAGCAGAAACTTCAGGAGATGCTGACTACAATGGCTGCACTTACTGGGCCAAAAGAAAATCCAGAGACCTCCGAGCAGCGCCAGGAACAAGTGACTGATACTTAATTCCTCCGAAGAATGCTTGAGAGGAAAGAAAAAGAGGCTGCGGAACAGGCAGCCAATATAAAATGAATGGCTCTCTTGTTCCAAGACATGGCTGGGATGATGTTACAGCCGGAACCTCCAGCTGAAGACCCCCCGATCATCATTGTAGACGACAGAGGGGAGACATCGAATCCTCCTCCGGCTCTTTCAGCAGCCAAAGAGGAAACCATCTCCAAGGCCGCTCTGGATGACTACATTGCTCAGCAAATACGAGCTCACCAAGCGAATGAAGCGGCCGACCAAATTGTTAAAACTGGGCGACCATATCCAGGATGGTATGACCAAATAAAGTACCCGTCGGGATATACGATCCCTAAATTTCATGTGTATAAAGGGACGGGAAATCCGCATCAGCACGTCGCTCAATTCAGAGCCTTGTGCGGCAACACCGGAGGTGATGATAAACTGCTACTTCGCTAGTTCGTCGGAAGCTTGTCGGAGACAGCGTTCGAGTGGTATTCTGAACTTCCAAATGACTCCGTCAAGACATTCGCAGAGATGGAACTGCTGTTTACACAGAGATTCGCGAGCGCCAGCGAGCGTACCCCGATTACCGCATTAATTAACATCAGGGTGAAGCCAGGCAAAACTTGGGTACAATACGCAATACGGTGGCGAAATATATGGATAAAATGTGAGCAGCGCATCGAAGAAGCGCCGGCGGTAGGCATGTTCGTGGGCACTCTGGACCCTCAGGTAACTATTTCCCAATTCATGATGTACTTCAAGCCGACCATGTTCCAGGCTTTGATCGACAAGCTGGCCTAAATGGACCAGATGGGTTATAGACCGTCCCCTCCGAAGCCGGTGCCGCGAAACGAAAAGGGTAAAGGGAAAGCGACATTCGTTGCAAATACTCAACAGCAGCCCAGTGCTCCAAAATTAACAGATCAACTAGAAGAAAGATGGCGATACTATAATGAGAAAATGAAGCGTCCTTATTCGTTCCCCTGGGACAAAACGAAGAGACTGTTCGAACTGGCGGTGCGCAACAAGCTCATCAATCTTCCGAATCTAAAACGACCGTTACAACCCGGCAAGGCTAATAGTCCCAATTATTTCCCCTACCACCAAACGGTAAGCCACCCAATTGAGGATTGCTTCGTCTTTAAAGGCTGGATTGAAGATCAATACCAACAGGGCAAGTTTGCACTGTCCGAGAATTGGAAGGTGAACCCGCCACAGCCACACGATTTCCAGAAGACGGATACACCGGGGGCATCGTGTTCTTTCATAGAAGAAGCTCCATGGGAGGTCGCTCTTTCAGCCAAGACGAAAAGAATGCTGAAGGATCTCCAAACTTGTCCGGCGATCAGGTGGAAAAATCCACTGGAACCCGAGATCATAGAGGGAATGCTGAAACCGCGCCAAACTCCAAAGATTGGTGGTGATAACCAAAGCACTCACACCCAGCCGTCAAAGTCTTCGAAGAAGAAGAAGAAGACTAAAAAGCCCGTGAACCCTGGTGACAAGCGCACTGACCTGCAAAAGCATATTGACGCGCTGGAAGAGTATAACCAGAAGGCGCAGACTCCAATCACACTTTAAGAATTTCTCAGTCGCGTCCTTGAGGACGGAGATGATGGGGAAGACTCGTCGGATGAATCTGAAGATTACGTAGTAAGTTGCCATGTGATCTCTCACTCATCAATAGACGATGGAGAAGCTCCTTACACAGAAAAACTGGGGGCAGGTCCCGAGCCGGAACTTCTAGTTCCATCAGATGGAATGATTGATGCATTCCTGAATGAAGCTCTTCTTAAAAGCAAAGCTGCTCGAGAGCGTGAAATGGCTATATTTGAAAAAGCCAAGCGCCGGCGATTGAACAAATGCGTTGAAACACTCCCGCCAAATCAAAGTACATCCGGCACGAATAAAAGCAGGTTCAAGACGAGGAAGAGATTCGCCAAAGCCATATCGATGGGAATGAAGCTGCCACCCTCCGAAGCGAACGCTCTTGGTGAAGCGGAAACACATCCTAGCTATTGCTTATATCATCGAAAGATTGCGCACCCCACCGAAGAGTGCAACGCTTTTAAAAGATAGTGGCAGGGATATGTTTCTCACCGGCAAAACTTCAAGAGGATGAAATGCAAAACTCGTCGGGAGCAAAGAAATACGACCGAGGAGCGTAAAAGAACTACCAGCAACTGTCACATGGTCGACGCTGGGGGATCGCAAGTTCTTACCTTCGGGAGCGACTCTGACGAAGAAATGACTCTTGGCCCTCTCTTTAAAGAGTCCACCTCAGGAAAAGAAGAAGAACCGAAGACCTGTGAAAATATTCAGCTGCGCAATCGTACGCTGCCCGAAAAGAATCTCGGGCCCGCGAATAGAAAAGATAAGGGAAAAGAAAAAGTCCCTGAAGATTTCGCCCTAGATGACCAAGTCGTCAAAGAGCTGGCCGCCAAGGACCTGCCAAAGAAAAGTAAGGTGGACTACAACATTCTGGCACACTTGAGAAAGATACCCTCGCAGCTCAGCATTCTCGACGCCCTTCTGCTATCAAAAGAAGCAAGAGATTCTTTGATCAAGGCACTGCAGGAGCCCGAGCAATTCCAAGCTTTCCTCGCTGATGAAAAGATGAAAGACGAGCGGGAAGAAGTACACATGGCCAATATCACCTTCGGCGATGAAGATCTCCTCCTCGTGACGTGCGAGCACAACCGTCCCCTTTATGTCTCCGGATACTGTCATGATATCAAGATAGGAAAAATCCTGGTCGATAATAGGTCCTCCGTCAATCTCCTCAATGTGAGAGTATTGAAGGAAATTTGCATGAGCGTTCAGCACCTCGCTCGTGATAAAATCACCATCTCTGGGTTTAACTCTCAGTCATTACGGACGCTCGGGTCTGTAATATTGACACTACGTTTTGGGCTGCTCATCACGAACATTAAGTTTCTTGTCATTGACGCCAGGACATGCTACAATACTTTGCTCGGCAGGCCTTGGTTACATGAGTACAACATTATCCCTTCCACACAACACCAGTGCATGAAGTATTTTAAGGACGGTCTCGAGTATACCGTAACAGGAGAACTGAACCCGTTCTCCGTAAACGAAGTCTGAAAGTACGAAGATGCAAAATACTTCTTATCAGATTTCGAGGACACGGAAAGATGTCACAAAATGAAGAACAATTCCATCACTACTATTCTAGTCTTCGGAAGTGATACCTAGGAAGAAGAAGAGATAGTTTATTCAGGGCCGCCCCAATACAACAAGCCGGGACCGTCCATCCCTATGTTGATCTTCGGCAGCGACTCGGAAGACGAGGTCAATGCTTTATTCTCTGCTCGGCCGTCGATACAAATCTCCGCCAACAAAAATCAAAGTTTGCAAATTGCCATAGTTCCACAAGAGCATTACAAAGAGCTCGATGCACTTGAAACTTATAGTGTGCAAGAACTACAGACATTCTACGTCCCTCCCAGGCGAAAAGGTGAAAAGGCGATCCTATTCTACCGATCCGGGAAAACCAAAGTGGAAAAAGAAATTTGGCATGGCGCGGATTCTACACTTGACAGGCTCTAGCCCATCCGTCTGCCTAGATATTACACAGAAGGCTTGAATAGGCTGCTGAGGCACCAAGGTGTACCCTTCAAACAGACCACTCGACAGGCTCGGTTCTACAACAGGATTTGGGATATCCCTGGAACTCAGCGCAAGTTGCCCAACGGGAGAATGGAAACGATCGGGCTTGGATATGTTCAATCCAGAAAATGAGAGCGAGTCCATGGCAGCTACGTCATACATGACTTCGATGAAGAAGGAGACATTCTGTTAAAAGACGCTGATCCTGAACCAAAACAAGGTCCTGTCATCAAAACGCCGAGTCCGTCGTTTGAAGAACGGATAGACAAATTGATCAGGGAAGCGGGTCAAAAGATCCGGGATGACCTTAACCGCGAGATGGCTATTTACGAGAAAGCCAGGATGCAGCACCTCCTTCAATAAGCCGCGGAGAATGACAATGCTCCTCATCGCCAGCCCGTCACACAAAAGACCCGGCGCAGAGGCAAAAATAAACCAAAGAACGGAAAAAACGTTCGACAGCAGCCAAGCGGGTCTAAGAAGCCACGTGAGCAAGGGTCGAGCAGCCGGGATCTGTCCCTTATAAAGAAGATGGGCCGGGAATATTCTTTTCCCCAAGACAAGACAAAGAAGATATTCGATCTCGTCATAAAGCATCAGATGATGACATTACCGGAGTCCATGCACCCCGAGCAAGCGAACAAGATCTCCCACCCAGACTATTTCTCCTACCACCGAGCAGTAGGACATCCTCTCGAAGATTGCTTCACCTTCAAGAACTGGGTCGAAGACCAATATCAACAGGGCAGGTTCGCGCTATCCAGCAGTTGGAGGGTAAGCCCGCCACAGAAGCATGAACCAAAAGCCACGCGTATAGCAAGAGTAGAACCAGATCAACATCGGTCTTGGAAGCGATCTCGTACCTGTCAATCGATAACGCTGTCAAAAGAAGAGCCCGAGAATATAGATGACCTCCCCTGCTGCTTCGAAAACTATGATGACGAGGTGATCTCAGAGTTTCCACCGGCGCCAAAAGAGCTGGAAGATGGAATACAAACTACTGCAGATAACCTCAAGAAAATTGATTTGGGGACGACAAGCGACCCGCGACCGACATTCGTCAGTGAGTTGCTGTTTGAAGAAAGGGTGGCTACACTAAAGGACGTGCTCATGTAGCATAAAAATTGCTTCGCATGGAACTATTCCTAGATGCCAGGACTAGATCTAGAAATTGCTGTACACAAATTGGTAATATCTCCGGACGTCAAACCGATCAAACAAGCACCGAGAAGAATGTGACTCGAGCTTGAGATGAGTATCAACGCCGAGGTCAAGAAGCTAATCGACTCCAGTTTTATCCAAGAGGTTCAATATCCTGATTGGATCGCCAACATCATCCCGGTGATGAAGAAAAATGGAATGGTGCGCATATGTGTGGACTTTCGGGATCTCAACAAAGCTTGTCCAAAAGACGACTTTCCAGTACCAGTCACTGAGCTGATGATAGATAACACATCCACTCACGAAGTCTTCTCCTTCATGGATGGATCGTCAGGATATAATCAGATAAAAATGCATCCCGAGGACCAAAAGCACATGGCTTTCCGGACCCCTTTGAGCATATTCTGCTATAAGGTGATGCCCTTCGGTCTAAAGAATGCCGGTGCCACCTATCAGAGGCCCATGACGAAGATCTTCGATGACCTCATACATGAAATTGTTGAATGTTATATCGACGGCCTCGTAGTTAAAAGCAAATCATACGAGGAACATCTAGAGCATCCGAGGATCGTATTTCAACGCCTCCGGCAATACAACTTGGAGATGAACCCTCTGAAATGTGCGTTCGGAGTTTCCTCAGGCAAATTCCTAGGATTCATCGTCCGACACCAAGGCATCGAGATATACCTGTCGAAGATCAAGGCGATTATGGAAATGCCTCCGCCAAGAACTCTCAAACAGCTGTGGTCTCTCGAAGGAAAGCTTGCGTATATCCGGCGATTTATAGCCAATCTCTCCAGCAAGTGCCATCCTTACAGTCACCTAATGAAGAAGGGAACTCCGTTCGTCTAGGATCACAAATGCCAAAGTGCACTAGATGAAATCAAGCAATATCTGCAGAATCCGCCAGTGTTGTCTGCTCCCGTTAAAGGAAACCCCCTCGTCCTGTATACAACAACCCTCGAAGGTTCGCTAGGTGAATTATGGGCACAAGAGAATGACCAAGGGAAAGAGAGAGCCCTTTATTATATGAGTCGAGTTATCCTGGGGGTATAAAGCAATTACTCTCCCATTGAAAAACACTGCCTGGCGCTGATCTTCGCAATAACGAAGCTCAGACACTACGCGTTGGCACCTGAGGTCCATCTCATATCAAAAGTGGATCCTCTCAAATATTTGATGTCGAAGACCATATTAACAGGACGACTCGCTAAATGGGCCCTGCTATTGATGGAATTCTTGATAACTTATCGTCCCCTTAAGGCAGTGAAAGGCCAGGCCATCGCTGACTTCCTCGCTGAGCATCCGATACCTGCCGACTCTCCCTTGAACTGCGAACTGCCAGATGAACATGCGTTTGACACAATCGATGGGGAGAGAAGAGAGAATGATACCTAATGGGAACTTTACTTCGATGGAGCATCTTCCATGAAGAAGCGCAAACAAAGCACGTCCATAATCAAATCAGGGGTAGGCCTCATCTTCGTAACTCCACAAGGAGGGATAATGCGCTTTGATTTCTCCTTAACAGAGCCGAGGACAAACAATGAAGCCGAGTATGAAGCTTTGATAGCAGGTCTCGAGATCGCAATCGACATGGGAATTGAAAACCTGCTCATATACGGAGACTCCCAACTGGTCGTTAGTCAAGTAAACGGCGACTACCAAACATGCAAGCCAGAGTTGGTGAAGTACGGTGAGAGAGTATAGCAACTGCTAATTCAAATTCCTTCCTACACCTTGGAAAGTATACCGTGTGGGGAAAATAGAAAGGCGGATGCATTAGCCAAGCTCGCTAAAAAACTGGCCGACGAGAACCTCGATGACCTAAGGATCGTTGTGCAAAGCCGTTGGATTTTTGCACCGGTAGAAATATCGCCGGATTTGTCCGAAGAAAATGGAGCGACCAAGCAAATGGCTCTGCAAATAGAAGACCAAGAAAAGGCTATGGATTGGAAAGAAGTATTTATAGACTACTTCAAATCCCGTCGAACACCTAAAGATGCGTCCTCAAATCATCAGCTCATGAAGCGAGCTCTATCTTTTGCCTTCGTCAATGATACCCTGTATAAAAGATCATTTGATTCTTTGTGGCTAAGATGCCTGGGACCTGAAGAGGCAAAGAGAGTCGTCCAAGAAGTTCACGATGGATTCTGCGGTTCTCACCAAGCCGGGCCGAAGATGAAGCTGAAGATTAAAAGGATGGGCTACTATTGGCCCATGATGATTCAGGACTGCCTCGAGTATGCAAAGCAATGCCACTCGTGCCAGATCCATGGGGACTTTATCCACCAGCATCCGAATCCACTGCATCCAACGGTGGCTAGTTGGCCGTTTGAAATGTGGAGGACTGACATAATCGGCCCCATCGAACCAGCATCGTCCAGAGGACATCGATTCATTTTGGCGACAACTGATTACTTCTCCAAATGGGCAGAAGCGGTACCGCTGAGGGAAGTGAAGACGGAGAATATCCTCCATTTCCTCAAGACACACGTCATTTATCGGTTTGGAACTCCGCGACGGATCATCTCCGATAACGGGCCAGCCTACAGAAGCCACAAGATCAGCCGCTTCGCACAACAGCATAACATAGACTGGAGATACTCTTCAGTCTATAATCCCCGAGCTAATGGTTTAGCTGAGGCTTTTAACAAGACCTTGATGAAGATCGTGAAAAAGACGGTGTCTCGAAATAAGAAGGACTGGCATGAGAGACTGCATGAAGCTCTCTGGCATATCGAACTACATTCAAAACGGCCACGAATACGACGCCGTACGCATTGGTATTCGGTACAGAAGCGGTACTCCCCCTTGAGATAGAGTTACCCTCTCTACGAGTGGCAGTTCATTACGAGCTAACAGACGAAGAAAATGCTCACCTTCGGCTTGAGGAGCTCGATGCCCATGATGAAACCCGGCTCATAGTGCAACAAAATCTGGAGGCTTATAAAGCAAAGATGACACGTTCATACTAGAGCTTGACTAGGCCGAGAACATTCCGCCAAGGCGAACTCGTGCTAGTGGTCAAAAGACCTATGATCCCTAATCGCGCCAAGCAGGGGAAATTCGAGCCGAACTATGAAGGCCCGTATATCATAGACAAAGTTTACCAGGGTGCAGCCTACCTACTCGTGGACATGCATGGTGAAAGACCTTTCCGGCTAATAAACGGTCGATTCCTAAAAAAATACTACGCCTAACGAGTCACGGCCTAGGTCAACGATAGATGACGACGCCTATGTCCGCTCGCTATCTTCCTAAGCCCAAACTCTATAAGTAGTAACCGACCACGGACCGAAATGTCCTTAAACTAACCACGGACCGAAACGTCCTTAAACTAACGATGGACCACTATGTCCTAAAACTAGCTGTTGACCGAGACATCGATAAACTACTGTGGATTGCAGCATCCTAGGGCTGATACAAAAAAAAGAATAAAAGAATAAAAAAAAGGAAAGAAGAAAAAGAAAACGGTATGTCCATAAGCAAAATGGGCACAGATGAAAACCCGAAAGGGCTCCGTGAGTAAAAACAGCAAGGCTACCGGTGAGTTTTGTGAAAACCCGAAAGGGCGCAATCTCGTTAAAAGACACTTGCAAGGTCCTCTCGACCTTGTGAGGAGAAACCACCTGCGTGAGATCCATACGAATCATAAGGGAGCAACACACTTAGGGAACTCCACGATTCCTGAGGAGAACTTACACTTGCGAGATCCTCACGACTCGTAAGGAGAACCCTCTTATGAGACCCTCATGGCTCATAAGATTTAAAAGTCTTAAGTTACAGGGATCTGAACCTTTTCTTAAGCAGCCACCACAACCTCCAATGCTGCCCTACAAGCGGCTCAGTATTGACCCTTGTATACAATCCACGGGCGCGAATAAACATTTCCCTAACAAAGTCTCATCCATGACTAGGGATATGTTTGCACAGTGAACAGCCCTTGTAAGTCCTCTCGACTTATAAGGAGAAAACCCTTTTGTAAGATCCTTACGACTTACCAGAAGCCATACACTTGGGAATCCTCACGATTCTTAAGGAGAAAATGCACCTACAAGATCCTCACGACTTGTAGGGAGTAATACCTTTATGGGACCCTTATGGCTCATGAAGTTAAAAGCTTTAGTCGACAGGATCCTAACCCTGTTCGCTAAGCCACCTTTGTTCGACATCAACAGAGGCAAATGATGATTCGCTCCTGGCAATGTCCCAGTTGTAGCAGTGTTGATACCGAAATCAGTGTCTAATTCTAAGCTTTCAGCAAAAAAGCTAGCAAGCCACACATGCATACGAAACAGCCGAAATGATGGGGCAACTTGCCAATAAAAAGCATCAAGTAAAAATATATGCATGCAAAATAGCCGAAATGATTGGGCACCGCGAAAAATAACCGAAATGATTGGGCAATCGCGACCTTCGCGATATAAAAGCTGAAATGATAGAGCATCGCGGAAAGAAATAAAAAAAATGAATGATGAAATTTTTGCCCTATAGGTGATATCATATCAATCCCTGTATACAATCCAGGGGTGCAAACAAAGAGAGAATCACACCTTTCCTCCCCAGACTTCATCAGAAGAAGAAGACAAATCTCAACGGTTCACAGGTAGCCTGAAGATCATCTCAACATTCGTCTCATTACAACAGACGCAACATCAAGCAAAGCGGAACAGCGGCAACTCCCAGTTCCATGACTCGGCGGTGCACAGATGACTGAGAGTCAAACCCCGACTCCGTGAAATACGGATAAAGTCAACTCTTCCTGGTTATGTGGAACGCGGCTTATGTCAATCCTGATCCCATGGGAAGCATCCAGAGCGGAGCCTAGTCCTCTCAGAACACGGCAATGACCCCGTGGGAAGCATCCAGAGCAAATTCCTGGTTACGTGGAACGCGACTTATGTCAATCCTGACCCCGTGGGAAACGTCCGGAGCGGATGCTGGTCCTCACAGAACACGGCAATGACCCCGTGGGAAGCATCCAGAGCAGAGCCTGGTCCTCGCAGAACACGGCTATGACCCTGTGGGAAGTATTCAGAGCAAAATTCCTGGTCACGTGGAACGCGACTTATGTCAATCCTGACCCCGTGGGAAACGTCCAGAGCGGATCCTGGTCCTCCCAGAACACGGCAATGACCCTGTCGGAAGCATCCAGAGTGGAGCCTGGTCCTCGCAGAACACGGCAATAACTCCGTGGGAAGCATCCAGAGCAAATTCCTGGTTACGTGGAAAGCGGCTTATGTCAATCCTGACCCCGTGGAAAGCATCCAGAGCGGAGCCTGGTCCTCGCAGAACATGGCTATGACCCTGTGGGAAGTATCCAGAGCAAAATTATTGGTCACGTGGAATGCGGCTTATGTCAATCCTGACCCCGTGGGAAACGTCCAGAGCGGATCCTGGTCCTTGCAGAACACGGCAATGACCCCGTGGGAAGCATCCAGAGCGGAGCCCGGTCCTCGCAGGACACGGCAATGACCCCGTGGGAAGCATCCAGAGCGGAGCCCGGTCCTCGCAGTCCTCGCAGAACACGGCAATGACCCCGTGGGAAGAGTCCAGAGTGGAGCCTGGTCCTCGCAGAATACGGCTATGACCCCGTGGGAAGCATCCAGAGCAAAATTCCTGGTCACGTAGAACGCAGCTTATGTCAATCCTGACCCCGTGGGAAACGTCCAGAGCAGAACTTGGTCCTCGCAGAACAGGGCAATGACCCTATTTGAAGCATCCAGAGCAGAGCCTGGCCCTCGAAGAACACGGCAATGACCCCGTGGGAAGCATCCAGAGAAAATTCCCGGTCATGTGGAACGCGGATTATGTTAATCCAGACCCCGTGGGAAACGTCCACAGCGGATCCTGGTCCTCGCAGAATACGGCAATGACCCCGTGGGAAGCATCCAGAGCGGAGCCTGGTCCTCGCAGAACACGGTAATGACCCCGTGGGAAGCATCCAGAGCGGAGCCTGGTCCTCGCAGAACACGGCTATGACCCCGTGGAAAGCATCCAGAGCAAAATTCCTGCTCATGTGGAACGCGGCTTATGTTAATCCTGACCCCGTGGGAAACGTCCAGAGCGGATCCTGATCCTCGCAGAACACGGCAATGACCCCATGGGAAGCATCCAGAGTGGATCCTGGTCCTCCCAGAACACGGCAATGACCTCGTGGGAAGCATCCAGAGCAAATTCCTGGTTACGTGGAACGCGGCTTATGTCAATCCTGACCCGTGGTAAGCATCCTGAGCGGAGCCTGGTCCTCGCAGAACACGGCTATGACCCTGTGGGAAGCATCCAGAGCAAATTCCTGGTTACGCGGAACGCGGCTTATGTCAATCCTGACCCCGTGGGAAACGTCCAGAGCGGATCCTGGTCGTCGCAGAACACGGTAATGACCCCATGGGAAGCATCCAGAGCGGAGCCTTGTCCTGGCAGAACACGGCAATGACCCCGTGGGAAGCATCCAGAGAAAATTCTTGGTTACGTGGTGAAGGGTTAACCTAGCACCTTATGAAGGGTTTGGAAGGATCACATGTACCAAAGATTGAATTTTTAGGGTGCTAAGTTAACATACAAAGGATCGATCCTAGAAAAATTAGGGTTTCATAAACTATACTTCATCACATGAAAGAAATGCTAGGGTTTTGAGAGTACAACCTTTGTAGCTCCCTACGCTAGACTCCTTGGCCACTTAAGGGTTGGAGGAGGGTTCGCTTGAACTCTCCTAGTGTCCACGACGATCCACCCGAAGCTCCTAGTCCAAGCTTGCAACTTCACTTTTCAAGAGAAGAAATGAAGATAACACTCTAAACAAATGGGCTAAACTTATGTAGAATGATGTTGTGCTTCTAATTCTCACTTCAAAAACCTTTCTTGATGTGTGTTTTGCTCACTATAAAAAACTAGAGAGCTAAGGAAGAAGGAGGAAGAAGATGATGGCTTTCTTTTTAACAAGAGTAAAAAGATAACTCATGAAAAGAAATGAAAATATATCCTTATATATTTATTTCTTCTCATCTCAAACCATGGTTAAATATTTGAGTTATTATTTAATTAGAGTTTAGAAGGAAAGTTTAATCCATGGTTAAGGGTAGGTGAGGATGGTTAGGTTAAAGAAGGATGTAGAAACAAGTCAAGAATTATCCTTTCCTTTTCCATTTTGTTTTAAACACAAAATCAAATAATAATTCATATATTTATCCATGGTGTGAGTCTTATATTGTCATCATTTTCAATGTGTAATCAACCATGATAGATGATGTATGTATGTATGTATGTATGCACATCCATATATGCATGAAACTAGAAAGAAAGAAAGAAAAACATACATGCATGCATACATCCATCATATACAAGAAAAGGTTTTAAGTGAGAAAACTAATGGTTAAATGATAAATCAACACTTGATTTATCAATCCGGCCATATCACATATGACCCCACCAAAAGCAAGCCGCCCGATCAATATACGGTATCCTATACGCGCATTTTAATCGGGTCCATGCGCATATCGCATACACGCACCACAACGTTTCGCCTGGACTAGGTAACTCCTTTGTGGGACTCTAAGACTCGTCAATACGCCGGCAGTGGGTGATGATCACATCAAGCACCCCCAAGTCGCAAGCGGTCAGCTAAACGTAACGGCCACCCGGGTATTGAGTGATCAGAAGAAAACAAGCGAACCTCCTACAACTCCCGTCGAGCCAATCAGCAACACTTCCCGTACAATCCGGTCTCCTCGTCTGATATGTCGCATATCAAGTCTAGGGGTGGTAAACGTCAGACCCCAATAACTGATAAGTCGTGCCGATGCGAGGCTCATAACGGGTCGAGAAACTACTGGTAACTCTTACCAGCAAATCTCTGAATCAGCCCTGGCCAGGGACTTCCCTGTTACGGCCAATCGAGCACAGCGCAACATCAACCCCCAATACCGGGAGAGACGAAACCCCTCCTATCGCTCATTGCCTCCATGTGACTCGGGACTGTACCCAAAAACCACCGTTTTGCACGCCTTCATGGACGTGGTAAGGTGGAAATCAAAGTACAGTGGGAATCACACAAGACTCTATGACGATCTCGGGTCTACAGACTAACCTGTACAAGTGTCACCTGAGAACTGCCATCTGACGTGAGGTATAATACCATCTGGGAGTTCTCGGCGAGTCCGTCCAGTGTACCCAGTCTCCACTAAGCACCCGTATACCATCTCTGATGTCAAACACCAATGGATATGGGATCATCCATCGTCCATCTCATGGGTCGAGAAGCGTATACGCTAGTCTACACTGGTATATCGATGCCCCATCTCGATACACCCACGACTAGGGACCTTGAAGGATGTACTTATGGACTACCATGTCCCCACTAGTATGATCCGCATCATAGTCCAGGTAGTCAAGTACACATCCTAAGGGTTTTACCAACATGTAACCATAAGACAGTATAAAGAGACAAGTATACATGTTAAGATAAAGAGCAACCAGATAGCATACTATCATATCGAGCAAGAAAGTCATCTCTATATATGTCCAAGCATCCAATTTAATATACATCATCTGTACAATACTGACCTCTAGGGCATACATACAACTAACAATCTCCCACTTGCACTAGGGCCAGCTGCTGTAGTATCCCATACCGAGCATCCCGAAGAGTCTCTCAAACTGTGTCTGGGGAATGGCCTTCATGAGTGGATCGGCTGTGTTATTCTTCGTGTCAACCCTCCTGACCTTGATCTCCCGGCGATCAACTATCTCCCGGATCAGGTGATACCGCCTCAGAATATGCCTGGATCGCTGATGGGACCTGGGTTCCTTGGCCAAAGCCACCGCTCCATTGTTATCGCAATACAAAGGTATTGGATGCTCAATAGATGGAACCACTCCAAGTTCAGTAATGAACTTCTTGATCCAGACAGCCTCTTTGGCAGCATCGTTGGCAGCGATGTATTCAGCCTCCATCGTCGAGTCTGCCACGGTTTCCTGCTTGGAACTCTTCCAGCTAACCGCCCCTCCGTAAAGGGTAAAGACAAATCCTGACTGCGACTTAGAGTCGTCCTTATCACTCTGGAAGCTCGAATCGGTAAAGGACTCCACTTGGAGTTCTCCGTTACCATACACCAAGAGCATCTCTTTAGTCTTTCGTAAGTACTTAAGAATGCTCTTCACAGCTGTCCAGTGACTCTCTCCAGGATCAGCTTGATACCTGCTCACTATACTCAGTGAGTATGCTACATCGGGTCTGGTACATAGCATCGCATACATGATAGAGCCTACAGCCGAAGCATAGGGTATCCCTTGCATGCGAGTTCTCTCCAAATCAGTCTTGGGAGACATCTCTTTGGAGAGAGTGACTCCAGAGATCGTGGGTAAGTTCCCACGCTTGGATTCTTCCATACTAAACCTCTTTAGTATGGTGTCAATGTACCTGGATTAGGAAAATCCCAATATCCGTTTGGATCTATCTCTATAGATCCTAATTCCCAATATGCAGGAGACATCACCAAGATCTTTCATTGAGAATCTTTGTGATAAGAAGAGCTTGACCGATTGCAGCATAGGAATGTCATTTCCTATCAAGAGTATGTCGTCTACGTACAATATGAGGAAGAAAACCTTACTCTCTGCCATCTTCTTGTAGATACAAAGTTCATCTACGTTTTTGACGAAATCAAACTCTTTGATAACGACGTCAAAGCAGATGTTCCAACTCCGCGATGCTTGCTTTAATCCATAAATGGATTTAAGCAGCTTGCACACCTTCCCGCTGCTCCCACTGTCTACGAAGCCCTCTGGCTGAGTCATGTACACGCACTCTTCTAAATCACCGTTTAGAAAGGCGGTCTTAACATCCATTTGCCAGATTTCGTAATCAAGATATGCAGCGATGGCAAGCACGATCCGGATGGATTTAAGCATAGCTGCTGGAGAAAAGGTTTCGTCATAGTCCACACCTGGTCTTTGACGAAAACCCTTTGCAACAATTCTAGCTTTGAAAGTCTCCACTTTCCCATCTACACCAAGTTTTTTCTTGAAGATCCACTTGCTCCCAATGGGTTTTACCCCTTCAGGAGCAACTTCCAAAGTCCATACTTTGTTGGTGTACATGGATTCCATCTCAGACCGCATTGCATCCAGCCATTTCACTGAGTCCCTACTCGTGATGGCCTGCTCGAAGCTAGTTGGGTCATCATCTTCCATGATGCAATCCTCGTTTCCACCATCAATGAGAAAACCGTAGTATCTCTCAGGCGGATGAGAAACCCTGCTAGATCGGCGGAGCGGCTGGGGTTCGTCAGGTACTACTGAATCCTCTGGTTCTACCAAGTCTTCTGTTATAGTTTGTGTCGCTGGAACCTCTTCCAGTTCTACCTCAATGTCACTTGTCTGTTTCATAAGAAAACCTTTTTCTAAGAAAGTGGCATGTCGAGAAACAAACACCTTTTGTTCCTCGGGGTGGTAGAAGATATACCCTTGTGAATTTTTGGGATATCCTATAAACTTACATAAGACTGATCTTGCCTCGAGTTTGTCCGGATTTTGTCTTTTGACATAGGCTGGACAACCCCATATCTTAATGTAATTAAGATGTGGTCTCTTCCCTTTCCATATCTCATATGGAGTGGTAGGCACTGATTTGGTAGAAACTCTATTCAATAGGTCCATGGCTGTCTCAAGCGCATATCCCCAGAAGGAAATAGGTAACTCAGCTGTACTCATCATTGAGCGCACCATATCTAATAGGGTGCGGTTTCTCCGTTCCGATACACCGTTGTGCTGTGGTGTATAAGGAGGAGTGAGCTGAGAGAGAATCCCATTCTCTTTTAAATAATCCAGAAAATCATTGCTCAAGTATTCTCCTCCTCGATCAGATCGAAGGATCTTAATACTTTTGCCCGTTTGGTTCTCTACTTCGTGCTTATATTCTCTGAATTTCTCAAAATCTTCAGACTTGTGTTTTATCAGGAACACATGTCCGTATCGAGAGAGATCGTCAGTGAATGTAATGAAGTATGAAGAACCGTCCCTGGCATGTGTAGACATGAGACCGCATACATCACTATGTATCAGCCCTAAGAGTTCCGTAACTCTTTCTCCGTGTCCCGTAAATGGAGTTGTGGTCATCTTGCCTTTGAGACATGACTGGCAAGTGTCATAAGATGAAAATTCAAATGGATTCAAATATCCATCCTTATGCAACTTAGCTAGTCGTGTCGCATTGATGTGACCAAGTCTACAATGCCACAAAAAGGATTCATTCATTTCTGAACTTTTCCTCTTGTGTGTGTTTTGTATATTGAGGACTGTATTTTGATTTATAATGAATATGCCATTATGTAACGAGCCTGATGCAATCAACTTTTGATCTAGGAATATGTTCATAACATTATCCTTTACTACAAAATTATATCCTTCTTTACTTAATAAAGAAACTGATATAATGTTGCACATCATGTTTGGTATATAATAGCATTCATTTAGAATCAGTGTATTACCACTTGGTAATAATAGGTGATATTCGCCAACTGCTTTGGCTGCAACATTTGCCCCATTCCTTACTTGAACGGAATGATCACCTTTTCCCAGTTCTCTACCTTTCCGTAGCCCATGTAACATTTTACATATGTGGGATCCTGATCCGGTATCTAATACCCAGGACGTAGGGTGAACTGAGAAACAGTTCTCAATAACTAACACACCTGAAGAAGATGCATCAACATGCATGTTCTTTTGGGCGGCTTGAGAATCTAGATATTCTCCTATTCCCTGTTCATTCTTATAACTCTTATAAGAAAGAACGGGTCCAACATTCCCCTGCATAGTATAACATGCAGGTTCGGTCAATACATCCATATTATTATCTTGATTAAGGCATGACATGGTCGCTACCTGGAGAGAGAGAAGAAAACACTTTAGCGTATGCTCTTGCAAGATCAGATTGGTTATTATTTTATCTAATCAGGATGGCTCCCACTGTTTTTATCAAATCTTCCTTCAAACCCTAAAAAGAAAGACTAGCCGAGATTAATTACACCCTACAACTTCGCCGATCTTTCAGCCAGGCCAGTGTCGGTACTTTGAGGGAGGTTCCCCGTGCTTTCGCACGGACCTAATTAAAGTAAACCTCGTTTTCCCAGAGGCGTAACCCCATTGACACCTTTCTAGACACCTACTTGATCGGCTAATTGTCCTGTGTAAAACTCTCCCAGGAGTATCAATTACTCGCAGTGGGTATCGGGATCCAACTATCTCATAGAAGGTATGCAATCTCATTGCAAATCTCAACATTTGAAATTCCCGATAATATTTTGCCCCTAGCGTGCTATGACCTTGACGCATGCCAAACAACCCATAGTTCGCTACTCAAGTTCAACCCGTACAGTTCGTGATTAAATTAAACCCACCCGTACGACCCTTGACGCATGCCAAACAACGCCGTACGAATACCCTAATCCAATCGCATCTCATGCTATAGATAAGTAATAATCAGCTATCGTACACTACGCCTTGACGCATGCCAAACAACCGCAGCACGAATACTGAATATTACATATCTGAATTGACGGAGGGCTACGCAGGTTTTCTGAAAACCATGAGCGCAATGAACTTGATATCGTTGTAGAATCAAGTGAAGTTTTGAAATGGAGTGATTTTGAGGATTTTATTAGTTTTGCTAAATAGGTCACTCCCGGTGAAGGGATCTCGGCTCTTTCTTCATCGAATAAGGTGCAGGATATATCATATATATCACTGTGCAAAGCGAAACTCCAAAAGCAGTCAAAAAGTCAAACCGAGTGTTGTAGCATCTGCCAGTTTTGCTAAAGAGGTCACTCCCGGTGAAAGGATCTCGGCTCTTTCCCCATCGAATAAGGTGCAGGGTATATCATATATACCGCTATGCAAAGCAAAACTGTAGCTACCCTTTTATTTAAAAATTTGATTCTACAACATCTTTTAGGTTTCTTTTTTTTCATTAATCACATTAATGAAGTCCCATCATTTAAGTCACCTAAACATCACAGATAAATACGACGTACACTTATGCCATCCGCATTCGCCTCGATGTCCCCTCGTGCACCGTTAGATTAGGTAACTAACGACAGAGCAGGGCAGGGCTAGTGCAGGTGTAAAACATAAGTAACGTCTATATAATATATCATATATACTATATACTGTATCCATCACAGAACATATCTAATGATCACATCACAGATATCGCAGCAGAAACATAGATATAATGTGGGATATACTAGGACGTCCGTATTTAGTATTTAGCCAAGAATAGAAAATACGGATTCCACAGTCGCGATGAATAGCCAAGCGCACATCCTGGACCCCTATGAGAGCGGCAAGCGACCCTACCAATTCTGGATTTTAGGAGACCCGGTCTCGACTCCTCGAGATGGCCTCCCACTGAACCCCAGAACCCGGTCACCTGTGCTCCCCTCCTTGGGTCCATCCTAATGCGGAAAAGTAAATAATATACAACACTGGTGACATCGACCTCAACCTGGAAGTGCTCTAAATAAAAGAATATTACATTACATTTGAATTTACATGAATGAAAATATAAAACTCTCATCTCACATAAAAAAAACCCGGCTATTCGATCGCGACAATCCTGCATATCATATCTCAGCAACACATAATATCACATATCATCAACGTAAGTAAGTATGCGTACCCCAATTGTCGTTGATGTATAGCAACGAAACCGGCGATATCGACATACTACACTTACGGTCACAGAAAAGAAAGTGCAAAACTGCAATATCTGAAATCCACATTCTCTTTAGACATCGTAAATGCGAAATATCACATATTTCGTATTTCATGTCTTAATATGAATTCCACACATTGCATCACATTCCAGATAAACAGACAGTATTAAAGTTTTTGAACGAACGATCAAATACCCAAGATTCACTGAAGCTCAACACTTGAGCAGAGTTCAAAAACCCGGAGTGTGACACATGAGTAGCGGTCCAGCCATAGAAGGGTCAAGCCAACGCCTCACATGTGGCACGCCGTACTGCCCCAAACCCTAAGGTTCAAAGGGCAGTTCAAGACGGTCACATAATCGAGTTAAGGTTTGTTGTCTTCTAGAGGGTCCACCACAAAACTTGCACGTATCTCCAAAGTATTTAAACCCCGTGAATAGTGAGCAAATGATACTCGTTCAAACACTTCAATACTTTCTAATTTACCCGGAAAAGCAACGAAATGAAAATTCCGATCGAATCGACGAGTCCAAAACCATCTCCAGAAAATACAGTACTATATTCAGATTAAACTTACCTAAAACACTATACATGCAGTTATAAGAATTACTGTGCAAATTTGAAGTAATGATGCCTCTGTAAGGCCGCGAAGCCGCGGCCTAAGCAAGGATTTGCTGCGGTTCCACGGCTATTTGTAAGGATCAGGGCTTCGAATTTCACACTGTTTCTTAGTTTTTCCTGCTGTATTTTTTAAGTATTTTTAATTCTGAAAAATGTCAGATTTTAAAAATTGACCAGAGAAGGTCCCGAAATGCCGTATTTTGATCTGATCGGGATTTTTACTTCGTAAAAGTGTCGTCTAATGTTCTAGGTCGGCTCTGATACCAGTGAAGGTCAGGCAGCCACCCCATCCAATGGGGTCGCCGTGGCACCAACGGGTCCCTCGGTAGCTACTTTTTACGCATGCCCCCTCGCGAGGACTACAACCCACCGGAACACCTTCCAGTCTCGGGACACCCGGAGGGTAAGAGCCTATGCTTCGCCACACTGTCACACAGTGAGAACCCCCCATAGGTCAACATCCAATGCCTAGTAGCTCTGATACCAATGTTGGTCAGGCAGCAACCCCATCCAATGGGGTCGCCGTGGCACCAACGGGTCCCTCAGCAGCTACTTTTTACGTATGCCCCCTCGCGAGGACTACAACCCGTCGGAACACCTTCCGGTCTCGGGACACCCTGGGGGTAAGAGCCTATGCTTCGCCACACTGTCACACAGTGTGAACCCCCCATAGGTCGTCATCCAATGCCTAATAGCTCTGATACCAGTGAAGGGTTAACCTAGCATCTAATGAAGGATTTGGAAGCATCACATGTACCAAAGATTGAATTTTCAGGGTGCTAAGTTAACATACAAAGGATCGATCCTAGAAAAATTAGGGTTTCATAAACTATACTTCATCACATGAAAGAAATGCTAGGGTTTTGAGAGTACAACCTTTGTAGCTCCCTACGCTAGACTCCTTGGCCACTTAAAGGTTGGAGGAGGGTTCGCTTGAAGTCTCCTAGTGTCCACGACGATCCACCCGAAGCTCCTAGTCCAAGCTTGCAACTTCACTTTTCAAGAGAAGAAATGAAGATAACACTCTAAACAAGTGGGCTAAACTTGTGTAGAATGATGTTGTGGTTCTAATTCTCACTTCAAAAACCTTTCTTGATGTGTGTTTTGCTCACTATAAAAAACTAGAGAGCTAAGGAAGAAGGAGGAAGAAGATGACGGCTTTCTTTTTAACAAGAGTAAAAAGATAACTCATGAAAAGAAATGAAAATATATCCTTATATATTTATTTCTTCTCATCTCAAACCATGGTTAAATGTTTGAGTTATTATTTAATTAGAGTATAAAACATAGAAGGAAAGTTTAATCCATGGTTAAGGGTAGGTGAGGATGGTTAGGTTAAAGAAGGATGTAGAAACAAGTCAAGAATTATCCTTTCCTTTTCCATTTTGTTTTAAAAACAAAATCAAATAATAATTCATATATTTATCCATGGTGTGAGTCTTATATTGCCATCATTTTCAATGTGTAATCAACCATGATAGATGATGTATGTATGTATGTATGTATGTATGCACATCCATATGTGCATGAAACTAGAAAGAAAGAAA
Source organism: Agapanthus africanus (assembly GCA_030015575.1). Classification (NCBI taxonomy): domain Eukaryota; kingdom Viridiplantae; phylum Streptophyta; class Magnoliopsida; order Asparagales; family Amaryllidaceae; genus Agapanthus; species Agapanthus africanus. Next base: position 15,812,754 of record CM057347.1, read on the forward strand.
GAAAAACATACATGCATGCATACATCCATCATATACAAGAAAAGGTTTTAAGTGAGAAAACTAATGGTTAAATGATAAATCAACACTTGATTTATCAATCCGGCCATATCACATATGACCCCACCAAAAGCAAGTCGCCCGATCAATATACGATATCCTATACGCGCATTTTAATTGGGTCCATGCGCATATCGCATACACGCACCACAACGTTTCGCCTGGACTAGGTAACTCCTTTGTGGGACTCTAAGACTCGGCATTACGCCGGCAGTGGGTGATGATCACATTAAGCACCCCCAAGCCGCAAGCGGTCAGCTAAACGTAACGGCCACCCGGGTATTGAGCGATCAGAAGAAAACAAGCGAACCTGCTACAACTCCCGTCGAGCCAATCGGCAACACTTCCCGTACAGTCCGGTCTTCTCGTCTGATATGTCGCATATCAAGTCTAGGGGTTGTAAACGTCAGACCCCAATAACTGATAAGTCGTGCCGATGCGAGGCTCATAACGGGTCGAGAAACTACTGGTAACTCTTACCAGCAAATCTCTGAATCATCCCTGGCCAGGGACTTCCCTGTTGCGGCCAATCGAGCACAGCGCAACATCAACCCCCAATACCGGGAGAGACGAAACCCCTCCTATCGCTCATTGCCTCCATGTGACTCGGGACTGTACCCAAAAACCACCATTTTGCACGCCCTCATGGACGTGGTAAGGTGGAAATCAAAGTACAGTGGGAATCACACAAGACTCTATGACGATCTCGGGTCTACGGACTAACATGTACAAGTGTCACCTGAGAACTGCCATCTGACGTGAGGTATAATACCATCTGGGAGTTCTCGGCGAGTTCGTCCAGTGTACCCAGTCTCCACTAAGCACCCGTATACCATCTCTGATGTCAAACACCAATGGATATGGGATCATCCATCGCCCATCTCATGGGTCGAGAAGCGTATACGCTAGTCTACACTGGTGTATCGATGCTCCATCTCGATACACCCACAACTAGGGACCTTGAAGGATGTACTTATGGACTACCATGTCCCCACTAGTATGATCCGCATCATAGTCCAGGTAGTCAAGTACACATCCTAAGGGCTTTACCAACATGTAACCATAAGACAGTATAAAGAGACAAGTATACATGTTAAGATAAAGAGCAACCAGATAGCATACTATCATATCGAGCAAGAAAGTCATCTCTATATATGTCCAAGCATCTAATATAATATACATCATCTGTACAATACTGGCCTCTAGGGCATACATACAACTAACACGTGGAACGCGGCTTATGTCAATCTTGACCCCGTGGAAAACATCCAGAGTGGATCCTGGTCTTCGCAGAACACGGCAATGACCCTGTGGGAAGCATCCACAGCGGAGCCTGGTCCTCGCAGAACACGGCTATGACCCCGTGGGAAGCATTCAGAACGAATTCCTGGTTACGTGGAATGCGGCTTATGTCAATCCTGACCCCATGGGAAACGTCCAGAACGGAACCTGGTCCTCGCAGAACATAGCTATGACCCCGTGGGAAGCATCCAGAGCAAATTCCTGGTTACGTGGAACGCGGCTTATGTCAATCATGACCCCGTGGGAAATGTCCAGAGCGGAGCCTGGTCCTCGTAGAACACGACTATAACCCCGTGGGAAGCATCCAGAGCAAATTCCTGGTCATGTGGAATGCGGCTTATGTCAATCCTGACTCCGTGGGAAATGTCCAGAGAGGAGCCTGGTCCTTGTAGAACACAGCTATGACCCCGTGGGAAGCATCCAAAGCAACTCCTGACTCCGTGAAATGCGGATGATGGTAACCTTACCCATCATTTGCGAGTCCTCACAACTCGTAAGGGAGCAAATTCTCTTGTGAGATCCTTACGACTTTCAAGAGAAAACACACTTAGGAATCCTCACGATTCTTAAGAAGAAATTACACCTACGGGATCCTTTCAACCCGTAGGGAGAAAATTCTTTATGAGACCCTCACGGCTCATAAAGTTGAAAAGTCTTAGGAGGCAGATCTTAACCCTGAATCCTAAGCCATCGTTGTCCTGCAAAGAAATCGAGATAGACTATCCACAGAATACATTTACTAAAAGGGACACAACACCGTGAATAAAAAATATGTCTTTTATTCATGAATCAAAATGAATACAAAGTACAATTTATGAAAGAACAAAAAAATATACTCTCATTCAGGAGTATGTACAAAGGAAGAATGAAAAAATATATATACAATTTTTCAAGTCGGCGGGCGATTTAGCAGGTTTGCCAGTTCACCCCTTTTTCGCTGGGCCTCGGCTTTATGATTTAGTATCGTCAAAAGACGGGCCTCCACTTGAGCCTGTTGGGCCTAATATGAGGCAAGCCAGCCTTCAAGCTCTTTTTTAGTAACCTTATGGGCTTCGACCATTTCACGAGTAAACACGGTGGCCTTATCAATAGCTACCACCTCCTTGATAGCCTCTTGAAGCACTCGCCAAAGTTCATATGCTTTAGTGGTCTTGGCCATAAGGCTGGCTTGAAGCTCCCCCAGCGCTTTAGAAGCCAGCTCCCTCTCCGAAAACATGCGGCTGAGCCTTTTCTCACATGATATCATGTTCGCAGCATACCGCTCAATTAGACCCCGCAAGCTCGCCTTTGCGGCCACAACCTCCGAAGGAAGGCGTGTACATTCAAGCACATGAAGGCAATCCTCCACCTGCCGACAAAACTCAACCCAGTCTTGCACCAACGTTTCACTATGGTAGGTGGCAAGAAAAGGAAGAGAGCCGTTGGCTTCAGCGGTAAACGCTTCGGCCGTGATAAGACTGCCAGCACGGAGATCCTCAATTAGTGCTGACAAGGAGTGAAGGCTTAGCTTTGCCATCCGTTCTGAGGCACGCAGAGCATAGGGGCCGGGTGGCATGGCGATGCGAGACTCCAGCATGGTGAGAACTGGCAGAGCTGCTCAGATTTATAAACAGTCAGCGAAACTTGTAAGAAAAGAACAATTGAAACGACGTTGAGACTTTACTTACCCACAGTCATGCAAGAGGGGTCCGAAGGCTCCCCAGGCCCATCAAGAATTTGAACCTCGTCATCAGCTTGCAGATTTGTAGAAGACATCAATGTCAGTATATGAAATAATAATAACACAGTGAAGAAAGGGCAAAAGACACAGACCTTGCCCAGAAGAGAGGACGATGCGTTGAGAAGATATCGCCTACGGAGCGGCCAGCTCCAACAGGCGCTGAAAGGACTTCCTGGGGGATAGATCGGCAATAGACGCCGTCAATCCGCCCAATTCTGAAAAGACAGAAGGGTTCAGATAATAGAGATTGTTAATATAAAATATAGAAGGCTACCTTCGATACTTCTCCCATTCTGGGCTGGAGGGATAGCAGCTTCGGCGGCCTTCTCCGTACCCCCAGACACATCATCGGGGACATGGGCCGGAATAACAACTTCCGAGCAAGGAGCAGTGGCCACCACTGCAAGCTCCATCAGAAGGACGGTAGCCTCGACTACCTGCCCCCTAATCTCCGAGCCACCCCCAGAAAGATCCAACGGATCAGCGACCAACAAAGGTGCCTCTCCCGGAGAAGCAAGCGCTTGAGGAGCGGGAGTCACCAAGAGAGGCTGCATTGCAGGAGCAACGATGGCATCGACCCCCTCCACACTAATTAGTGTTTCATTAGGGATATTAGAGGAGTCTATAGCCAAAGCGCGACTTGAATTCAGATCCTCCGCCATCGCTGAAGTCCCTGCAAGGTTTGTACGAAGATAATGATATGGGTGTGTGTGGGGGGGGCGAGCGCGCACGAGCAATACAAAAGATTACGAAGAGATACATGAACATACCGATTCACAAGGGAGCCTCTAATATGGCTTGTTCAAGCCGACGCTCCTTCCTGAGGAGATGTGCTCGCCGAGGTCCAAGGGTAGACTCGTGGCCACCGGTCCACAATGAAAGCGCGTCTTCGGCGTCGGCCGAAACAGCCTGTTTAAGGGCCCTCTCACCCTATTCTTCCAAAGGGCCTATGAATCGCCACCGTATCAATGGAGGGTCTTCATAAAAGATAACGGCAGGGTAGGGCCTCTTTGGGATCCTTACGTTCTCGGATTCATCTTGCGAATGTCTTATAGCCTCGGCCAATTGTGCGACTTCCACGGCAGATGAACCCGGGAAAAGTATACCACCGTCCGATACTTGCACGGCTAGTGGTTCGTCTTGAAGAATAGGCTCAGACTCTATTAAAGAGTCGAGCATATTAGTGGCCGTCTTCCTCCGCCTCTTAGGCCCAGAACTAACCGCCGAAGACGATCGTTTCCTTCCCTGTAGAGCTTTGGTACGGCGTTGACCAACTTCGCCTTCGACGTCCTCACTCGGCGGTGCTACCGATGACCACACGGCCATTGTTGATATGGCGGCCGATGACACTGCTACTGGCGCCCTATTAGTGTCACGTCCCGAAAGTACGGAATATGACCGGCACTTAAACTACGAAACGTCTTGAGGCATACGTAATCTAAGTAAGCCGAAAACCTAGAAAACCAAACCAAGAAAAGTAGTGGAGTGAAGGAAAACCAACTAAAAGCAAGTAGTTTTAATAGCATAAGCCGAATTATGCGTTTTTAAAAACATCAAATATTTCCTGAAAATTTCGGCAGAGTCTCCTTTGTAAATACTGGCCCCCAAACGGGATACAACATGAATAGTATACGAAATCAATAAAAAGGCATCCCCAAGCGGGAGCTAGCTCTTCGCCAATCGACGGTCAGAACCACACAAGCAATATAATATACAACGCCAAGGGCGAGGATCAAAACTCAAAAGGAAACTTAAAACAGCAAGAAATCCATAGAAGTACAACGCGCGACTCTAAGGTCGAAAGAATAAATATCACTGGTCTCTATCTCTGAAATAAATACATGTTTTGTTGATGGAACTTCTAGATACAACTGAATAATAATATACAAAGTATAATGATGGGTACAATACAAATAAACCCACCTACTAGCAACTCACCCGAAAAGAAACAGTGCCAGCAAAGACGTAATGAAACCTGTACGGCAAAACCTGCAAGAAACTGTGGCACAACGGTGGTGAGTTGCCAACTCGTGAGTAGAAAACATCTACGAACAGAAATCGCATGAACAACGCAATCCTAAGTCATACAATCATAATATATCCTCAAATATATAACCAGCAGCCTATAACAATGGCTAGGGTATACCTCTAAACAACGGTAATACCAAGTGCTCGTGTCAGTGCCTCAGGTAGCAATATATCATATGGATGAGGTATGAATGCATGAAACAGAATGTATGTACCGAAGAAAACTGCTTTCATAAATTAGTGGGATTTCTGTATCTTTTTAAAAGAGGTATCATAAATGAAATCAGCATAAATAGTGTCCAGCATCGACACAAAACATAAATCTCAATGTCTCAAAATCTCAGGCTCCCGCTATCCGGACTGGCCTGTATCATCAAATCTCAGTACCTCAATAGCTTGAAATCTCAATGTCTCAATCTCAATATCAAGGGTGCCGTCAGTCCAGACCGGCCACTTCCATCCATTTCAAGACTACGATGGTATCCTCCAGATATCCGACGCGTCGGGTAAAATCACCGGTCGGTAGTTCTCTCCTGCCAGGCTCAACGCCATCATCTGCAATCCTCTTGCCCCGGGTACCGCACCGGGTCCACCATATACCCAAAATGGTTCCTCCACTCCTCGAACTCGGGTCTCGAAATCCATCAGCAAACTCATGGTGGACGACTCATACATCATGGGAAAACCGCGCTTTTTATTAAAAAGAGAGAAGAAGTTTGTATAAGTTTTGCGGTTTTCCCCCAAATCCAGAAAATCTCATGGAAATCCGAATCCAAAACCTCAATAGCACGTAAGATAGTGAATATATGCATGAGAATCCATGAATGCGGTATAACAGTGAATAATAAGATGCATGAAGTAGCAGGTAATAACTACAATGTCTAAACTAGCATATAAGGCAAGTGCACTAATATCATGTCTAAACTATTAACTAACAGGCTATGTCAATGTATTAGTATTTTCTAAGTGTACGTGACATGGCAATTACCGATGAAGACGTGTGTGAGCCGGCAAGTAAGTGTACGTGGTACATACGCATCATCGGTAATGGTGATGGTGTCCTAACAGCATGATATCAATAATGAAATATGAATTACAATAAGTATGCGATGCGGAGCAACAGCAATAATATGCGGGAGCTGAATACTAGACACAACGATAACTAATCTGCATTACCTTAATATAAGTCCTACAATAGTGCCTTTTGAAGTAACACGAATCGCGGTGTTTTGAAAATAAGGGCTACGGTGTTTTTAAGAAAAGATACATCTTTTGAAATATCCGTAGAATCCCTTGACCCGTCTTTTAAAATACCCACGATTCGTTAGTTTTGAAATAGGTAGGAGTCTAATCTATTCTAACAACTACACTAAACTATACGGCTGAACTAACAAGCTGAACTACAGGTAAGAAAACCGCCTAACATCTGAGTCGATACATATACATACCTGTATATATATTAGTCGGTGATCCCGCCTCAATAATATCATATCCGATACCATATCTATAATCAGACATCCCAAGTCAAGAGTGCGGATCAATCATCAATATATAGCTCGTACGTAAATCCGTCATACGGCATCCCCAAATCTGGGTACGGGTCAATATCATACTCATCGCACTGTTCATCTGGTATCCTCTTAATCAAGATCATCATATGGGGTACTGACCTACATCTAGTACACTACTAATATCACTATTCATATGGCATTATCATCCAAAGATCCGCTATAACATCAGGACGTATCTCAAGTATGAATCCTGCCATATCACCGATCTCACGGCCTCAACTCAAATCTCATCGACTCATCTCAATCCCAAGTATCATCTGCAAATCCAGTATGTGAACACCTAGTCCCAAACCCAGGTGAACACATAAACACATATCCCCATATACGCACAGGTAATAACATATATGTATGCATGTGTGTGTGTGCGTGTGTGGGTGTAACAACTACTCTAGAGTTTCACAACTAACACTAAACTAATCCATGAACACCTAGAATCTACCTTTATCATCAAGTCTCATATCAACATAATATATATAATTAAAATATATGTGTGTATACGTATTCGTATACATCACTACGAACTGCGGGGGTGCTATACGCCATCCACCCGACTTCTTCTCGTAGATATAAATCTACTCACCTGGTCCTTACTTGCCGGTGCCGACGTCGCCACGCGCTTGCTTGTCATCTCAAAGTCTACATGGGGTACCTACATATCATAACGCACCGTATCGCATTAAATCCGACTCATGACCAAAACGACATACGAATCGCACATAGGTCAAAACCTATGGTTGCTTTCACAATTCAACCCAAAAACCCTCGACGTCGGCGTAAAAACGCCAAACCATCGAGAAAAACCCAAACACACTCATTTGCAAATTCACAAACACTAATTATAATATGAAATAGGTTGCAATTCACAAAAACCTCAAACTCACTTAAAAAGCTATTTTTCCGAAAATCTAGCAAGCAAAATTAACCGTTTTAGTACAAAACTTGATATTTAAACAAGCCTATCGGCCACAATATCCACTAAATATTATAAATAAGTCATACAACCCTAATTAGATTTTTAATCTTATCAAGTTCATTAAACCCAAAAACTTAGTTTACAAATAGCTTAATTAGCAAAATTTTGAAATAACAATTTGCAACTAGCTACAAGGTTTGGTTTTTAGCATTCCATTAACATATTAAACTCCTCATGAAAACAACAATCATATGATAAAACCCTCACAATAGTTTTATCTCACATAAGAAAATATTTTACAAAACCTAGTTTGCACTAGAAATCGAAAAATTGCGCAAACATCGCGGATTTGCGACAAAATGGTCACAACATTGCACAATCACCCAATCCACACTACTAGCTAGCTACAACACTCAAATTAACCCACATGAAATGATTCAATTTCAATTTCTAACATCAACCCTTCTCTTGAATTTCATCACACAAGCAACAACAACCAAATTAATACTTTAAAAGCCTATTTTAGCATAATCAAACTACAAATTAAACATTAGATTAGAATTATACCTCTCAAGTTTGAAACCCTAGGTTCTTTAGCCTCCAAAGACACCTCCTTTCACCATGCTTTAAACTAATTTGAATGTTAGAAGAGGTAGAATAGGGATCAGCTTTGAATTAGTGAAGGAATTGTGGATTTTTTTGATGTGTTTTGAGATAAAATTGAAGCAAAAGAGATGGGAATTTGGGGGGGAAAATGGGGCTGCTGCTGGTCATTTTCGGCCATGGGAGGAAGTGGGGAGTTGTGAGGGAATGGTGTGAAAAAAAAACTAAGTCAAAGCCCCTCCCAATTACCATAATACCCCCACCTACATAAATATATAAAAAAACCCTTATTTTAACCATTCTTTTCACATGAAAGAAGTAAAAAGGAGGGGGAAAGTGAGTGGGCTACTGTTGGTGGTGGTGGGGCCAGCCATGAGTGGGTGAGGATGGGTGAGAGAGAGTACAAGAAAATTCCATGCAAAAAGAACCCCTCAAGTTTTAGTTAAATTATTTAAATTTTAGTTTTTCCTCTTAATTATAACGAATTAGAACTTGAAATAAATTGCTAAAAATTTATATTACTAACTAGATTTTAGTTGTCAAGGTTCTATAGTGTGTAATTAGCCTATTCAAATTTGTATTTATCGCTAAATTTAATGTATTTATGACGGCTTAAAATAATATTAAAATAATTAATTTCGGAAAAATTTTCAGAAAATTAGAAATTTTACCAATGGCTCAATAAACACCAAATATTAGTAATTACATAGCTAGAATATGTATATTTAATTTTATATTAAAGATATTTACATTTTGACTTTTTACGGAAAAATCCCTTATTTTACCGATTTCCCGAAATTTCACCGAAACGATTTTCAAAACGTTATAATTAGCCCTTGATTGAGCCCTAATACGCAGTGGCATACTAGCTGTAGGAGTTAAGTCCACTTCCGCCGCCTCCGGAATAAACACGACGCTATTATCCCTCAAAGGAGGGCGAACCGTTGCACGCGATTGCGGCAGAACTCCCGTGGTGTGAATTGGAGCGGGAGCCCCATATCCAAGAAGCACCCTCCTCTCCTCAGCGATAATTGGACTGACTCGATGGAGGTACCAGCCCGTGAATGACCCCACACATCGAGGAATATGATCAGCTTCAGGAATCATGAAGCGGGAGCCAGTGTTCAGCCGCATGAAGTGATGAGCAGCATCACGAACAGCTTCTGGCGACGGGCTAGGCACCACCATAAATGTCTCGAAGGGGATGCCTTGATCATATCCAAGTTTCCGAGCAAAGCGGTGTGGGTTGTACCGCATAAAGAGGGCCGCACCGTTCTGACGAAATACCAGATAACCTGGTCTGATCGAATACAGGTGCATGGCTTCCCTGGGCCTTAAAGAAGGTGCCCCTCTTTCGACTAGTCGTGGAGCTGTTGGACTGGTCCTGAGGGAGCAGAGAGAACTCAGTCATTAAATACCATCCCGCCTGTATTGGCATAGGGATTGATCAGCACACGAATAGCCCCAAACTGAGTCGGATCAGGAGCAGAAGCGTTCACCAGCCGCATGAGTAGCGGAAAAGTGTAGGCGTCATAAAATTTGGGACTTTGGTGCGCAGCTAAGGCCCCCAGCACGTGCATCTCAATCCATAACATAAAGTAATGAAGAGAGAAATTTACCACATCTACGCCTGGAGTCGAGGTATTGGCCGCGGTGCCTAATCCATGATATAGATGCGCTAGCCCTGGAATGCCCACAGCTAGTCGCGTTCCCTCAGCAAAGTGATGAGCTGGGTAAATAACCGAGGCCCTCATGAAACGGTGATGTATGGGAATGACGAACCAGCTAAGCCAAACACTGATGAAGCCCACAAAGAAAGTCTCTTCATCCATACCAGGAGCTGCAATTGACTCGAAAGATACCGCTGACATGATAGGAATGTAGTACTGCGGCAGGTCCTCTTCTTTAGTCGGCCGCTTGTTTAAACCAAACCCAAAGGGGTCGTTAATGTTCGCGAACTTCGGAGCCGTCTTTGATAGGACATCTTCACGAAGGAAGCAAGCGATAAAGCTTTTAAAAGTGACGCCCTGCTCCTCTGACTCTATGAACAGTTTGTCAAAAATACTCAAGGTCTTGATCAAACTTGGGCGCTTGTGGCGGACGGCGTTCTCGGTCGACAGGCCGTCAAGCATGGTAGGCTTGGTTTCGAAGACATACTCATCGGGAGGCAGTAATTCTTCATAAAGTGTCCCCCTGACCGGCAACCCTGAGATCTCGCGAAATTCTTCCAGAGAAATTGAAACTTCGCAGTCCCCTAGAAGGAAGGTGTTGGTGGGAAGGTTCCATTGGTTCAAGAAGGCCTTAACCCACCAGATATGGGGAGACTGATAGTGGAAAAGAGACACATATATCGCCTGATAGAGTCCCATCCTCTGCAGTCGCGCGCGATGGGCGGACAAGATATAACGAGCCCAAAGAAGGTAGCCCGTGGGATGTCGAGGGGTAAGCCCTATCTTGTAAATCTGTCCCCATGGCTGGGCTTCACCCTGGCAAATGCGGCGCCCTAAAATGTTTATAGCCGGCACCGGATGGTTCGGAATACCAGTTGTTGAAGTCTTAAGCCGTCCTATAGGGGTCCAGTCCAGCATCTCCACAGCAAAAGCGGTCCGTGGAGGATCCATCGGCAGAAACGGACAGGTAGGCTCCGTCGGTATTTCGCAAAGAAAACTGCGGCGACCGCGAATGATGTGACCGTACCAGGTCCCCCATAAAAGTAAATTGGTGCGATTCGGGTCATGAGCCCTGATCATCGCCATCACTTCCTCGTCAGACGGCGACTGAGGAAAGACAGCCTCCGAGCGAGTGAAAGGGAAGTATGGAACGGAAGTCATTGTGCCTGAAATAAAAGAAGGCGAAACTGTTAAGTGAAGACAACACGTATGTATATATATATATATATGTTTATAAAGGTATATATAAAAAGACAATGGAAGAAAGCAACAGAGGACTCATTTTATGGGATCATTGGTTACAAAACACATGGGTCCCACAAAATCAAGATGGCGGCTTACTAGTGATGAGGCAAAGCAATCATTATGAGAACAAAAGGAAGATTCTCAATAAATGGACAGTGGATTTCAAATGACCCGACACATTCCACAAAAAGAAATCCCTCTTGGACTCTGCCAAAATCAAGCAGGACAAAGGAATTAAATTCCCATAAAACCATACTGCAAATCTTTTCTTTTGTTGCAAAGAACAACTCAGGGCAAGAAAACCCCAAGAAGTTCTCGGGGAAGAACTAAGTTCTTCAGAATAATTAAATTCCTTTTGAACAGGGGAATTAAATTCCCAGAAATATTTTTTCAGAGCCGAAGCTCTTTGAAATGGAATTAAATTCCAAAGAAAAGACAAGCATCGTCATCGATCCCTGAAGATCAGAGAAACCCTAAAAGGTCTATTTTTTAAAGATTGAGTGGTTTTCTTTTTAAGAACTTAAAAAAATGGGTTCTTGTTAAAGGGAAAAACCCTTGGTATGGATTTAAAATCCAACGAAGATTTCTGCAAAAGTTCTTCAGCCGTTCAAGATCATTACCTGAGAAAAGGGAATTTTTTAACAGAGTTAAACTCTGGAAATTTTCGAAACAGAGAACTAAGCTCTGAGAAAGAGAATTAAATTCTCAAAGGAAAAAGTATGAAAAGAAGAAGATGAGCAAAGTGGAGGCGCTTCTGAAGGGACGCTGGCATTTATAGGATATGATGGGTAACGTTTCATCTCCCCTATTCCCTAGACAGATCCAACGGTCACAAAGGTGACAGCGTTGCACTCACGTGCAGACACGTGAGAACAGCGTTGTGGGGGCATTTGTTCCCTGATAAAAATCAGGAAACACCTCAATGAGGTATCACGTGTTCAAACGTGACCAAGGGTCACGTGTTGACACGTGATTGTTTCCTGTGATCTCTAGTTTATTGAATTAAATTCTAATCATACAAAAATATAACAAAACAGCTAAGGAAAGACCCCAATGGGGCATCACGTGCTCACACGTGACCAAGGGTCACGTGCTGACACGTGATGGTCCTTTAGCTCTGTTAAAAGGCAGAATTAAATTCTGAATAAAAGTGGGTCACATGCCAACACGTGACACGTCCCTCAGCACTTTAATTGATAGACTTAAATTCTATTTCAATGGTCAAACGTTGGGATCACGTGCCAACACATGATGGGCTTTAAAAGCCTTATGAGTTAATAGAATTAAATTCTAATTAAGGGAAATCAAAGACCCTAACTGGGAAAGTATTTCTTCAAATCTTTCCAAACAAAAAGGATTATGCTCTGTAAAGTGGAGCACCGTTGGATTAAAAATCCAATGGTGATTAAAAATCACCAATTTTTGGAAAGATTTTATACAAGGAAAGATTTCCCTAAATTTCACCAAAAATAACAAACAGAATATCTTTTGGATTAAAAATCCAATGATGAATAAAAATTCACTGAGTGGTCTAAAAGATTATGTTAGTTACAAAAAACAAACAAAATCTTTCAATGAAAGAATCACTAAACAAATTGATTCTTTGCCTTTTCCTATAAATAGGAGCCAGGAAGAGGAGAAGGAGGGATTTTTGAATCTTGGAATTTTCTAAAGAAAAAGCAACAACAGAGAGAAAAGAAAGGAGAATTTAATTCTCAAGAAAAGAAACTCTAGGTGAGAAAAGGGAAAGGTATCAAAGCTCCATAAAACGAAAAGAGAATTTAATTCTCAATCTAAGAGTTTAACTCTTCTGCAAAAGAACTTAGTTCTTCCTCTAGTTGAAGATCTGCAGAATCAAATCTCCCCACAAGTTGAGAATTTAATTCTCATCGTGGAGATTCTGCCATGCAGATCCAAAACTTAGAGAGAGAATCGAGTTTAGAGAATTTAATTCTCCCAAAAAAATAAACTAGGGTTTAATCCTGTATGAGAATTTAATTCTCTCAAATTCACAGGAATTTAATTCCTCCAAAATAAAACTAGGGTTTAACCCTATATGAGAATTTAATTCTCTCAAATTCACAGGAATTTAATTCCTCCAAAATAAAACTAGAGTTTAACCCTATATGAGAATTTAAATCTCTCAAATTCATAGGAATTTAATTCCTCCAAGATAGAACTAGGGTTTAACCCAATATAAGAATTTAATTCTTCCACATACATAGGAATTTAATTCCTCTAAAATCATAATTAGGGTTTAACCCTACAGAGAATTTAATTCTTGAAATAAAGAGACTTGAAAGATCTCCATGCACGTAAAGAACATTGGTCACGTGATGACACGTGATTCCAATCCGCAGTGATCAGAAAAGAAAGAATAAAGATAGGTCATGTGCCCCCACGTGACCCATGAACAAATCCCCCAAAATGAGAAGGAAAAAACTTGGAGGCAATGCCTCATGTGCTCCCACGTGACTTCCAAAATAGAGAAAACAAAAGTAAAGGCAATGCTGGCTTTGGGCGCTCTCACGTGTCTTCACGTGACCCTTAATAAACATTCTAATAAATCAATGCATGAGTGCCCATCACGTGCCCACACGTGATGGCTATGAAAACTAAAATTGTTTAACACTTATTTGCAATTCTGAGAACAAAATAAAGAAGGTCTGGCCCCACCTCTGGTGCCCTCACGTGCCCCCTTCCTTTCTAGTGTTTAACACTATTTTGAGCATTTCATTTCCAGTGTTTAACACTGTTTTAAATACATCACGTGAGAACACGTGACCACCGGATATCCTCTAGTGTTTAACACTATTTTAAGGCCAATCTTAGCCAAATTGGCTAAGTTTTCCAGAGACAAGCCTCTCCTTCAACTGAGTCTCAAAATTGATCATTTCATATGACATACAAAATAAAACTCAGAGCTATAATATTTAATGCTCAGTCAAAGACAAAAATATTATCAGAGCCCTCAAACTCTTGTTTAGCATTGCTAAGTGATGAGGGGTTGAACCCAGATAAATGGTCTAATATAGGGCCAACATTTCAAATCTAATGGGACTTAGCCCAAGCTGGCCATAAGTTCTCAATTCAGATTTAACTGAGCCAATGTGCTCATAATCTAAATAATTGATCTTAGTTCCAAATTAGACTACAGATCCCTAAATCAACTTCGGTTCAAGGATACATCTCTTCACTCCTTTGATATTTGTCGTTGTAATCCTTCAACGTCTTCAGAGAGGTGATGGGTCCCGACAACCGCACATTTCATGGACTATGATGTCCTTAACCTTGACTGTGAGATCTTTAAACTCACGAACTATGATGTCCTTAACCTTGACTGTGAGGTCTTTAAACTCACGGACTATGATGTCCTTAACCTCGACCGCGATGTCTTTAAACTAACATTGGACCGAGATGTCCTTAAACTAATATTGGACCGCAATATCCTTAAACTAATCGACCGCAATGTCCCTAAACTAAACAATAGAGTCCAAATGCTCTCTTGTTGGATCTAAATGATCCCGTTAAGTTGATCTTAGTCTAAAATGAGAATAACGTATCCTTAACAAACGTTTAAGTTGATCTTAGTCCCAAATGAGACTAACGTATCCTTAAACCCAACCCCCAAACCTAAATCTAAGAAAATACGGATTTGGTCTAATCCACGCCCTACGGGCGACAACATAAATTAGTCTCCGTATACAATCCACGGGCAACCAAACACCAAACAAACACCCACGACACGAAGTGACCATCTGGAGAAGGAGAAAGTGGTTACCGCGATGCGGTAGCATAATTAACTGCAGGGGCTTACGCCTGCAAGGAAGAGCTTCCCTACAATCAAAAACCCCTCAAATGAAGGGGAATCTGACAAAGTCTACTACATCGGCCTCATCCGTTTAAACCTTCGAAATACGATGCCATAAATCAACTTGGCATCTTCGAAGAGGTGGACGGATAGCACCAATTAGCATCTGCCCCGAAATTCAGGCGAGACGTTTACCGCGTCTTCCCGCGTCTTTCGGCGGGGAACAGTGATGGCCTGCTTGAAGCTAGTTGGGTCATCATCTTCCATGATGCAATCCTCGCTCGCACCATCAATGAGAAAACCGTAGTATCTCTCAGGTGGATGAGTAACCCTACTAGATCGACGGAGAGGTTGGGGTTCGTTGGAGACTACTGAATTCTCTGGTTCCAATAAATCATCAGTTGTAGCTTGTGCCACTGGAACTTCTTCCAGCTCTACCTCTTTGCCACTAACTTCTTTTACAAGAAATTCCATTTCTAAAAAGGTGGCGTATTGAGAAACAAACACTTTTTGTTCCTCAGCGTGGTAGAAGATATATCCTTGTGAATTCTTTGGATATCCCACAAATTTGCAAAGAACTGATCGTGCCTCGAGTTTGTCCGGATTTTTCCTTTTGACATAGACCGGACAACCCCATATCTTAACTCGTTTAAGATATGGTCTCTTTCCACTCCATATCTCATATGGTGTGGTAGGTATAGAATTAGATGGAACTTGATCCAATAGGTATACTGCTGTCTCAAGCACATAACCCTAAAAGGAAATAGGTAACTCAGCGGTGCTCATCATAGAGCGCACCATATCCAATAGGGTGCGATTCCTCCGCTCCGATACACCATTGTGCTGTGGTATATATGGAGGAGTAATCTGAGAGAGAATCCCAATCTCTTTTAGATAGTCACGAAATTCTGTGCTCAAGTATTCTCCTTCCCGATCAGATCGAAGGATTTTAATACTTTTACCAGTCTGGTTCTCAACTTCATACTTATATTCCTTGAATTTCCTAAAAGCTTTAGACTTATGTTTCAACAGGAACACATGACCGAATCTTGAGAGATCGTCAGTGAATGTAATGAAGTACGAGGAACCATTCCTGGCATGTGTAGATATGGGACCACATACATCACTATGTATCAGTCCCAAGAGTTCCGTAACTCTCTCTCTCTCTGTTTCCAATAAATGGAGTTTTGGTCATCTTGCCTTTGAGACATGACTGGCAAGTTTCATAAGATGAAAATTCGAACGGATTCAAATATCCATTCTTATGTAACTTAGCTAGTCGTGTTGCATTGATATGTCTACAATACCACAAGAAGCATTCGTTCATTTCTGAACTCTTCCTCTTGTGTGTGTTCTGTACGTTAAAAACTGTGTTTTGATTCAGAACATATAAACCGTTACATGACGCACCAAATCCAATCAAAACTTAATTTAGGTAAATGTTCATAACATTATTCTCTACTACAAAGTTATATCCTTCTTTATCTAATAAAAAAATTGATATTAAATTGCATATCATAGAGGGTACGTAATAACAGTCGTTTAAGATCAATGTATTCCCATTTAGTAATACAAGGTGATATACACCAACTGGTTTGGCTGCAACACTTGCACCATTCCTTACTTTTAGAGAATGATGACCTATTCCAAGTTCTCTACCTTTCCTTAGCCCATGCAACATATTACATATGTGGGATCCCGATCCGGTATCTAATACCCATGACGTAGAGTGTACTAAGAAACAGTTCTCGGTAACTAACACACCCGAAAAAGATGCATCAATATGCTTATTCTTCATTTCGGTGGCGTAGGAATCCGGATATTCCCTTATTTCCTGCTCGGACTTATAAAAATTATAAGATAGAGGGGAACCAATGTTCCGCTGCTCAGTATAACAAGCGGGTTCGGTCAATACGTCTATATTATTATCTTGATTAAGGCCTGACATGGTCGCTACCTGGAGAGAGAGAGAAGAAAACACTTAGCGTATACTCTTGCAAGATTAGATTGGTTATTATCTAATCTAATCAGAATGTCTCCCATTGTTTTTATCAAATCTTCTTTCAAACTCTAAAAGGTAAGACTAGCCAGGATTAATTACACCCTAAAAGTTCGCCAATCTTTCAGCCAAACCAGTGTCGGAACTTTGAGGGAGGTTTCCTGTTCTTTCGCATGGACCTAATTAAAATAAACCACATTTTCCTTAGGGCGTAACCCCATTAACACCTTTCTATATACCGATTTGATCGGCTAATTATGATGTGTAAAACTCTCACAGGAGTAACTCTTACTCGCAGTGGGTATCGGGATCTAACTATCTCATAGAAGGTATACAATCTCATTGCAAATTTCAACACTTGAAATTCCCGATAATATTTTGCCCCTAGCAACTTATGACCTTAATATAGTAAACAAATCATAAGTGCTAGCCAAGTTCAAGCCGTCATTTCCTGATTGAATTAAACCCACCCGTACGACTCTTAACATAGTCAACAAAGTCGTACTACTACCCTAATCCAATCACATCTCATGCTTTAGAAGATAAGCACTAATTAGCTACCGCACACTACGTCTTAACATAGTCAACAAACATAACACGAATACTAACTATTACTAATCTGAAATGACGGAGGGCTACGACAGGTTTTTAGGAAAACCTTTTGCGTAATGAACTTGATATCGATGTAGAATCGAGTGATTTTGAAAAGGAATGTTTTTTAGGCTTTTACTAGTTTCGCTAAAGAGGTCACTCCCGGTGAAAGGATCTTGGCTCTTTCCTCATCGAATGAGGTGCTGGATATTCTATAAGGAATACCGCTATGCAAAGCAAGAACTGAAAAGGTAATCAAAAACAAAACCGAGTGGGTTGTAATTCTGCTAAAGAGGTCACTCCCGGTGAAGGGATCTCGGCTCTTTCCCCATCGAATGAGGTGCTAGATATTCTACAAGGAATACCACTATGCAAAGCAAAAACTAGAGCTACCATTTTTAAAATTTTGATTCTATAACATCTTTAGGTTTCTTTTCTTTTCATTAATCTCATTAATGAAGTCCCATCATTTATGCTTCCTAAGAATCACAGAAGAAACGAAAATACAACGTACACTTATGCCATCCGCATTCGCCACAGTGTCCCGTTATGCACCGTTAGATTACTTAACTAACGACATAGCGGGGCGTGACTAGTGCGGGTGCATAATATAATCAACGTTTATTATATATCATATATATAATAATAAAGCATTCGTCTCACGCATATAAAGTAATCACATTACAGAAATCAGCAGCAGAGGTCAACATATAAAATATTGGATATACCAGCATTTCCATATTTTGTATTAAGACAGTAAAAAGACGGATTCCACAGTCGTGATGAATAGCCAATCCCATATCCCTAGACCCTTACGAAAGCGGAAAGCAACCTTACCAATTCTAGAGTTAGGAGACTCGGACTCGACTCCTTGAGATGGTCTCCCACTGGACTCTAGAACCTGGTTATTTGTGCTGCCCGCCTTGGGTCTATCCTAATGCGGAAAAGTAAATAATATACAACAAGGGTGACAACATACTCAACCCGGAAGTGCTCCAATAAAAGAATATTACATACAAGTTTTTTTTTACATGAATGAAAATGAAAAACTCTCATCTCACGCAAAAACTCCGGCTATTCAAACATGACGATCCAATATAATATATCCCAGCAACACATAACATCACATGTCATCAACATAAGTAAATATACGTACCCCAATTGTCGTTGACATATAGCAACGAAACCGGTGATACACCACATATTACACTTACGGTCGTAGAAAAGAAAATGTCAAACTACAACATTAGGAATTCGCAACCTGCTTAGACATCATAAACCCGAAATATCACATACTTCGGATTTCATGCCTAACCATTCGAATTCCAAATATTGTATCATATTCCACAAATAGCTAGACGATGTTAAACATTCCGATCGAATTAACAAACATCCAAAATTTCCTAAAAAGCTCAATACTTGAGCACAATTTAAAAATACTCATAACATGCCACAGTGCCTATGGACTAACCGTAGAAAAGTTAATCCTTGCCTCACCTATGGCGCCGCAGAACTACCATAAACCCTAGGGTTAGGTGGCGGTTCCGACGGTCATAGAATCGAGTTAGGGTTTCGTTTCTCTAGAGGATCTATAGAATTACTTGCAAGATTTTTGAATGTTTTTAATTTGGAGAAAATCCAACTTTTGGAAAATTTCCAGTAAGGGAGAAAATGGGTTATTGATATTCGTTCGAACTTTTTAACGTCGTCTAAATAAACCCGAAATTATGTTAGAATTACGACTACGAAACACTCTGTATTAGCCCCAATAGAACTGTTAACATCATATGAAAACTGGCCTAATCAAACAATACCAGAAACCCCAAAATTAAGCCCAGAGAAGACCAAAAAATTTCGAGCCAAAGAGGAGTTTAAAAAACCGGCGGGGCCGGATATTTTGTGCATTTTGCTGGTTAAAATCCGGTTGTTTGGTCTCGAATTTCTCCAGTTTTCTAGTTGTATCACATACAACATTCTACAGTTGCTAAAATAATTTTCTGAGGTCATTTTAAAATTGACAGAAACTTGATTTTTGGTTTCGGTGTTTGGGAGTTTTTCGGTTTCGTGATTCTAATAAGCATCGTCTAATTCTTTAGCTTGGCTCTGATACCACTGTTGGGTTATCTAGCACCACAGTAAGGTTTCGGGAGACATCATCCATGCCATTTTCAAAAATTTGCCATGCTAAATAACCCTAACCCAAGAATCTTAACTAGAGAATTAGACGATACAAGAATGTAAACAACTTTATATCAAGTGAACAAGGAATACAAGCTTTGTAGACCGGTCCTTCACTTCATATGCTCCGTGTAGTAGTCCCGCGACTCCACTAGGCTCCACTTGAGGCTTTGGATGAGCTTCCTCCGATGACCTTCGTACCGAAGATGATCCACGCGAAATCCCTCCAACTCTAGCTACTTTTACACTGAACTCTTTAGCGTGGGAAACACGCTACACTGGATCGCTAGTCAAGTGTAGGATAGTGAAGTAGGGGATGTTAAAAGCTCACAAGTTTGTGTTCAAGTTTCACGGTTTACATCACATGTGAGGGTTGAAGCTTGAACCATAACATGAGGAGGAAGAAGAAGCTAGATAGCAACCATGGGAGCAACTCAAGAAAAATGGCTAAGTCTTGAGAATGAGCTAGAATGAATGGCAAACCTTGACCCCTCACTCATTCAAGCATAGAATTATGCAATATAAAATTGCAACCATGCTTGAATAGTGAGTCAAGATGAATAAACAAAAGTAAATCCCATGCTTGCAACCATGCTCTCATTTTCCACCTCATTTCTATTTTCACAAAATAGAAATTCATATGCCATGCTTCATTATTATATATATATCATTTATATTAATATATATATATATATATAATGAAGAATAATTAGTGAGCTAATGATATTAGTTAAGATATAATTATATCACATATAATATATATCATATTATTAAATCAACACTTGATTTAATAATCCGGTTATATCACATATGACCGACTAATATCATTTATCTGTATATCACATTATCAAATCAATACTTGATTCGACAATATGGTTATATCACATATAACCGAAGCGACAACAGATAACTGCCAGATTACAATACGGTATCACATACACGTATTTAATCAAGCCCATACACATATCACATATGTTTCCTACTTCGTTTCGCTGAAACCAGGGAACTTCTATGTGGGACTGTAAAGACTCGTCAATACGACAACAGTAGGTGATGATCACATCAATCACCTACAAGCCGTCAGCGGTACTAGCTGGACGTAACGGCTATCCGGGTATTGAGCGATATGAAGATAAAAAAGAAAGCTTGTCCATAGTTTCCAAGAAGCCTATCAGAAACACTACCGTACAGTCCGGTCTTTTCGTCTGATATATTGCATATAAAGTGTAGGGGTGGAAATCATCAGACCCCAGTAACATGATAAGTCATGCCGATGTCTAGAATATAACGGTTCAAGAAACTGCTGTTAACACTTATCAGTAAATATCGGCTGCAGCCCTGGCTAAGGACTTCCAGTTATAGCCAATCGAGCATAGCGAAACATCAACCCCCAATACCGGGAGAGACGAAACCCCTCTTATCGCTCATTGCCTCGATGCGACTCGAGACGGTACCCAAAATCCACCTGTTTGCACGTCTCCTTTGAGTGTGGTAGGAAGGAAATCAAAGCACAGTGGGAGCCGCATAAGACTCTATGACGATCTCGGGTCTACAGACTAACCTGTACTAGTGTCACCATAGGACTGCTATCTGACGATAGGTATACTACCACATAGGAGTCCTCGGCGAGTCTTGTTCAGTATATCCAGTTTCTACTGAGCACCCGTATACCATCTTTGATGTCAAACACCAACGGATGTGGGATCATCCATTGCCCATCATATAGGTGAAGAAGCATATACGCTAGTCTACTCTGAAATATCGATGCCCTGTCTCGATATACCCTCGACTAGGAACAATTAAAGGATGAACTTGTGGACTACCCTGGCCCCACTAGGATGATCTCCATCATAGTCCTGGTAGTCAAGTACACATTCTAAGGGCTTTATCAACATGTGAGAGCAAGACAGTATCACAATACAGGTCTACATGTTATGACAAAGAACAACCAGATAGCATAATATCATGTCGAGCAAGAAAGTTCTCTCTCTATATGTCCAAGTATCCACTATAATATAAATCATATGTATAATAATGGCCTCCAGGGTATACATATAACTAACAATTCCAACCATTTATATGATATGATATCTCAAGAATATTAATTAGGAATATTTGATTTGATATTTTAATTAATAATATTTCATTTAAATATTATATTTAAATATGATATGCATATATTTCCCTAATTATATTAATTATAAATGAAGAAACATATGATAATAATCTTTTACAAATAAACCCACATATATTCTTTATTTATAATTAACACCTTTTAGTAGTAAACAATATAGGGAAAACGTTCATACAAATGTGCAATATTTTTGACTAATCAGGCGTCCTTACCCACCTGAGAGTTACTATAGTTTTCTCATAGACGATGATAGGGAGGATTGTATTATAGAAGATAATGACCTTACTGGTTTTCAGCAGGCTATCACAAGTGGGGACTCAGTGAAGTGGCTGGATGCTATACGATCCGAGATAGAATCCGTGCACATCAACAAAGTATGACTTTAGAAGTTGCTCCTGAAGAGGTATAACCCATTAGGAGTAAATGGATCTTCAAAAATAAGATCGGTGTAGATGGAAATGTGGAGATCTATAATGCTAGACTTGTGGCAAACGGATTTCGTCAGAGACCAGGTGTGGACTATAAAGAAACTTTTTTCCAGTGGCTATGCTCAAATCTATCTGGATCCTATTTTCCTTTACTGCCTTCCATGACTATAAAATCTGGCAGATGGACGTAAAAACCACTTTTTCTAAATGGTGTTTTAGAAGAGTGTGTATATATGACTCAGTTGGTTGTATTTGTAGACAGTGGGAGCAGCGGAAATACATGCAAGTTGTTTAAATCTATTTATGAATTAAAGTAGGCATCGCGGAGTTGGAACATCTTCATTAATGAGATAGTCAAAGAGTTTGACTTTATAAAAAAACGTAGATGAACCTTGTATTTATAAAAAGGTTGTAAGGAGTGCTGTCACAATCCTCATATTGAATGTGAATGACATTTTCTTGATAGGAAATGATGTTTCTATGCTACAATCGGTCAAATTTATGTTGTCATAAAATTTGTCCATGAAATACCTGGGTGATGCCTCCTACTTCTGGGGATTAATATCTATAGAGATGGATTTAAATAGATGTTGGGATTATCTCTGTTCAGGTACATTGACACCATACTAAAAACATTAAGTATGGAAGATGTAGGGTTGCAAGGCACGCGCACAAGGGTCTACGAGGCATCAACCATGCCCGATTAAAATTTTAGCCGTGCCGAACAACCCGAATACGGAACTTTAAACTAGAGATTAGGCGAAAACAAGCATGCTAAACACTTTAACACTAAGTGAGAGGGATTACAACCTTTGTAGATCCGGTCCTTCACTTCATATGCTCCATGTTGTGGTCCCTTCGCTGCGATCATCGGGATCCGGACTCTCGAGAGGTTCCACGAAGAGAAAGACGCAACCTTTGCTTCCGATCTTCGATACTAAGATGATCTACCTTGAAGTTTCTTTAACACAAGCTAACACTCATGAAATGATGTGAACACCCTCATCTAAATGGCAAGGGAAGATGAGGATGATGAAGTAGGATTTTTGCTCTCTTTATTTATCTTTTTCTCATATTTATTCATCACCTTTTGAAAAACTAGTAAGCTTTTCATGAAAGAATGAAGGAGGAAGAAGATGAACAATATTAGTTGTGATGAATAAAAAATGTTATCATAATTATTTATGCAACCATGGTTGTAGTAACCATTGTAGAGAGTTTACTAGGGTTAGGGTTTGGGTTAGGTCAAAGGGTGAGTCACTTACAAATATCTATATCTTAACAAAGACAAAGTAAAGCTTCTAGAATCAACTAGAAGGTTTAACCCTAATCCAAACCCTAATCATGTTTAAACTCCTCTAAACATGTTGCATTAATAATTATAATATGTTACAATATTATATATCACATATACAATATTTATTGTAACAAAATAAAATAATACATTTAACATATATCGCATATATATCAATGTATTACCCGAGTGAGAAAAAGAATCTTTTAGTGAGCAAATATTAGTTAATGCAATTTAATATATCAAATATATTATTATACATTAAATTATCGAATCAACACTTGATCCGACAATCCGGCTATATCGCATATAACCGACTAATATTTATCCGTACCGATTCATCGAATCAACACTTGATCCGATGACCCGGCTGATATCAAATATCGCGAGAATACAATACGGTATCACATATCGCATTATCCTCGGTCCCGCACATATCACATATGTGCTCCTACCCCGTTTTGCCTGAGCCAAGAAACCTCTGTGTAGGACTCTAAAGAATCGTCAATACGCCGGCAGTAGGTGATGATCATATCAATCACCCACAAGCTGCAAGCGGTCAGCTAAACGTAACAGCTACCCAGGTATTGAGCGCTCAGAAGATCAACAAGCAAGCCTGTACATTCTCCTGTGAATCCAAACAGTAACACTCCCGTACAGTCCGGTCTCGTCGTCTGATATGTCGCATATCTCGCCTAGGGGTGGTAAACGTCAGACCCCAGTAGCTCGATAAGTCGTGTCGATATGAGGTCTATAACAGTTCGAGAAACTACTGATAACACTTACCAGTAAATCTCAGCAACCCTGGCCAGGGATTTCCGGTTATAGCCAATCGAACACAGCACAACATCAACTCCCTATACCGGGAGAGACGAATCCCCTCCTATCGCTCATTGCCTCCATGTGATTCGGGACTGCACCCAAAAGCCACCTTTTTGCACGCCCTCTTGGACGTGGTATGATGGAAATCAAAGCACAGTGGGAATCACACAAGACTCTATGACGATCTCGGGTCGACAGACTACTCTGTACCAGTGTCACCGGAGAACTGCCATCTGACGTATGGTATAATACCATCTGGGAGTTCTCGGCGAGTCCATCCAGTATACCCAGTCTCCACTGAGCACCCATACACCATCCTTGATGTCAAACACCGATGGATATGGGATCATCCATCGCCCATCATATGGGTCAAGATGCGTATACGCTAGTCTACTCTGGTGTATCGATGCCCTGTCTCGATACACCCTCGACTAGGAACAGTTATAGGATGTACTCGTCGACTACCGTGGCCCCACTAGTATGATCTCATCATAGTCCCAGTATTCGAGTACATATCCCAAGGGCTTTATCAACATGTAATATAGAGACAATCAGAGTACATGTTAAGATAAAGTACAACCAGATAGCATACTATCATGTCGAGTAAGAAAGTCCTCCCTATATATGTCCTAGCATCCACTACAATATACATCGTATGTACAGTAATGGCCTCTAGGGCATACATATAACTAACAATCTCCCACTTGCACTAGGGCCATCTGTTATGGTATCGCATACCCAACAATTAGCTGCGGTTGAAGTATCTCATACTCAACCATCCCATAAAAGTCTCTACTGGGAAAAAGGCCTTTGTGAATGGATCCGCGCTGTCGTCCTCTGTGTCTGCTCTCCTAACCTCGATCTCCCTGGAGATCAACCATCTCCATGATCAGGTGATACTGCCTAAGAATTATATCTGGATTTCTGATGGGACGGTAGTTCCTTGGCTAAAGCCACAACTCCATTGTCACACAATGGCAGGAACTAAGTTCATCTTATGAACTTATATATATCCAGACTGCCTCTTTGGTAGCATCCTTGGTAACGATGTATCTTGCCTTTAATCGTCTAGTATGTCACGGTATTTAGCTTGGAACTCTTCCAACATACCGTCCCTCCACTTAGGGTATAGACAATGCCTGCGACTGACATTCAGTCGTCCTTATCACCCTGGAACCTTTCCAGCGATTCTCCCCAGGATCGATTGATACCATCTCACTACAACTAGTGAGTGTCCTAACATCCAATTAGATCTATCTCATAGATCCAAAACCCAGGATTTAGGAGGTATCACTTTGATCCTATATGGAGAATCCTTGTGATAAGCGGAGATTGACCGAGCGTAGCATAGGAAACTCCTTCCCTATCAAGAGTATGTCATCCACGTACTCTACGAAGATCACCACCATACTCTCTACTACCTTTTCGTGTATACAAGGTTCATCTACCATTTTGATGAAGTCAAACTTTTTGACTACCACATCAAAACAGATGTTCCAACTCCGCGATGCCTGTTTTATCATATAAAACATCTTGCACATGTTTCCGCTGCTCCCACTGTCTACGAAGCCCTCTGGCTGTGTACTTATAGACGTTCTCTTCTAAAACATCATTTAGAAAAGCAGTCATGACACCCAACCACCAGATATCGTAGTCATGGTATGTAGCCGTGGCAAGTAGGATCTGGATAGACCTAAGCATAGCTTTGAAAGTCTCAACTTTTCCATGTACACCAAGTAATCTTCTCAAGATATACTTGCTCCTGATGGGGATTTAACCCTTCAGATAAAGCAACCAAAGTCCATACTTTGTTGGTGTATAAGGATTCCATCTCAGATCGATAAGCATCCAGCCATTCTTACAGAGTCCCACTCCTGATGGCCAGCTCGAAATTAGTTGGGTCATCATCTCATGACGCAATCCTCGCTCCCACTGTCATAGAGAAACTGGAGTATCTCTCAGGTGGGTGAGGAACCCTACTAGATCGGCGGAGAGGCTGAGGTTCGTTGGAAACTATTGAATCCTTTGGTTCTACCAAATCATCAGCTGCAGTTTGTACAGCTGGAACCATTCCAGTTCTACATAACAGACCTTGCCTCGAGCTTGTCCGGATTTTGCTTTTAGACATAGGCCGGACAACCCCAAATCTTAACAAACTTAAGATATGGGCTCTTCCCTTTCCATATCACATATGAAGTGGTAGGCAACTGATTTGATTTGAACCCTATTCAATAGGTATGCAACTTCACAAGTGCATAACTCCCAAAAGGAAATAGGAAACTCAGCAGTACTCATCATATAGCACACCATATCACATAGGGTGCTATTGCTCCACCCCGATATACCATCGTGCTATGGTGTATACGGAGGAGTAATGCTGAGAGAGAATCTCATTCTCCTTTAGAATAGTCCAGGAATTCCGTGCTCAAGTATTCTCCTCCTTGATCTTATCAAAGGACATAATACTTATACCCGTACTTTGGTTCTCTACTTCTAATTTATATTCTGTGAATATCTCAAAAGGTTCGGACCTGTGTTTCAACAGAAACATATATCTAAATCTTGAGAGATTATCAGAGAATGTAATGAAGTACAAAGAACCGATCTTGGCATGTGTAGACAGGGGACCTTACATACATCAACATGTATCAATCCCAAGAGTTCACTAACTCTTTCTCTGTTTCCAATAAACAGAGCTGTGGTCATCTTATCTTTGTGACATGACCGGCAAGTTTCACAAGATGTAAATTCAAACTAATTTTAAATATGCATCTATATGTAACTTAGCTAGTCGGGTCGCATTGATATGACCTAGTCTACAATACCTCAAGATGGATTCGTTCATTTCTGAACTCTTCCTCTTGTGTGTGTTCTTTATACTATGAACTGTAGTTTGATTTAGAACGTCAATACTTTTAGATAACGTGCCTGGACCGATCAACTCTTGATATAGGAAATGTTCAAAACATTATCCAACAATACAAAATTATATCATTTCTTTACTAATAAAGAGACTGATATGATTTTGTACATCAGGTTCGGTATCTAATAACATTCGTTCAGAATCAATGTATTCAGGTAATACAGGGTGATAGTGACCAACAGACTTGGCCGCAACATTTGCACCATTTTCTGTCTCATGAAACTTATCACTCGTTCTCAGTTCTTTACCTATCTGTAGCCCATGTAACAGATTACATATACGGGATCCTGATCCGGTATCACATACCCAGGACGTAAAGGATACTGAGAAACAGTTCTGTGTAATGAACACACCCGAAGATGATGCATCAACATGCACTTTCTTCATTTTGGCGGCACGGGAAATCTGGTATTCCCCAATTTCCTGCTCTGTCCTATAACAATTATAAGTTGGAGCGGGACCAACGTTCCCCAGCTCAGTATAACAAGTGGGTTCGGTCAATATATCCGTATTATTATCTTGATTAAGGCGTGATATGGTCGCTACCTGGAGAGAGAGAGAAGAAAACACTCAGCGTATGCTCTTGCAAGATTAGATTGGTTATCTAATATATCTAATCAGGATGTCTCCCACTGTTTTTATCAAATCTTCCTTCAAACCCTAAAAGGAAAGACTAGCCGGGATTAATTACACGCTACAAGTTCGCCAATCTTTCAGCCAGGCCAGTGTCGGTACTTTGAGGGAGGTCCCCCGTGCTTTCGCACGAACCTAATTAAAGTAAACCTCATTTTCCCAGAGGCGTAACCCCGTTAACACCTTTCTAGACACCTACTTGATCGGCTAATTGTAATGTGTAAAACTCTCCCAGAAGTAACTCTTACTCGCAGCGGGTATCGGGATCCAACTATCTTATAGAAGGTATGCAATCTCATTGCAAATTTCAACACTTGAAATTCCCAATAATATTTTGCCCCAAGCGATCTATGACCTTGACAAGGTCAACAAACCATAGACCGCAAGTCAAGTTCAACCCATCATTTCCTGATTGAATTAAACCCACCCGCACGACCCTTGACAAGGTCAACAAAGTCGCACGACTACCCTAATCCAATCGCATCATATGCTTATGCAGATAAGCATAAATAGCTACCGCACACTACGCCTTGACAAGGTCAACAAACGCAGCACGAATACTATGAAGTACTTATCTGAAATTACGGAGGGCTACGACGGGTTTTTCAGAAAACCCTTTGCGTAATGAACTTGATATCGTCGTAGAATCGAGTGATTTTAAATGGAGTGTTTTTTAGGCTTTTCTAGTTTTGCTAGAGGGGTCACTCCCGGTGAAGGGATCGTCGGCCCTTTCCTCATCGAATAAGGTGCAGGATATTTCACAAATATCACTATGCAAAGCAAGAACTATAGAAGCAATCAAAAGACAAACCGAGTTTGTAGCATCTACCAGTTATTGCTAAAGGAGTCACTCCCGGTGAAGGGATCTCGGTCCTTTCCTTATCGAATAAGGTGCTGGATGTTCTACAAGGAACACCGCTATGCAAAGCAGGAACTAGAGCTACCAGTTTTTATAAACAAGTTTCTACAACATCTTAGGTTTCTTTTATTTCATTAATCACATTAATGAAGTCCCATTTTATTATGCTTCACAAGCATCTCTTTTGAAACGAAATCTGCAATATAACATATATCTCATATATATAATATAAACATTCGTCACAGGCAGTAATATGATCTCATCACAGAACATTGCAGCAGAAGAACATATATGAAATATTGGATATACTAGGACGTCCGTGTTTTCAATACGAGCCAGTATAAAACACGGATTCCACGGTCGCGATGAATAGCCAAACCCACATCCCTAGACCCCTACGAGAGCGGCAAGTAACACTGCCAATTCTAGGGTTAGGAGACCCGGTCCCGACTCCTCGAGATGGTCACCCACTGGACCCTAGAACCCGGTTACTTGTGCTCCCCGCCTTGGGTCTACCTAATGCGGAAAAGTAAATAATATACAACGGTGACAGCTTCCGCTACCTGGAAGTGCCCCAATAAAAGAATATTACATACAAATGAATTTTACATGAATGAAAAAGAAAAAACTCTCATCTCACATAAAACCCCCGGCTATTCAAAACGCGACGATCCAATACAACATATCACAGCAACACATAATATCTCATATCATCAACGTAAGCAAGTATGCGTATCCCGATTGTCGTTGATGTATAGCAACGAAGCCGGCGATACACCACATACTACGCTTACGGTCACAGAAAAGAAAGTGTAAAACTACAACAGTTGGAATCCGCAACCACCTCAGACATCGCATGCCTGACCAAATGAATTCCTTAGACATCACATGCCTAACAATTATAAACCCAGCATTTTAGTCTCATTATTGAAAACTCTTTTCAATATCAAGTCGGGCAATTTAACAAGATTCCCGACGTCCTGATCGAATGCTCGTCGCAAACTTTAGTAGACGGCCGCACCCCAGATGCCGTCGACGAAGTGCACCAAGGCGGAACACCGCTACCGCGAGCACCCGAACGGATGCTTTCGGCGACGGGGTTCTCCTACAGTCACTTGGTCGGGGCTATGGGGCGTGGCTGTCTATTAAGTTTACCCGGCGAGTATCCGCGTACGCTACGTGATTGCGACAGACTTTTGATCACATCAAAATTCCGTGGCAACCGATCACCTGAGACTAAACTGCTATGTTTATAATATTCAAATTAGTTATCTCATAACTACCTGTGGATTCCAAATATTGTATCACATTCCAGATAAATAGAAAAAGTTAAACTTTCCGATCGAATCATCAAGCACCCAAGATTTCCCCAATATATCTCAACACTTGAAATCAGTTTAAAAACATCCATCACATGCCATAGTACCAATGGTCCAGCCGTAGAAGGGTCAAGCCAACGCCTCACATGTGGCACGCCGTACTGCCCCAAACCCTAAGGTTCAAAAGGCAGTTCAAGACGGTCACATAATCGAGTTAAGGTTTGTTGTTTTCTAGAGGGTCCACCGAGTTACTTGCACGACTTAGAACATTCTTAAACACGAGAAAAAAATCCAACTTTTGAAAAATTTTCCGACAGGGGAAAAAGTGAGTTATTGGTATCCGTTCGAACTTTTTAACAGTTTCTTAAATTTATCCGGAAAGCCACATAGACAAAATCTAATACTCCGATCGAAACATTGAATCCCCAAAACAACCCCAGAAAACTCAACTGTAGAATAAAAATTAAAAATTCCCAGAAAATCCAGCATAATAAAATAGGAGTTACTGTGCAAACAGGAGATGCTAACGTCATCATGTCGCCGCGGAACCGCCGCAGAAGGCATGCTTCTGCCGCGGTTCCGCCGCGATTTATACTGTTCATCGAAAACTTTTTGCACCGTAATTCTTATAATTCCCTGTTGAATTTTTTAAGCATTTTTAATGTGGAAAAATCCCAGTTTTTAGAAAAAGTCCAGAGAGCGGGTTTTATCGGGGTTTCGGGTTTCGATCGGACTTTAAACTTCGTCTAGACTTCGTCTAAAGCTCTAGCTTGGCTCTGATACCACTGTAGGGTTGCTAGGTACGCGCACAAGGGTCTACGAGACATCAACCATGCCCGATTAAAATTTTAGCCGTGCCGAACAACCCGAATATGGAACTTTAAACTAGAGATTAGGCGAAAACAAGCATGCTAAACACTTTAACACTAAGTGAGAGGGATTACAACCTTTGTAGATCCGGTCCTTCACTTCATATGCTCCGTGTTGTGGTCCCTTCGCTGCGATCATCGGGATCCGGACTCTCGAGAGGTTCCACGAAGAGAAAGACACAACCTTTGCTTCCGATCTTCGATACTAAGATGATCTACCTTGAAGTTTCTTTAACACAAGCTAACACTCATGAAATGATGTGAACACACTCATCTAAATGGCAAGGGAAGATGAGGATGATGAAGTAGGATTTTTGCTCTCTTTATTTATCTTTTTCTCATATTTATTCATCACCTTTTGAAAAACTAGTAAGCTTTTCATGAAAGAATGAAGGAGGAAGAAGATGAACAATATTAGTTGTGATGAATAAAAAATGTTATCATAATTATTTATGCAACCATGGTTGTAGTAACCATTGTAGAGAGTTTACTAGAGTTAGGATTTGGGTTAGGTCAAAGGGTGAGTCACTTACAAATATCTATCATAATATCTTAACAAAGACAAAGTAAAGCTTCTAGAATCAACTAGAAGGTTTAACCCTAATCCAAACCCTAATCATGTTTAAACTCCTCTAAACATGTTGCATTAATAATTATAATATGTTACAATATTATATATCACATATACAATATTTATTGTAACAAAATAAAATAATACATTTAACATATATCAATGTATTACCCGAGTGAGAAAAAGAATCTTTTAGTGAGCAAATATTAGTTAATGCAATTTAATATATCAAATATATTATTATACATTAAATTATCGAATCAACACTTGATCCGACAATCCGGCTATATCGCATATAACCGACTAATATTTATCCGTACCGATTCATCGAATCAACACTTGATCCGATGACCCGGCTGATATCAAATATCGCGAGAATACAATACGGTATCACATATCGCATTATCCTCGGTCCCGCACATATCACATATGTGCTCCTACCCCGTTTTTCCTGAGCCAAGAAACCTCTGTGTAGGACTCTAAAGAATCGTCAATACGTCGGCAGTAGGTGATGATCATATCAATCACCCACAAGCTGCAAGCGGTCAGCTAAACGTAACAGCTACCCAGGTATTGAGCGCTCAGAAGATCAACAAGCAAGCCTGTACATTCTCCTGTGAATCCAAACAGTAACACTCCCGTACAGTCCGGTCTCGTCGTCTGATATGTCGCATATCTCGCCTAGGGGTGGTAAACGTCAGACCCCAGTAGCTCGATAAGTCGTGTTGATATGAGGTCTATAACAGTTCGAGAAACTACTGATAACACTTACCAGTAAATCTCAGCAACCCTGGCCAGGGATTTCCGGTTATAGCCAATCGAACACAGCACAACATCAACTCCCTATACCGGGAGAGACGAATCCCCTCCTATCGCTCATTGCCTCCATGTGATTCGGGACTGCACCCAAAAGCCACCTTTTTGCACGCCCTCTTGGACGTGGTATGATGAAAATCAAAGCACAGTGGGAATCACACAAGACTCTATGACGATCTCGGGTCGACAGACTACTCTGTACCAGTGTCACCGGAGAACTGCCATCTGACGTATGGTATAATACCATCTGGGAGTTCTCGGCGAGTCCGTCCAGTGTACCCAGTCTCCACTGAGCACCCGTACACCATCCTTGATGTCAAACACCGATGGATATGGGATCATCCATCGCCCATCATATGGGTCAAGATGCGTATACGCTAGTCTACTCTGGTGTATCGATGCCCTGTCTCGATACACCCTCGACTAGGAACAGTTATAGGATGTACTCGTCGACTACCGTGGCCCCACTAGTATGATCTCATCATAGTCCCAGTAGTCGAGTACATATCCTAAGGGCTTTATCAACATGTAATATAGAGACAATCAGAGTACATATTAAGATAAAGTACAACCAGATAGCATACTATCATGTCGAGCAAGAAAGTCCTCCCTATATATATCCTAGCATCCACTACAATATACATCGTATGTACAGTAATGGCCTCTAGGGCATACATATAACTAACAGAAGATTCTAAGAGCGGTAATTTACTCACTTGTCACGGAATCACCCTCTTTAAAGAGATGTCTTCCAAGATTGATGAGGAGAGGGCTCGCATGAGTGTTATACCCTACGCTTCGACGGTAGGATCTATCATATATGCGATGTAATGCACTATACCTGATGTAACTTACACAATTAGTGTGGTAAGTAGGTATCAATCAAACCCAGGGGAGAAACATTGAACTGCTGTGAAGAACATTCTTAAATGCTTGCGAAGAACTAAAGATATGTTCTTGGTGTATGGTAATAGCGACCTCCAAATGGAGGGTTTTACCGATTCAATCTTCTAAAGTGAAATCGATGACAACAAGTCTGTCTCGGGTTATGTCTTTACCCTCTAGGGAGGGGTGGTATGTTGGAAGAGTTCCAAATGAGATATCGTCGTGTCACGACCCAAAATTTGGCACGTGACGGCCCTTAAACCACGTAACGTCTCCAGGCGTAACGTAATTCAAGTAAGCCGAAAACCCAGCAATCTAAACCATCAAAAGTAGTAAGTGATAATAATATTGTTAAAACCTTTGAAATCTCAATCAAAATTCTTTAAAGTCCAAATTTACTTCCTTAAAAATTTGGCAGCACTTCCTATGTAAAACAAGCCCCCCAAAAAGGGTAAAACATAAATATAAGTAAAGCATCCCCAAACGGGAGCAAATCCACGCCCAAAGGCGGAAAACAACCACCACAACAGATATACGACGCCGTAGCGAAGAAAAGGACGATATAAAGTGAACAGCAAGAAGAAACTCCAAGTCACAAAATAATATACAATATCGTCCTCACAACTCGTCTCTAAGTCAATACATGAAGTAGTAGATGGAGAGTACTGGACACAAAGAATATACAATGAGTAATATCGGATAACCGCAAAACCCACCTATAGCAAAACTGCATACAGTCAGCCGTAGCGGTATCCGCTGCACAAGTTGATACGATAGGAAGAAGAAAGCCCTGCCTCTGACTGCTCTGAGGGACAACCTGTACAACCCTGTGGCACAACGGGGGTGAGTTGCCAACTCGTGAATAGTAAATAACATATGCAGGTAATCGCAAGTATGCACGTACTGCGCTAATCTATCACATGCAAGCTGATAGCAATAAATAGCAATATGTATATGCAGTAGTCATGAAAGGTACTCTAACAGGTACTACTAATACATAAATCAATGCATATCAAATAAATGTGAAGTATGGAATAAAACATGTCATCCTCAAATCGGGCACATAGGCCCCTCATATCGAGTACATAGGCCCCTCATATCAATGATGAATAAGAATACTTGTACGGATCATTATGATGATATATATTATAGGTATACATATATAACAGTGTCCCATACCACTGATATATATATATATATATATTAAGTGTACATATATAAAAACGTCCCATACCACTGATATATATATATATACACATGTATATATATATCAGCGTCCCATACCACTGATATATATACTCAGGAGTAAAACATCCAGAGAACATCATATGAAATCCATATATCAATGCGAAATCCATGAAATATAATGTATGCAACATGAAACAGTAATATCAGCATATAAAAGAAAAACTGCTATTTAACTACAATAAGTTATTAAATATATCATGCAGTTCCTAATTTCTCCAAAATCCATATAACATCATATAAAGGTGAACATGTAGCTATAGCCAGGTATGCGTAACCATGTCGGTATAGCAAGATATGTGTATCTACCTATCAATAATGATATAATACCCTCCAGATATGTGTAGCTATATCAAGCTAGTATGTGTATATACATGTCAATAATGATACAATACCCTCCAGGTATATGTGTATTCATGTAGGCATAGCAAGACATATGTGTAAGCATGTAGGTATACAGGTATGCTATATGTCATATGCATAATGGAATAGAAATCAATGTCACAATGTCCCTAACCAAACAATATCATATATATGTACGTGTGTTGTGCGTGTCATGGCAATTATCGACGGTGTGTGGCATACAATCAGTGCTCGTGCAACATGAACCGTCAATAATAGTGCAGTGTCCAATGGGTATAAGTCCAAGCACAACAAGTAATAATATGCAATGAAGTTTCATGCACAATATCTATATGTGCAATATAAACATGCGGCTAATCTCATAACATATCTAGCTCTGACGCATAACGACATGCGGGCGATTCCCCTGTAGATGTTAAATCTACTCACAGATGATCTTGGGCTAAGTAAAGCCTACCACTCGCTTTCCCTTCTTCGCAGCGTCCAAAGTCCTCTCCTGCGTCCCTAAGATCATAAAACAATATAACAAGTTCACATTAGCAATCGACCAATAACACGTACCAACTACGTTTGGCCGACGCACCAACTCCAACCATACTCTCAAGTGTTCGTCTAGTGGCTAACGTGCGTAGCGACACTACGAAACCAACCCAAGAGCAAAAGCTACACAAGTACACGTACCATGTCGGATAACATAACACACGTATTCGTAACACTAGAAATAAGCAAAGTGATCCCAGATTTTGTATACAGCAAAAACCCAAAAATCAAACAGGACCAAACACACCTAAACAACTACAGACAGCTACCCACCAAAAACCAAGCCCCAACTCCTCCAGAAGTCCGAGCTCGCCGGAAATATCCTAAGTGTCGCCGGCCAAAACCGAGCCTAGGGGATTCGTGCTTTAGGTAAAGGCTTAGGGTCTCAAGTACAATACCACTACACTGCTAGATTTTCTAGTACACACACCGGGTCACAGCACATCACAGATATCATATAATGACACTAAAAAAATACGATATGTGCACGAAACTTTACTTTAAGCATTCTAAACTGAAACTAATGAGCTTTACAACACTAAAAGTACCTACTTAACATATAGAGATCATTACCTACTCCCACAAGCTCAAAGATCCTAGCTTTCCAAGCTCCAAGGCATCTAAGAGGCAAAACAAGGCTTAAGAAGTGATTTGGTGAACATTTTGTGAAGTTTTAGCAAGGTTTAGTGAAGAAAATTGCAAGGGTTTAGTTGAGGTAATAAGGAGATGAGAATAATGAGAAGAGATAGAAGAATGAGAAAGAATGAGATATGGTGAGATGAAAAGAGAGAGAGGTGAGTGTAGGGTGAGATAAGTCCTTATTCTTACTCTCTCCCCTTACCTCCATTAATGCCCACATAAATGCTTCCATGACTCACAAGCCACATCTCTCAATCCAAAACAAATTTCTCACACAAATATCTAGGTGATTAAGGTTAAGGTTAAACAAGGAAAGATTAGCTTAAGGTATGGATTAGATCAAAGTGTTTAACTTAAGGTTGACATGTCACTAAACTAGATTAACAGAAACACACCCTCACATTAACATGCACATGTGTGTGCAAGCCATAAAAAATAATAATAAAATATTAATTACATGTTATAAAATGTGAGGAAACCGAATTGGTAAACATTTTACAGAAAACCCGCATTATCGTCTAATTAACACTAATCGAAATCCTAAGGTGTTACACGTCGCAAATTCGATGATGGAGGCTGAGTACATCGCCACCAATGATACAGCCAAAGAAGCCATTTGGATGCGAAAGTTCATTTCAGAGCTTGGTGTGGTTCCAACCATTGTTAATCTAATACCCTTGTATTGTGATAATAATGGTGCTATGGTATTAGCAAAGGAACCCAAGTCCCATCAGCGATCCAGGTATATTTTGAGGCGGCATCACCTAATCCGGGAGATAATAGATAGCCGCGAGATCAAGATTCGGATAGTAAACACAAAGAACAACACAGCGGATCTATTCACCAAGGCCATATCTCAGGTACAGTTTGAACGACTATTCGAGATGTTGGGTATGAGATACTGCAATAATTGGTCTTAGTGCAAGTGGGAAATTGTTAGATATAGGTGCCTTAGAGGCAATTATTGTAATTGTACTTAGACTTAAATGTATAAAAATTTCTTGCTTGAGATGATAGTATGCTATATGGTTTGATTTATCTTTCATGTGTATATGTTTTACTTGATATTATGTATTGCTAATACATGTTGATAAAGCCTTTAGGATCTTTATTTGACTGCTAGGATTATGATGAGATCATACTAGTGGGCCTTGGATAGTCCATAAGTACATCCTTAAATGTTCCTAGTCGTGGGAGTATCGAGACAAGGCATTGGTACTCCAGAGTAGACTAGTATATACGTTTGACCCTGACCAGGAAGATAGTTGCCATTGGTGTTTGACACCAAAATTGTATACATATGCTCATTAGAGAACGAGTACACCAAACGGACCCGCCGATAACTGCTGGATGGTATCATAGCTATTGTCAGATAGCATTCCTCTGGTGACAATAGTACATAGCAGTCTTTTAACCTGAGATCGTCATAGTGTCTTGTGTGTGTTCTCACTATACTTTGAGTTCTACCCAACCATGGCTTTAAAGAGCCGTTCATACAGGTTTTAGTTGGGTATAGTCCCGAAGCACATAGAGGCAGTGAGCGATCAAGAGGTCATTCATTTCTCCTGGTATAGAGAGTTGATATTGCACTGTGCATGATAGACTATAACTAGAAGTCTCTGGTCAGGGAGGTTGAGATAAACTAATAAGAGTTATCAGTTGTATCTCAGATGGTAATGAGTTTGATATTGGCATAACATATTGGGTTATTGGGGGTCTGACAGTTTCCACACCCAGACCCGGTATCCGAAACTCTTTAATAAAGAGACCAGACTGTATGATAATTGTCATTGATAGGCTTTGTTGGGTGCGAATGAGTTTGCTTATTGACCTATCTTTTGACACATACCTGGGTAGCCGTTACGTACAGCTAGTGCCACAGATGTGCTTCTGGATTAACCCGTTAGGGGATTGATCTGAAATTGTTTCAAATTCAATCCGATATAATCCTATTAATCTACTGCCAGCGTACTGTTGAGTCTTTAGAGTCACACACGGAAAGTACCTACTCAGGTGAAACGATGTATTGTACGTATATATGATACATGCGGGAGTTCGATTAAACGCATGTATATGATATGCGTTTATTATTCGGATGTTTTGATAATACTATTCGATTAATTAAGTATTGACTTAATATGATTACTAGTATTATACTTGTTGGGGGAAAATGATAGGAAGCAAGAACTGTGCTAAACGGCCAACTATGCAATGCACAATAAACAACGAAAGATAAAACAACGTAAGAATAAGAGAATTAAAACAGAGAGCGACATAATATTTGTTTACGAGGTTTACTTACCATATGGCTAGTCCCCGACAGAGCGAAATCTGCAAAACTTCTACTAGATTTTTAGTCAAGATACACCAAGAGCAAATCCTAGAAAATTTCTTTCAAATCTCTCCAATCTTTTTTAGCCGCACCCTCTCTCTATACAATTTAATAGCCATTCTCAATAGCATCATATTTAATCTCTGATGATAAACCCTATTTATAGCCAGACCCTAATTCTATTTGTCACGACCCGCAGGGTACGGAACGTGACTGGCACTTAAGTTACGAAACGTCTCAAGGTGTCCATAAAATAAGTAAGCCAAAGCCCAGAAATTAAAACCAAATAAGTAGAAGAGTGAAGGAAAACCAATCAATTGAAAGATAGTTTATCAATAAGTCATATCAAGCCTTTATAAAAACAATATCAATTTTTCCGAAAATTTCGGCAGATTCTCCTTTGTAAATACTTGCCCCCAAAATGGGTATAACAAGAATATATATAAATACAGCAAAGAAAGCATCCCCAAGCGGGAGCTAGCTCTTCGCCACAAGGCGGTCACAAATCCCATGCAATATAAATCAGCAATATGCAAAATAAGCATAAAAAGGTATAAGTAAGAAGCAACATGTCAGCTCAAGTGAGCTCGACCCCAAAATACAGCATAAAAAGCCCACAAATCTCACAGTCTAGTCTCTAGGTCAATATACAACAATACTGGTAGATACAGTAGATGGAGTACTTTAGATACAAAGAATATAAAAGGTGGTACAAAATAATAATACAACCCACCTACGAGCAAAAGCCTCGAGTCCAGGCAAAAGAGGCAAAAGAAGTGGTGTGCCCGCCGCTACTGTGCTGACGGAGCGGACCTGCAAAAGAATGTGGCACAACGGGGTTGAGTTGCCAACTCATGAGTAATAAATAACATCTATAGAGGCTATCGCAAGTATGCACACAAGCATCCTAGCATCTATAATACAGGTATGGCAGGATATATTAGCAGGTATGTATGCAACATGAATATACTAGCAGGTATGTATGCAACATGAATATACTAGCAGGTATGTATGCAATATGAATCAACTCGTGATCTGCATGCGTAAGTATAAGAAATCATCTTTTTCCTTTAGAAATCTCTTTTGAAATATCAGCACAATACCAATAGAATCAACTAGAATCCGTGTCCAGCAACGACACCTCAAAACTGTCTCAAATCTCATATATCCATATGTAGTATCTCTGGCCTCAACCGTCCGGCTGACTGATCTCAAATATCAATATCTCATCATCTCGCGGCCACGGTCGGTATCCCCTGGATATCCGCCGTGCCAAAACAGTCACCGGAAGGTAATCCATCCCCTGTCAGGCTCAACGCCATCATCTGCGATCTTCTTGCCCCAGGGTACCTCACCGGGCCCACCATGTACCTGAGATGGTTCATCCAACTCCTCAAAACGGGTCTCGAAAACCACAGAAAACTCATGGTGGACAACACTTACATCACTAGAAAACCGCAATTTTTCATATTTTAAAAGATAATAAGTTTGTAAATCTTGCGGCTTTCCCCCGAAATTCAGAAATATCATAAAATCTCAAGAAACCATAATGGGTGCATATGTCAATGATAATGAATGCATATGGTATAAATGTTCAGGTTGTAATGTATGATTAATAACTAGGCATGAACAAATGATATAATGATATAGATGCACATGAGTAGCAATTCTACAATTTTATTTTAAAGATTTATTGCAACAGTACAGGTTTAAGCATCAAATATGGTGAAAATATTCTAGATTATAAGTTATCTAGTGTCGTGGCATGGCAATTATCAGGGCGTGTGTGTATGCATGAATAGTGCTCGTGCTGCATATAAGAACCCTGGCAATGGTGCAGGTGTCCTATAGAATGGGTTCGCATATGTATGACAATATAAAGCATGGATGTAGCAAGATGTTATGCAAGCATTTACTCCTAATTACTAATATCACTAGAAATCTTTAAACAACTTAAACTATCGGGCGACTTGCTCCATACAAACGATAGTCCCCCGTAGATGTTACATCTACTCATCGGAATCCCCAGCTAGCTATGTTCAATCACCGCCTTTCCTTTTCGTGCCGCGTCCGAATTCTCTGCGACCGAACCTGGAATTTGCACCAATACAAAATATAAGGTTACATATCAAGAAACGACGCAAATCCCAAACGAAAATATCAACGTTCACGAGTTAGGCACAACGTGCACAAGGTGCGCGGAACACACACGAAAATCACAAAAACTAACTATAATCGTCGTTTTGGGACGCCCGGTAAAACTAAAACCCGATTACCCCAAATTCCGCGTTCACACCTCCTAAATGTCATAGGAGATGCCAACAATATACTCACGATAACTAATATAATTCATCCCCTAAATGTTGCGAAAACCTAGTAAGCACAAAGGATTTCCAAATTCGTGCAAACATCGCGGATTTGCGATAAAGTGCACACAACATCGCGCAAACACCCAAGTTAACCATAGATAGCCACTACACAAATTTTTAACACATTAACCATGCTTCAAAAGCTATTTTCCACAAGCAAACCCTTTCTTGATTTTTCTAAATAGCAATAGCAATCAAAATTTCACACTTGATTAACTTAGATTAGCATAATTTGAAGCCACTTTAGCAAAGTAGCCCCATTGATTAGGTTAGTGTGACAACTAGATAGAAAAATAGCTTAATTAACCTATTAATGGTTTCTAAAACCCTAGTTAAAATTCAAGTCATGAACTTTAAAACCTAAACTAGAAATTAGCTAAACTATTAACACTAAAACCATTTAAATAAAGGAATTAACCAAAAGAAGTTAAATGGGTAAGGATTATACCACAAGATCTATGGATCTAGCAAGAAAAGTTGCCTCCCCAGATGCCTCCTAGCATCCAAGATCCAAGCTAGAATGGCTGAGGAGAAAGGATAGCATAAGGATTTGGTTTGAATTATGAATAAATTGTGGATTTTTGGAGCAATTTTGGATGAGCTTTGATGGAAGAAGAGGGAAGATTTGGGGCTGTTTTTTCTGCAGAATTTCAGCAGTGAGGGAGTAGGGAGAGGTGTGGGGAAGTTGGGAAAAAAATTCCAAGTCAACCCTCTCATATTACCATAATACCCTTACCTTATAAATATATATCTATAACCCTTTTTAACCCATTCCTCACATGATTTAAGGTCAAAAAGAGGGAAAGAAAATTCTTGGGCTGCTACAATAGTGTGGGGCTGGCCATGGGGTGTGAGGGTGAGTGTGAGAGACTTTACAAAAAAATTCTATGCAAAAAGACCCCCCACAATACCATATTTGCAAGTTTTAGTTCAAAATAATTATATTTTTGTTTTCCATAATAAAAACCAATTAAAACATGAAATAAAATACTACAAAATTATATTACAACTAGTTTTTAATTAACATGATTTTAAATATTAAAATTAGCCCATTTAAATTTGTATTTATCGCTAATTTAATGTATTTTTTTTACCGGCTTAAAATAATATTAAAAATTGAAAAATTAGGGAAAAATTTTAAATAACCAGAAATTTATAAGTAACTCATTAGATACTAAAAACTAGCAATTACCTATCCAAATTAGGTATAATTAGGCCTAAACTGCAAAATAACAAAAAAGACGATTTACGAAAAAATACCAAATTTTCACCGATTTTCGGGAAAACACCAAAATGACTTTTCAAGGCGCTACAATTTTCCCCCCTTAAAGAAATTCGGTCCCCGAATTTAAAAAAAAAATATAGCTACGCGTACCTTCAAAGAGATGGGGATATTTCTTCCCCATCTCGTCCTCGGTCTCCCAGGTGACCTCCTCGCTGCTCGGGCCACGCCAAAGGACCTTGACGGTCGGTATAACTTTCGATCTCAATTTTTTCACCTGCCGATCCAGGATGACCATCGGCTGCTCTGCAAAAGAAAGGTCGCGCTCTAGCTGGACTGTCGGGTGCTGAATCGCATGCGAAGGGTCGTGAAGGTACTTGCGGAGCATCGAAACATGGAAGACGGGGTGAACATCGGGAAAGCTGGGTGGAAGAGCCAAACGATATGCAACTGCGCCGACACGCTCGAGAATCTCGAAGGGACCTACAAATCTGGGACTAAGCTTTCCTTTTCGCCCAAATTTCATCACGCCCTTCATCGGAAAGACCCTCAGAAAAACATGATTGCCAACAGCGAACTCTAGCCTGCAACGGCGCCTGTCTGCATACGATTTCTGCCTACTCTGAGCCGCTCTCATCCGGTCTCGGATCAACTGTATCTTCGCTGTCGTCTCCTCAACAAGCTACGGCCCCAATATACTGCTCCCGCTGAGCTCTGTCCAACAGACGGGCAATCTGCATCTCCTCCCATACAATGCCTCGAAAGGTGCCATCTGAATAATATCCTGGAAGCTGTTGTCGTAGGAGAACTCCACTAAGGGTAAATGATGATCCCATCTACCACCAAAGTCCAAGACGCACGCTCGGAGCATGTCCTCAAGAGTCTGAATAGTCCGCTCTGACTGGCCATCAGTCTGCGGATGAAATGCTGTGCTGAAACTCAAACGTGTGCCCAATGCCTCCTGAAGTCTTTGCCATAGTCGGCCGGTAAACTGGGTGCCTCGGTCTGACACCATACAAGTTGGTATTCCATGCAATCACACGATCTCGTCGATGTAAATCTGGGCATACTGAGAAAAATCGAAAGTCGTCTTTACTGGCAGGAAGTGAGCTGCTTTCGTCAATCGATCCACGATCACCCAAATGGAGTCATACCCTCTCCTGGTCCTGGGTAGACCCACAACGAAGTCCATAGAAATCTGCTCCCATTTCCACTCCGGAATGGGCAAAGGCTGCAACTCTCCTGCTGGTGCTCGGCCTTGACTTGCTGACAAGTCAGGCATCTCGATACGAAGTCTGTAACGTCCCTCTTCATCCTGTCCCACCAATAGACATCTCTCAAATCGCGGTA
Source organism: Agapanthus africanus (assembly GCA_030015575.1). Classification (NCBI taxonomy): domain Eukaryota; kingdom Viridiplantae; phylum Streptophyta; class Magnoliopsida; order Asparagales; family Amaryllidaceae; genus Agapanthus; species Agapanthus africanus. Next base: position 15,856,055 of record CM057347.1, read on the forward strand.
CATCTTGGTGGAACCCGAATGAATGTTGTATGTCGATCTATGCGCCTCCTCAAGAATCTCACGCCGCAGTCCCTTAGAATCTGGTACGCACAGTCGAGTCCCAAATCGCAGTACTCCCTGATCATCGATCATGAATTCGGAATCTCTGCCCTACCTAATCTGCTTCATGATCTCTGAAAGACGGTCATCGCTGGGCTGTGCCTCTCGAATACGGTCAAGTAACTGCGGACATGCACAAACATGCGCAAGCTGTCCCCCTGTCGGAGTGAACTCGAACTCAACTCGGTTGTCGCATAAAATCTGCCAATCTGCTGACGACTGCCTCTGTACTGTGCGCAAACAAGATAGACTACCCCCGGGCCTCCTACTCAAAGCATCCGCCACTACATTAGCCTTGCCCGGGTGGTACAAGATCTCGCAATCGTAGTCCTTCACCAGCTCCATCCAACGGCGATGTCTGAGATTCAGGTCTCGCTGCTGAAATATATACTTTAAGCTCTTGGGATCAGTGAATATCTGGCACGACTCACCGTATAGGTAATGTCGCCAGATTTTAAGTGCAAAGACCACTGCAGCCATCTCTAAATCGTGAGTGGGGTAGTTCTGTTCATGTTTCTTCAACTGCCGTGAAGCATACGTGATCACCCTGTCATGCTGCATCAATACGCACCCTAGCCCCACTCGTGAAGCGTCACAATAAACCACGAATCCGCCTGATCCTGAAGGCAAAGATAATACCGGCGCCGTAGTCAAATAAGTCCGTAGCTGCTGAAAACTGTGCTCGCACTCCTCCGTCCAAACGAAAGGAACTCCCTTCCGGGTCAATCCGGTCAAAGGTGTAGCAATACGGGAGAAATCCTGAATGAATCGCCTGTAGTAGCCAGCCAGGCCTAAGAAACTGCGGATATCCGTAACTGATGTCGGTCTGGGCCACTGCTGAACAGCCTCGATCTTCTTCGGGTCCACACATATGCCATCTCTCGTAATCATGTGGCCCAAGAAACCAATGCTATCCAGCCAGAATGCACACTTGGAGAACTTTGCGAACAGCTGGTGCTTCCTCAAAGTCTGCAACGTAATCCGCAAGTGCTGCTCGTGCTCCTCTCGGCTCCGGGAATACACCAAAGTATCGTCGATGAACACGATGATGAACAAGTCGAGATACGGCCTGAATATACGGTTCATCAAATCCATGAATGCTGCTGGGGCGTTGGTGAGTCCGAACGATATCACCAAAAACTCATAGTGGCCGTAGCGCGTGCGGAAAACTGTCCTCGGTATATCCTCCAGTCGAACTCGCAGCTGATGGTATCCTGATCGCAAGTCGATCCTCGAAAAATATCCCGCACCCTGAAGCTGGTCGAACAAATCATTAATGCGTGGTAAGGGATACCTGTTCCGCACGGTAACTTTATTCAGCTGGCGGTAGTCGATACACAAATGCAAACTTCCGTCTTTCTTCTTGACGAACAGGACAGGAGCACCCCATGGGGAAACGCTAGGTCGAATAAGCCCCTTATCTAACAAATCCTGCAACTGATCCTTCATCTCTCGAAGCTCCGCCGGGGCCATCCGATAAGGCGGTATAGAAATAGGCCCCGAGCCAGGAATCAAGTCAATGCAGAACTCAACATTGCGCTCAGGCGGTAACCCAGGCAGCTCCTCAGGGAAAACATCATGGAACTCACTAACAATCGGGACCCGGTCCAAAGGAACATCTGCAGCTCGAGTGTCACAAATATACGCTAAGAATCCCTGACATCCCTTCCGCAAGAGCTGACCAGTGCGAAGAGACGAAATCAAGCTGGGAAGGGTGACGCTGCGGTCTCCCTGAATAACAAGGACTGGCTCTCCCGGAAAGCTAAATCTGACTGCCTTCTCACGGCAGTCCACAGAAGTATAACAAGTGGCTAGCCAATCCATGCCCAGAAGCACATCAAAGTCCAACATATCGAGGAGAATCAAATCTACCAATGAATCCCTCTCCCCGATACGAACGGAACACAAATGAAACACAAAACGAGCGGTAATCGACTCGCCTACAGGAGGAATAACAACAAGAGGCTGATCTAACGACGACGACTCACGGCCCAACATCGGTGCAAAGTGTGTAGATATGTACGAATGTGTGAAACCTGGGTTGAATAATACTCGCACGTCGAAAGAACATACCGGTAAGGTACCTATCACAACGGCATTGGATGCCTGCACATCCTGCGGTGTCAAGGCGAAAAATCGGGCCTGTCCCCCACCAATAGCTCGGTCTCCTCGGCCTCGGCCTCGGTCTCCTCGTCCTCGGCCTCGGTCTCCTCGTCCTCTCTGAATAGGACCGCCGCGTCCATGGCCTCTGGGTGCACCTAACTGGCGTAGAGTATCGCCTATGGTTGGAAGTAGAGCTATCTGAGGAGGAGGTGGTGATGGTGGTAGGGTCACAAGTGGAACTGTCGCTGCACCCTGTCGTCTCACCGGACAGTATCTGATATGATGGTGCGGACTCCCGCACCCAAAACATCCTGGCGACGCCTGCTGTCCCTGTGGATATGAACCATATAGCTGACCTCGCCCAACCCCTCTGCCGGCACCATCTCTCGAAAAGGATCTGGCATGATGCCTCTGATCTGGCATACCGGTACGAATCCTCTTCGGCCCGGGAACGGCCGAAATCGCTGAAATGCGTGCCTCCATCCGCAACGCCATATCCATAGCAGCTGAATAAGTGTCGAAGTGCTGGGTGCCGATAGCAAGAAATAGCTGGGTGTCAAGTCCCTGTACGAACCTCTTCACTCTCTTTTCTTCGGTATCCACCAAATACGGAGCATATCTGGACAACTGCGTGAACTGGACATCGTACACAGACACCGTCATCCCTGGGGTCTTGATCAAAGCTTCAAAACTGCGAGCCCTGGCATCACGAATGCTCTCTGGGAGGAAATGAGCTTGAAATACCGCTGTGAACTCGGCCTAAATCAGAGGAGGTAGACCTGCAGCTCGACCTCTCAAGACTGACTCTCACCATGTCTGCGCAAGGCCCTCTAGACGGAAACTCGCAAGCTCCACCCATCGGTCGTCAGAACATCTGAGCGAACGGCAGATCCTGGCTAAACTGTCAAGGAATGTCTGCGGATCCTCTGCTGCATTGGTGCCCGTAAAGACTGGAGGTCTCAGCCTCATGAAATTCTGTAGCGATACTGGGATGGCCACGGTAGTAGTAATAGCAACTGTCTGGGTAGCAGGTACCATGGTAGTTTGTGTTGTGGTAGGTACATCCTCCGATCTCGGTGCACGACTGGCCGCTACTAAGGATCCCACCATCTGTCGTAGCTCCTGCATACCTCCCATCATCTGTCGTAGCTCCTCCATACCAGACTCTAGCCTGTCCATGTGTCCTGGGGAATGCGGATCAGTCTGTCCCTAAGGCGTAGGTATGCCACCCTACTCGATCCTCGTCTCGGACGAGCTTGCTCGGACCTCATCTCGGGCGGCAGCCCTCTGCGCTCTCGTAGCCTTCGGCGGTATAGTGGCTGTTACAAGAACAGGATGATAAGAACAGTGCAATTGAATCATTGGATACACGGAATTGAAGAAGGAATTTCAAGAAAATATATCCTAAAGTCACCTAGGCGGAGTACCGTATCGCAAGTATGCCGCGGACATACGCACGCTACGTTACCCTGCTTAAGTCACTTACTCCATCTACCAAGGGTCGTCCTACACTCAAAAAGGTAAAACCTATCGCTTTGATACCAACTTTGTCATGACCCGCAGGGTACGGAACGTTACTGGCACTTAAGTTACGAAACGTCTCAAGGCGTCCTTAAAATAAGTAAGCCAAAACCCAGAAATCAAAACCAAATAAGCAGAAGAGTGAAGGAAAAACAATTAATTGAAAGCGAGTTTATCAAATAAGTCATATCAAGCCTTTTTAAAAACAATATCAATTTTTCCGAAAATTTCGGCAGAGTCTCCTTTGTAAATACTGGCCCCCAAAATGGGTAAAACAAGAATATATATAAATACAACAAAAAAAGGCATCCCCAAGCGGGAGCTAGCTCTTCGCCATAAGGCGGTCACAAATCCCACGCAATATAAATCAGCAATATGAAAAATAAGCATAAAAAGGATTAAGTAAGAAGCAACATGTCGGCTCAAGTGAGCTCGACCCCAAAATACAGCATAAAAAGCCCACAAATCTCACAGTCTAGTCTCTAGGTCAATATACAACAATACTGGTAGATACAGTAGATGGAGTACTCTAGATACAAAGAATATATAAGGTGGTACAAAATAATAATACAACCCACCTACGAGCAAAAGCCTCGAGTCCAGGCAAAAGAGGCAAAAGAAGCGGTGCGCCCGCCGCTACTGTGCTGACGAAGCGGACCTGCAAAAGACTGTGGCACAACGGGGGTGAGTTGCCAACTCGTGAGTAATAAATAATATCTATAGAGGCTATCGCAAGCATGCACATAAGCATCCTAGCATTTATAATACAGGTATAGCAGGATATACTAGCAGGTATGTATGCAACATGAATATACTAGCAGATATGTATGCAACATGAATATACTAGCAGGTATGTATGCAATATGAATCAACTCGTGATCTGCATGCGTAAGTATATGAAATCATCGTTTTCCTTTAGGAATCTCTTTTGAAATATCAGCACAATAACAATAGAATCAACCAGAATCCGTGTCCAGCAACGACACTTCAAAACTGTCTCAAATCTCATATATCCATATCGTAGTATCTCTGGCCTCAACCGTCCAGCTGACCCATCTCAAATATCAATATCTCATCATCTCGCGGCCACGGTCGGTATCCTCTGGATATCCGCCGTGCCAAAACAGTCATCGGTAGGTAATCCATCCCCTGTCAGGCTTAACGCCATCATCTGCGATCTTTTTGCCCCGGGGTACCTCACCGGGCCCACCATGTACCCGAGACGGTTTATCCAACTCCTCAAAACGGGTCTCGGAAACCACAACAAACTCATGGTGGACGACTCTTACATCACTAGAAAACCGCAACTTTTCATATTTTAAAAGATAATAAGTTTGTAAATCTTGCGGCTTTCCCCCGAAATTCAGAAATATCATAAAATCTCAAGAAACCATCATGGGTGCATATGTCAATGATAATGAATGCATATGGTATAAATGTTCAGGTTACAATGTATGATTAATAACTAGGCATGAACAAATGATATAATGATATACATGCACATGAGTAGCAATTCTACAATTTTATTTTAAAGATTTATTGCAATAGTACAGGTTTAAGTATCAAATATGGTGACAATATTCTAGATTATAAATTATCTAGTGTCGTGGCATGGCAATTACTAGGGCATGTGTGTACGCATAAATAGTGTTCGTGCTGCATATAAAAACCCTGGCAATGGTGCAGGTGTCCTATAGAATGGGTTCGCATATGTATGACAATATAAAGCATGGATGTAGCAAGATGTTACGCAAGCATTTACTCCTAATTACTAATATCACTGGAAATTTTTAAACAACTTAAACTATCGGGCGACTTGCGCCATCCAAACGATAGTCCCCCGTAGATGTTACATCTACTCACCGGAATCCACTGCTAGCTATGTCCAATCACCGCCTTTCCTTTTCGTGCCGCGTCCGAAGTCTCCACGACCGAACCTAGAATTTGCACCAATACAAAACATAAGGTTACATATCAAGAAACGACGCAAATCCCAAACGAAAATATCAACGTTCACGTGTTAGGCACAACGTGCACAAGGTGCGCGGAACACACATGAATATCACAAAAACTAACTATAATCGTCGTTTTGGAATGCCCGGCAAAACTAAAACCCGATTACCCTAAATTCCGCGTTCACACCTCCTAAATATCATAGGAGATGCTAACAATATACTCATGATAACTAATATAATTCATCCCCTAAATGTTGCGAAAACCTAGTAAGCACAAAGGATTTCCAAATTCGTGCAAATATCGCGGATTTGCGATAAAGTGCACACAACATCGCACAAACACCCAACTTAACCATAGATAGCCACTACACAAATTTTCAACACATCAACCATGCTTCAAAACCTATTTTCCACAGAACCCTTTCTTGATTTTTCTAAATAGCAATAGCAATCAAAATTTCACATTAGATTAACTTAGATTAGCATAATTTGAAGCCACTTAAGCAAAGTAACCCCATTAATTAGGTTAGTGTGACAACTAGATAGTAAAATAGCTAAATTAACCTATTAATGATTTCTAAAACCCTAGTTAAAATTCAAGCCATGAACTTTAAAACCTAAACTAGAAATTAGCTAAACTATTAACACTAAAACTATTTAAATAAATGAATTAACCAAAAGAAGTTAAATGGGTAAGAATTATACCACAAGATCTATGGATCTAGCAAGAAACGTTGCCTCCCAAGATGCCTCCTAGCATCCAAGATCCAAGCTAGAATGGCTAAGGAGAAAGGATAGCATAAGGATTTGGTTTGAATTTTGAATAAATTGTGGATTTTTGGAGCAATTTTGGATGAACTTTGATGGAAGAAGAGGGGAGATTTGGGACTGTTTTTTCTGCAGAATTTCAGCAGTGAGGGAGTGGGGAGAGGTGCGGGGATGTTGGGAAAAAAAAGTCCAAGTCAACCCTCTCATATTACCATAATACCCTTACCTTATAAATATATATCTATAACCCTTTTTAACCCATTTCTCACATGATTTAAGGTCAAAAAGAGGGAAAGAAAATTCTTGGGCTGCTACAATAGTGTGGGGCCGGCCATGGGGAGTGAGGGTGAGTGTGAGAGACTTTACAAAAAAATTCTATGCAAAAAGACCCCCCACAATACCATATTTGCAAGTTTTAGTTCAAAATAATTATATTTTTGTTTTCCATTATAAAAACCAATTAAAACATGAAATAAAATACTAAAAAATTATATTACAACTAGTTTTTAATTAACATGATTTTAAATATTAAAATTAGCCCATTTAAATTTGTATTTATCGCTAATTTAATGTATTTTTTTTACCGGTTTAAAATAATATTAAAAATTGAAAAATTAGGGAAAATTTTTAAATGACTAGAAATTTATAAGTAACTCATTAGCTACTAAAAACTAGCAATTACCTATCCAAATTAGGTATAATTAGGCCTAAACTGCAAAATAACAAAAAAGACGATTTACGGAAAAATACCCAATTTTCACCGATTTTCGGGAAAACACCAAAATTACTTTTCAAGGCACTACACTATTTAAATTATGATTAAACAATATTACCAAAACATCCAGTTCGCACAGAAAACCCGCGTCTGATGATTTTGAGCCGGTTCAACATTTTTATGAGCCGTCTCATATGAACAGAGGAGAATTGGTAATTCCAGACATGTTTTCAGACGCCTCAATATAACTATGAGCCATCTCAAACGAATAGAGGAGAATTGGTAATTCTATACTTCTTATGAGCCGGCTCAACAAAACTATGAGTCTTCTTAACATGAAAAGACTCCACGATATCAACATTCTCCCATTTGGAGATTCTTCCATTTTGACTCCCAAAAAAATAGTAGACTTCATACGATTCCACTATCTGCTCTCTCCTTGTCAAATCTTCTCGGAGAGGTTCACTTACCTGCAACAGAGATCTAGCTTAGCTTTGATTATAACCTTAGCGAACATATCCGCAGGATTCTTTTTTTCCTCGATCTTCTGTAATGTCAACTCACCATCTTCCAATGTTATACATATAAAATGATACCGCACCTTGATGTGCTTTGTCCTAGAGTGATATGCGCCATTCTTGACCAAATTTGTATTGCACTTTGACTATCGCTCCATAAGGTATTGAATTCCTGTTTCTTACCCAATTCTTCGAGTAATCCTTATAACCATATAATCTCTTTGCTGACTTCCATGATGGCCACATATTCGGTCTCTGTCGTTGGCAACGCAACAATCGTCAGCAACTGGGAAATATAACTGACTGTTGTCCTCCCAACCGTGAATACATACCCTGTTGTGCTTCTCCACCATCTCGATCACCTGAGCGGTCTGCATCAATATAACCTTGCACATTGAGTGTATCACCCTCGAAACATAAGCAATGAGTGGATGTTCCCATGAGATATCTCAATATCCACTTCACTGCATTTCACTTCTCTTTCCCCGGGTTTTGCATGTACCTGCTTACAACTCCCACTACTTATGCAATATCTAGTCTTCTACTCACCATTGCATTTATCAAACTCCCAACCGCCGATACATATGGAACTCATGCCATGTCATCCTTCTGCTCTTGATTTGTTGGGCACAACTCTTTACTAAGTTTGAAATGCTTTGCTGAAGGCGTACTTACTGGTTTTGCTCTGTCCGTATTGAACCGCTTCAAAACCTTCTCCACATAGGCCTTTTACGACAGCCACAACTTTTCTTGTTGCCTATCTCTAATGATCTTCATGCCCAGAATTTTCTTGGCTGCTCTCAAATCCTTCATGGAAAATTGTTCAGCCATCGGCTTTTTCAAACATTGAATTTTCTTGAAATTTGGACATATTACCAACATATCACATAGAGTGATAAAATAATGCAGTCTCTATCCTTAAATGTCTGAAGGTAAACACAGTGATCTGAATCATATCTCACAAATCCTGACTCCAACATGAATCGATTGAACTTGAGATATCACTGCTTTGGAGCTTGCTTAAGTCCATACAATCTTTTTCGCAGTCTACAAACCAAACTTTCCTTCCTCTTAACCTCGTATCTTGGTGGCTGCATTATATAAATTTCCTTATCCAAATCTCCATGAAGGAATGATGCTTTCACATCTAGCTTTTCTAAATGCAAATCTTTCACTACCACCATACTAAGTATAACCTGAATCGAAGTCATCTTCACCACCGGGAATAATATTTCTTGATAGTTTATTCCATGTTGTTGCACATATCTTTTGACTACCAAATGAGCTTTGTACCGCTTCATACCATCGGTCTCATCCTTGATTCTGTACACCCACTTATTCTCAACGCCTTCGACCCTTGGATAGCTTCACTAGATCCTATGTACGATTCTTTTTCAATGAATCCATATCTTCATTCATAGCTTGCTCCCACTGCTTGCTAGCACTGTCCCGCGTCGCTTCTGTGAAGGATTCGTGCTCTCCTGAATCTGTGTACAATATGAAGTCGGTAACTAATTTTTCAGGTGGTCTCCTCTCCCGTGTAGATCTCCTCAGAATTAGAACATTTAGTTGCTATACCTGGTCTTCAATCGGTTCCTAAACCTAATCCTGCAATGCGATGCTTGTCTCCTCCATATTCTGATCTGCACCTTGTTTACCGCTGGAAATGGAGACGAACTGGGATTGGACGTTTTTCCAGAATCTGGGGGTAGATATTATATGGAACATATCCGTCCACTTTTCTGAAGATACCAAGTTGATTTATGGCATCGTATATCGGAGGTTTGGATGGATGCGACTGTTGTAGCAGAACTTATCAGATTCCCTCTCAATGATGAGGGGTTTTTGATTGCGAGGATGCTTTATCCTGCAGGCGCAAGCCCCTGCAGTTAATTACATTATCACAACGCGATAACATCTTTCTCCTTCTCCATGAATATCACTTCGTATCATGTTATATATATTGTTTATTTTGGGTTTGATCTAAAGATCGTTAGTTGTATATGAGACTAAGATCAACTTAGATAATATGGTATAAGGATAATTTGTCGTATATGTGACTAGACCAACTTAGATAACAGTGAGCATATGGGCTTAACTGATCATCTGATCATATATGGATAGCCCATGGATAGTATACGATAGTCAGTATGGAGACAAGCCGCAAGATAATATATTAGTTTAAGGACATTACAGTCCATCTTTCAGCATGCGCGCACGTGTATATATTACGTGGCAAAATGAAATATGTTAATATGGAAATGCGTCCAATATTGGAGTGCGATCCAATTTGAAGGCATTTATATTTCCTTCAAAGGTATATAAATACATGTATGTATGCTACCATAGGTTGTTGGGATGATGGTGCGCATGTCTGTAAGCGGTGCACACCTTAATGGGGCACATCTGTATAAGATGTACATCTATATAGGATTAAGACATTCCTTGTCTTGATGAAATTTCATATCTTTCATCAAGTTGGGACGAGGAAGGACTCTTTGGTTATTGGGACCTGCTACCTCTCTAAAGACGTTGAGGAATTATAATGCCGTACATCAGAGACTTGGAAGAATGTACCCTTAAACCAAATCCAGTATATGAGGGAAGAGAACATGTTGGAGAATGGCTTCTTGGCGAACTTGTATATTATTTAAGGATCGTTAGTCTTATATTAGACTAAGATCAACTTAGGTAACATGGGTTGAGGATTTTTAGTCATATATGTTACTAAGATCAACCCAGGTAACATGAGTTAAGAATCGTTAATCTTGTTTTAGATTAAAATCAATTTAAAATTGTCTATTTGATCATAAGATCACATATGAGAAGCATAAGCTTCTATACTTAGTTTATTTTAACCAAGTGTTCAAGCAACAGCTTGCTGGTCTAAGTGCGCATGTACATTCGAGATGCGCATGTACATTCGAGATACACATGTACATGTAACTTCTTTAAAGAGGGTGTGCACGTGCATATCACATGGTTGTGCCCTTGCTTGTGGTCAGGGGCTGCGTATGTGCATATCACATGATGCACACTTGTTATCAGACATAGGGGTTGCACATGTGCATATCGCGTGGTTGCGCATTTGTTATCAGTCATGGAGGTTGCACACATATATGTGCATATGTATTGAAGGGTGATATGTTTCACTTGCGCACACGTGAGTATCATGTAATGCGCATCTTTTCAGAAGCATTATTTTATCTAAGAGTTTATGTGCGCACTTCTGTATAAGCAAACTTCTTTTTAAGTGTGACGTAAGATCAAATCTGCACCATTTTTCAGAAAGCTATGGTGCGCATCTATATGGAAAAGTTGTTGAATTTCGAGCAAGTAAAGGCTTTTAATAAAGAAAAAGCTTCAAACTCGTGTTATTCGTTCTTTTTGGTTGTACGTGCGCATTTGGATATCACTATTGGCGTTTGTGCTCTTACGTAATTGCATAGGGTGCGCCCATTGAGGAAAGGTTAACTTTTCAAATGAAGCGTATACTTCTATTTGGTGAGGCCTAGGCTTCAAAGAAAAGATAAAAGAGGGATTGTTGTTCATTAGGACCCACCACCTCTTCGAAGATGCTGAAGAATTACAGCGCCATAAATCGAAAGTGTAAAGAGATGTACCCTTAAACTAGTTCCATTCATCAGGGTAAAGAACATGTTAGAGAAATACGCTCTGAGATGCCGAAAAGGCTTGTTTGAGCTTAGCACACGTGAGTCGCACGTGTTGCATTTGATGCCGACGTACGCGCATCGTATGTATTACGCATGGCATCGGTGCACGTGCGCTGCGCATGGTGCGCACGGCATGCGTACTGCACGTGGTGCGCGCATGGCACATGGAATGTGCGCTGCACGTTGTGGGCATGGCACGTACGCTGCACGTGCATGCATAGCACATGCGCACGTGCGCATATGGCACCGGCGTACGTGCGCTGCATGTGGTGCGTATGGCACCTGCGCTTGTGCATATGCGCACTAAGAGAAGCACATATACTTTGGAATGTAAACTCTTTCAAAAGAAGAAAAAACCATATCGGGAGTTTCAAACAAACAGGAAACTTGCCAGGCATGCGCATATCCTCTAGAGTGTGGTGACTTGAGTGGCTTCCATCAAGTTATCATGCGGTGATAGTTGGATCCCGATTCCTACTGATGAGTAGGTATTACTCCTCGGATGATTTTAGATGATCCCGACTAATTCTCCTTTAGGGTTTGAAGGAGAATTCGAGAAAATAATGGGTGCCATCCTGATTAGATAAAGTGATTAACCAATTTGATCTAGGTCAGAGTGCACGCTGAGTGTTTCTTTTATCTCTCTCTTTGGCAGTGACCATGGCTTGACCTTAAACCAAGTTAACCGAAACTTCTTAAAACAATTTGTCTTTTGGATTGTCATTAAGTCGCATATATCCCCGCCGCTCCTATTGTTCCCTTTTCATGTTTCCAGAACACTCCATATCACTACGAAAATCCACATTTCTTGGATATTCCATCGTATAGTTACATACGAACTCGAAAGAACCTGTTCCAGTTCGAGGATGGATTCCGGTTCTGGAAAAATTGAATAGGACTATTCTGTTGCCTTTTCTCTTTTCCTCTTCTCAGGTTGCGAGAGCTCCTGGTATTAGGAGAGTACACTTATTGCCCTTATTGGATAGTCTTCTTTCAAACCATAGGCAGGTGCCGAAAGGTAGGGAAGGAAGAAAACCAATTATCCTGAGTGTGATGTACAGAAGGTAATAAGTAAAGACAAAGAAAGGGATTAGGGTAAGGACAAAGGAAATTGCGACTACTTTCATTCACGACGAAGCCACGCATATATCCCTGCCAATCCCATTTTTTCCTTTGCATTTTTCTAGAACACTCCATATCACTACGAAGATCCACATTTCTTAGATATTCCATCGTATAGCTACATACGAACTCGAAGGAACTTGTTCCAGTTCGAGGATGGATTCCGGTTCTGGATAAATTGAATAGGACTATTCTGTTTTCATTTCTCTTTACTTCCTCTCGGGTTGCGAGGGCTCCTGGTATTAGGAGAGTACACCTATTGCACTTATTGGATATTCTTCTTCCAAACCATAGGCATGTGCCGAAAGGTAGGGAAGGAAGAAAACCATTTAGCCTAAGTATGGTATACAGAAGGTAATAAGTAAAGACATATAAAGGGATTGGAGTGATGGCAAGGAAATATACGGCTGCTGTCATAAATCTGGATAGTGGAAGAGGCATTACTAGGAATACCCGGCTACCCCTTCGAAACATTTTCATGTTTCAGTTTCACTGTGCGGTGTTAATTGAAAACTATTTTCCCAATTAGATTCTAACTCCAGGGTATGTATTTACCAGATTTGATTCTCACATCTGTATGGCGTTACGGATGCTGAGTGGGAGTAAGATATTGGGAATTGGGTGATTATATCCTCAATATATCAGAATTCTTTGTAATTTGTGATATTTGAGAAAATCACCTTGGTTTTGCCTGACGACAAATATTTGGTATTGAATATCCGTCGTTATGCACCAATTTCAAACTAATATATCTGTACGTTTATTTTATAAAGTGAGATATAAGTTTTTGAAATTATATTTATGACATTTACCTATATCAGTTGATGGTTAGGTAAGGAGCATTCAACAGCGGTGTAATTCTTCTTAACCAAATTACAATTTTCAACCTACGACGTGCAGGGTTTGAGTTATTAAACTCAGTGGACTTATACAAAGTATTGTATGTTGTCCGATGTCCGTTAGGACAAAGGGGTTGGTACTTATACTATATTCTGTTTACTCATGACTTCTCTAGTTTTAGACAAGTATTTCATTGGAATGCAAGGTCCAGATTTTGAGAAGATATTGGTATAAGAATAAATTAGAGAACGATATGTTGCAAGTATCAGGATTCGTCAAGATGATCGAAGATGTAGATACTTGTGTTTGGTATTCTGTTGTAAGTAATAGTTTTAAGAACTTGCTTCTCTTTCAGATTACTCATGCGTGGGTGCATTCCTTGATGAGTAATGCGGCTTGGCCTCCTTCCATTTAGTTGATATGCACTGGGATCGGCTACATGTATTTTGAATCTGGTTCCAATTAAATTAGTGCCTTTATTTCTATATTGAATATATAGAATGGATTCATATCTTAACGATGTTAAAGTATATGGAGTTGACTGGCTTATCCTTAAAACCGGAATCCGGATAAACTCTAGGCACGTTTTAGTAATGGCAGTTTGTGGGTTATCCCGGGCTTTGACGAGGATTAATATTCTACCATCTGGAAGATCAATAGTTATATTGTTCTTGATTTGCCACAGTTTTAGTAAAATGAATTCTTTTCAGATAACTTTAGTAGGAGTACGGTAGAACTGAAATTGATTCCTGAACCACAAACGATTACTAAAAATTTAGTAGATTCTAAAGATTCAATTGGATTCGACATTCCATTAGCCACTCCGCAGATTTGGTGGGTAACCTCAGACACTGAGAGGTACTTCAGTCTCCTCAAAGACGGTGATAGAGAAGTTTTTGATGTCCCAAACTTACCACTGCTGCTGTTCTAAACTTTGAGATCTGGCGGTAGGATGAGTATAACGTCGTTCTAAATTAACTTTAGAAGTGCACATGTATATGAATCTGCCAGAGGGTTGTTGTAGTCAGTGGAACAGCGGAAGCATAGTGGGAAAGTAGCTTATGTCTATTTATAGATTAAAGTAGGTATAGCGGAGATAGATCATTTAGTTTTGATGTGACAGTCATAAAGTTTGACTTCATCAGAACAACAGATGGACCTGGTAAGAAGGTAGTAGAAAGTGATGTCCTGGCATTTGGATGACGTTCTCTTGATAGGATGTGATCTTCCTATACTACGACCGGTTATACTATGGTTGTCACAAGGTGTTTCTCTACATAGGATCTGGATAAAATATCAGGGATTCTGGTAATTAGATCTATGGTTTTAGATCTTGATTTGGGAAGTCTCCTAATTCGGGTACCTGACAATATTCTAAAGTGTTTAAGAATGGACGACTCCTGGCCTGCTGGTGTACCCGCAGGTGACGGAGTCACCCCTCTCTGAAGAGATATCTTCTAGACTGATGAGGAGAGCGATTTGCATGATTGGCATATCGCCTGCATAGGCAACTGAGTCAATCATGAGATGTCAAGTACCACACCAGATATTGCTTTTGGACTGGCTGCAGTAAGCATATATATTTATCCAATCCTGAAGAAACGTTGGGAAGCAGTTATGAACATAAGTGGATGTTCTTGGTATATGGTAATGGCAGCCTTCTTCATGAGGCGGTTATCATTTCTGGCTTCCAAGATGACCTGGATGACAGAGTGGCTGTCAAAGTTATAGTTTTCTCCTTTTTGATGGGCAGTATGTTAAACAGGTGGTCCAAGCGAATATTGTGGAAGGCATGGCGCATGATACTAATTAAATTCAGTAGATGATACAGTCTAAGAAGTTTGTTGGATTTGGAGTTCATTTGTGAACTAGTTCCTATCAGATATCCAGACAAATTCTAAGACTGGTATCGCTCATTTCGGGAGATAGTCTTTCTCCGCGAAGTTGAGATATAGAGAGATAAAGATAGAAATATTAGAGCGGATCCACTCACTGAGGCTATTTCTCGAACGCAATAGTTTCACAAACAAACTTTGCGAGACTGCTTAGTAGAGAAGTTGTGTGTTCAGTATCACACGGGCTGTGAATATGCGACACCGCAATAATTACCCTTAAGTGCAAGTGGGAGATTGTTGGCTCTAGTGTCCTCAAGTCAATTATTGTGATCGCAGGCACGCGATTGTGATGATCGAGAGAGGACTTATACGGATAGAACAGTCTTACTCAAAATTATAGTATACTATCTGGTTTGCTTTTATCATCATGTATATGCTTTATTGGTATTACAGATCACTATTACATATTTATAGAGCCCTTATGATTCTTTCTTGACTACCAGCATTATGATGGCGATCATATATGTGGTAGCTGGGTGGTTTATAAGCACATCCTTAAATATCCCTAGTCGAGGGAGTATCGAGACTGAGCATCGATACTCCGGAATAGACTAGTGTATACTTATCTAGACCCCAACGAGGGGCGGTGGCCGGTCTCATAAACTATTGGTGTCAGTTAGTCACCTAAGATAGTATACATGTGCTTATTGGGTTATGAGTGCACTGGACGGACTCGCCGAGAACATGCTAGTTGGTATTATACCTATTGATAGATAGCAGTTCCCAGGTGACCTGTGTACAGGTTAGTCTGTCGACCTGAGATCGTCATTTGTCTCGTGTGAGTTCCCATTGTGCTTTGATTACTACCCTACCACGTCTTATGGGAGTCGTGCAAACAGGTTTTAGTTGGGTACAGTCTCAAGCCAAATGGAGGCAGTGAGCGGATCGTTGGGGTTTCGTCTCTCCCAGTATTGGGGGTTGTTGTCGCAAGGTGCACGGGTGGCCATCACCAGAAATCCTTAGCCAAGGTAGATGAGAATTACTGATTTGGATCAGTAGTTTCTTAGTGGGTGATGGGCTTCATACCGACACAAAATTGTTAGTTATATATATGCCCTAGAGGCCATTGTCATACATATGATATATATTATAGTGGATGCTTGGATATATATAGAGTGGACTTTCTTGCTCGACATGATAGTATGCTATTTGGTTTCACTTTGTCTTAATATGTTGACTTATATTTGTTTACTATCTTGCTCTCACATGTTGATAAAGCCCTTAGGATATGTACTCGACTACTGGGACTATGATGAGATCATACTAGTAGGGATACGGTAGTCTATGAGTACATCCTATAATTGTTCCTAGTCGAGGGTATATCGAGACAGGGCATCGATACACCAGAGTAGACTAGCATATACGCATCGTGAACCATATGATAGGCGATGGATGATCCCATATCCATCGGTGTTTGACATCAAAGATGGTGTACGGGTGCTCAGTGGAGACTGGGTACACATAACGGACTCGCCGAGAACTGCCAGATGGTATTATACCTCACGTCAGATAGCAATTCTCTGGTGACACTGGTATAGGGTAGTCTGTAGACCCGAGATCGTCCTAGAGTCTTGTGTGATTCCCACTGTGCTTTGATTTCCACCTTACCACGTCCAAGAGGGCGTGCAAAACGGTGGCTTTTGGGTACAGTCCCGAATCACATGGAGGCAATGAGCGATAGGTGGGGTTTCGTCTCTCCCGGTATAGGGAGTTGATGTTGTGCCGTGTCGATTGGCTATAATTGGAAGTCCCTAGCCAGGGCTGATATAGAGTGTTACTGGTAAGTGTTATCAGTAGTTTCTCGACCTGTTATGAGCCTCACATCGACACGACTTATCGGTTACTGGGGTCTTACGTTTACCACCCCTAGACTAGATATGCGACATATCAGACGAAGAGACCGGACTGTACGGTAGTGTTACTGATTGGATTCACAGGAGAATGTACAGGCTTGCTTGTTGATCTTCTGATCGCTCAATACCTGGGTGACTGTTATGTTTAGCTGACCGCTTGCAGCTTGTTGGTGTTTGATATGATCATCACCTACTGCCGGCGTATTGACGATTCTTTAGAGTCCTACACAGCGGTTTCTTGACTCAGGCAAAACGGAGTAGGAGCACATATGTGATATGTACGGGACCGAGAATAATACGATATGAGATACCATATTCTATTCTCGCGATATATGGTATAGCCGGGTCATCAGATCAAGTGCTGATTCGATGAATCGGTACATGTTATATTAGTCGGTTATATGCGATATAGCTGGATTGTCGGATCAAGTGTTTATTCGATAATTTAATGTATAATTATATATGTGATATGTTACATTATATTAACTAATATTTGCTCACTTTATTGATTCATTTTCTCACCCGATAATACATTGATATATATGCGATATATGTTAAATGTATTATTTTCTTTTGTTACAAAAATATATTATATATGTGATATATAATATTGTAACAAGTTATGATTACAAATGCAACATGATTTGTGGAGATTAAACATAGTTAGGGTTTGATTTGGGTTAGCTTGAAGCTTCTAGAAGCTTTGTTTTGTTTTAAGCAAAGATATTTTGTTGATATTTTGTGGAGATATTTCCTAACCCAACCCAAACCCTTTACCCTAGTTAAATCTCTACAATGGTTAAAGCCTTTCTTTATTAACCAAGGGTTGCAATTGCAACCATGGCAATAATTCATTATTCATCACAAAAGGAATTATTCATCTTCTTTTTCCTTGAGCTCTTAAAAAAGCTTTACTAGGTTTTTCTTTTGTGATGATATTGAGTGAGATTTTGAAAACAAATGAGAGCCAAATTTCTACTTCATCATCCTCATCTAATCTAGCCACTTAGATTAGGGTGTTTACTTCATTAATAATTGATTAGAGAAGTGAGAGCTTGAGTTAAAAATTCTTCAAGGTAGATCATCTTCGAAAAGGAAGACTTCAAGCAAGCATGGATCATTCGGCTTGTGGAGCCTCTCTAGAGTCCGCAAGTTCATGGATCACGACGAAGGGACTACTACTCGCAGCTTATGAAGCGAAGGAGCGGACTACAAATGTTGTAATCCCTTCTTTTAGATGTAAAGTTGTTTACATGCTTTGTTAACCCTAATTATCTAGCAAAGATCCTCGCTTTAAGTTGTTCGGCACTTCTAAATTTTAATTTTGGCATGGTTGATGCCTTATAGACCCTTGTGATAGTGCCTAGTAACCCTACAGTAGTATCAGAGCCTAGCTACAGCATTAGGCGACGTGTAGATGAAGTTAAAAGTCCGATCGAACCCCGAAACGTCGTATAAGACCCCCTCTCTGGAAATTTTTTAAAAAGATGATTTTTTCCGTAATAAAAATACTCAAAAAAATAAGCAGGTAATTTTATGGATAACAGAGAAATACGAATCCCTAATTCCCTAAAGTCGCCACGGAACCGCGGCCATACCTGGCTTTTAGCGGCGGTTCCGCGGCCGTACTTGGGTGTCAGGGATTGTTATTTCTAGGGTTGATCCGTATGTATTACTACATGCTTCTGGGTTTTTTTAATATTACTCAAGTATTGAGTTTTCTGGAGATCTAAAGAATTCGTTGATTCGATCGGAAAGTTTAACATCGTTTATTTTTTTCCCGGATAATTTAGAATGTGTTAAAATGTTCGAACGGATATCAATAACTCATTTTTTTCATGACGGAAAACTTTCAAGTGTTGGATTTTTCCTCTATTTAAAACTTTCGGGAAATCATGCTAGCGTATCTGTGGACTCTCTAGAAGAACGTAACCTTAACTCGATTATATGACCGTCAAAACTGCCACTGAACCCTAGGGTTTGTGGTAGTTTAGCGTTGCCACATGTGAGGCGTTGGTTTGACCCTTCTACGGCTGGTTCATTGGCGCAGTGACATGTTCTGGGATTTTTGAACTCCGCTCAAGTGTTGAGCTATTTGGAAAATCTTGGGTGTTTGTTTATTCGATCGGAAAGTTTAACATTGTCTATTTATCTGAAATGTGATACAATATGTGGAATTCATATAGTTAAGCATGAAATGCGAAGTATGTGATATTTCGGATTTAAGATGTCTAAAGTATTTGTGGATTCCTAATGTTGTAGTTTTACACTTTTTTTTCTGTGACCGTAAGCGTAGTATGTGGTGTATCACCGGCTTCATTGCTATACATCAACGACAGTCGGGATACGCATACTTGCTTACGTTGATGATATGAAATATTATGTGTTGCTGTGATATGTTATATTGGATCGTCGTGTTCTGAATAGCAGTGGGTTTTATGTGAGATAAGGGTTTTAATTTTCATTCATGTAAAATTCATTTGTATGTAATATTCTTTTATTGGGGCACTTCCGAGTTGAGGATGATGTCACCATTGTGTATTATTTACTTTTCCGCATTAGGTAGACCCAAGGAGGGGAGCACAAGTAACCGGGTTCTAGGGTCCAATGGGAGGCCATCTCGAGGAGTCGAGACCGGGTCTCCTAACCCTAGAATTGGCAGTGTTGCTTGCCGCTCTTGTAGGGGTCTAGGGATGTGGGTTTGGCTATTCATCGCGACCGTGGAATCCGTATTTTATACAGGCTCGATATAAAACACGGACGTCCTAGTATATCCAATATTTCATATGTTATCTTCTGCTGCAATGTTCTGTGATGAGATCATATTACTGCCTAAGACGAATGCTTATATTATATATATGATATATAAATATTACAGCTTTCGTTTCTTCTGTGATGCTTAGGAAGCATAACTGATGGGATTTATTAATGATATTAATAAAAGAAAAGAAACCTAAAAAGATGTTGTAGAATCAAAACTTTATAAAAAGGGTAGCTACAGTCTTGCTTTGCACAGCGGTATATATGATATACCCTGCACCTTATTCGATGAGGAAAGAGCCGAGATCCCTTCACCGGGAGTGACCTCTTTAGGAGAACTGGCAGATGCTACAAATTCACGGATTAGTTTTTGATTGCTTCTATAGTTTTGCTTTGCATAGCGGTATATATGATATACCCTGCACCTTATTCGATGAGAAAAGAGCCGAGATCCCTTCACCGGGAGTGACCTCTTTAGCGAAACTAGAAAAAGCCTCAAAAGCACTCCTTTTCAAAATCACTTGTTTCTATAACGATATCAAGTTCATTACGTTCATGGTTTTCTGAAAAACCTGCGTAGCCCTCCGTCATTTCAGATAAGTAATATTTAGTATTCGTGCTACGGTAGTTTGGCATGCGTCAAGGCGTAGTGTACGGTAGTTAATTACTACTCATTTGTAGCATGAGATGCGATTGGATTAGGGTATTCATACGGCGTTGTTTGGCATGCATCAAGGGTCGTACGAGTGAGTTTGATTCAATCACGAAATGTACGGGTTGAACTTGACTAGCGGACTGTGGGTTGTTTGGCATGCGTCAAGGTCATAGCACACTAGGGGTAAAAGATTTGTCGGGAATTTCAAGTGTTGAAATTTGCAATGAGATTGCATACCTCCTGTGAGATAGTTGGATCCCGATACCTACTGCGAGTAAGTGTTACTCCTGGGAGAATCTTACACAGGACAATTAGCCGATCAAGTAGGTGTCTAGAAAGGTGTTAACGGGGTTATGCCTCTGAGAAAACGAGGTTTATTTTAATTAGGTCCGTGCGAAAGCACGGGAAACCTCTCTCAAAGTACCAACACTGATCTGGCTGAAAAATTGGCGAACTTGTAAGGTGTAATTAATCCCGGCTATTCTTTCCTTTTTGGGTTTGAAGGAAGATTTGATAAAAATAGTGGGTGACATCCTGATTAGATAAGATAATAACCAATCTAATCTTGCAACAGCTTACGCTGAAGTGTTTTTCTTCTCTCTCTCTCCAGGTAGCGACCATGTCAGGCCTTAATCAAGATAATAACATGGATGTATTGACTGAACCCGCTTATTATACTGAGCACAGGAACGTTGGTCCCGTTCTTTCTTATAAGTGTTATAAGACTGAGCAGGAAATAGGAGAATATCTAGATTCTCACACCGCCCAAACGAAAAACAAGCATGCTGATGCATCTTCTTCGGAAGTGTTAGTTATTGAGAAATGTTTCTCAGTTCACTCTACATCCTGGGTATTAGATACCGGATCAGGATCCCACATATGTAATATGTTACGTGGGCTACGTAAAGGTAGAGAACTAGGAATGGGTGATCATTCCGTAATAGTAGGGAATGGTGCAAATGTTGCAGCCAAAGCAGTTGGCGAATATTACCTAGTATTACCAAATGGTAATACGTTGGTTCTGAACGAGTGCTATTACATTCCGACCCTGATATGCAATATTATATCAGTTTCTTTATTGAATAAAGAAGGATATAATTTTGTAATACAGGATAATGTTATAAACATATTCCTGAATCAAAAGTTGATAGGATCAGGATCGTTAAATAATGGCATGTACGTTCTAAATCAAACTACAATTCTTAATGTACAGAACACAAACAAGAGGAAAAGTTCAAAAATGAACGAATCCTTCTTATGGCATTGTAGACTAGGTCATATCAATGCGACACAGCTAGCTAAGTTATATAAGGATGGATATTTGAATCCGTTCAAATTATCATCTTATGATACTTGCCAATCATATCTCAAAGGAAAGATAACCAAAACTTCATTTAGTGGACACGGAGAAAGAGTTACGGAACTCTTGGGGTTGATACATAGTGATGTATGTGGTCCCATGTCTTCACATGCTAGGAACGGTTCTTCCTACTTCATTACATTCACTGACGATCTCTCAATATAAAGACATGTGTTCCTGATGAAATACAAGTCTGAAGCTTTTGACAAATTCAGGGAATATAAGCACGAATTAGAGAACCAAACGGGCAAAAGTATTAAGATCCTTCGATTTGATCGAGGAGGAGAATACTTGAGCAATGAGTTTCTGGACAATCTAAAAGAGAATGGGATTCTCTCTCAGCTTCCTCCTCCTTATACACAACAGCACAACGGCGTATCGGAGCGGAGGAATCGCACCCTATTAGATATGGTGCGCTCTATGATGAGCACTGCTGAGTTACATGTTTCCTTCTGGGGGTATACGGTTGAGACAGCCGTAGACCTATTGAATAGGGTTCCCACCAAATCTGTGCCAACCACTCCATATGAGATATGGAAAGGAAAGAGACCACATCTTAATTACATTAAAATATGGGGTTGTCCGGCATATGTGAAAACACAAAATCCGGACAAGCTCGAGGCAAGGTCAGTTCTGTGCAAGTTTATTGGATATCCCAACCATTCGCAAGAGTATATCTACCACTCTGAGGAACAAAAAGTGTTTGTTTCTCGACATGCCACCTTCTTGGAAAAGGGTTTTCTTATGAAACAAGATAGTGGCAATGAGGTAGAACTGGAAGAAGTTCCAGCGACACAAATTGCAACTGAAAATTTAGTGGAACCAGAGGATTCAGTAGTTCCCGAAGAACCCCAGCTTCTTCGCCGATCTAGTAGGGTTTCTCATCCACCTGAGAGATACTACGGTTTTCTCGTTGATGGTGGGAGCGAGGATTGCATCATGGAAGATGATGACCCGACTAGCTTCGAGCAGGCCATTACAAGTAGTGACTCTGTGAAATGGCTGGATGCAATGCGATCTGAGATGGAATCCATATACACCAACAAAGTATGGACTTTGGACGTTGCTCCTGAAGGGGTAAAACCCATTGGGAGCAAATGGATCTTTAAGAAGAAACTTGGTGTAGATGGAAAAGTTAAGACTTACAAAGCTAGACTTGTTGCAAAGGGTTTTCGTCAACGACCAGGTGTGGATTATGACGAAACCTTTTCTCCAGTGGCTATGCTTAAGTCCATCCAGATCTTACTTGCCATTGCTGCATACCATGACTACGAAATCTGGTAAATGGATGTTAAGACCGCCTTTCTAAATGGTGATTAAGAGGAGTGCGTGTACTTGACTCAGCCAGAGGGCTTCGTAGATAGTGGGAGCAGCGGAAAGGTGTGCAAGCTGCTTAAATCCATCTACGGGTTAAAGCAGACATCGCGGAGTTGGAACATCTGCTTTGATGTTGTAGTCAAAGAGTTTGGCTTCATCAAAAACATAGATGAACCTTGTATATACAGGAAGGTTGCAGAGAGTAAGGTTGTCTTCCTCGTATTGTACGTGGATGACATACTCTTGATAGGAAATGATATTCCTATGCTGCAATCGGTCAAGCTCTTCTTATCACAAAAATTCTCAATGAATGATCTTGGTGATACCTCCTGCATAATGGGAATTATGATCTATAGAGATAGATCTAAACGGATACTGGGATTGTCCCAATCCAGGTATATTGACACCATACTAAAGAGGTTTAGTATGGAAGAATCCAAGCGTGGTAACCAACCCACGATCTCTGGACTCACTCTCTCCAAAGAGATGTCTCCCAAGACTGATTTGGAAAGAGCTCGCATGCAAGGGATACCCTATGCTTCGGCAGTAGGCTCTATCATGTATGCGATGCTATATACCAGACCCGATGTAGCATACTCATAGTGAGTAGGTATCAAGCAGATCCTGGAGAGAGTCACTGGATAGCTGTGAAGAACATTCTCAAGTACTTGAGAAGGACTAAAGAGATATTCTTGGTGTATGGTAACGGAGAACTCCAGGTGGAGTCCTTTACCGATTCGAGCTTCCAAAGTGATAAAGACGGCTCTAAGTCGCATTCGGGATTTGTCTTTACCCTCAATGGAGGGGCGGTGTGTTAGAAGAGTTCCAAACAGGAAACCGTTGTAGACTCGACGATGGAGGCTGAATACATCGCTGCCAATGATACTGCAAAAGAGGTTGTCTGGATGAAGAAGTTCATTACTAAACTTGGTGTGGTTCCATCCATTGAGCATCCAATACCTTTGTATTGTGGTAACAATGGAGCTGTGGCTTTGGCCAAGGAACCCAGGTCCCATCAGAAGTCCAGAAATATTCTGAGGCTGTATCACCTGATCCGGGAGATAGTTGATCGCCGGGAGATCGAGGTCAGGAGAGTTGATATGAAGGACAACACTGCGGATCCACTCACGAAGGCCATTCCCCAGACACAGTTTGAGAGACTCTTCGGGATGTTGGGTATGAGATACTACAACAGCTGGCCTTAGTATAAGTGGGAGATTGTTAGTTATATATATGCCAAAGAGGCCATTGTTGTACATATGATGTATATTATAGTGGATGCTTGGATATATATAAAGAGGACTTTCTTACTCGACATGATAGTATGCTATTTGGTTTCACTTTGTCTTAACATATTGACTTATATTAGTTTACTGTCTTGCTCTCACATATTGATAAAGCCCTTAGGATATGTACTCGACTACTGGGACTATGATGAGATCATACTCGTGGGGCCACGGTAGTCTATGAGTACATCCTATAATTGTTCCTAGTCAAGGGTGTATCGAGACAGGGCATCGATACACCAGAGTAGACTAGCGTATACGCATCATGACATATATGATGGGCGATGGATGATCCCATATCTATCGGTGTTTGACATCAAAGATGGTGTACAGGTGCTCGGTAGAGACTGGGTACACTGAACGGACTCGTCGAGAACTCCCAGATGGTATTATACCTCACGTCAGATGGCAGTTCTCCAATGACACTGGTACAGGGTAGTCTGTAGACCCGAGATCGTCATAGAGTCTAATGTGATTCCCACTGTGCTTTGATTTCCAACTTACCACGTCCAAGAGGGCGTGTAAAACGGTGGCTTTTGGGTACAGTCCCGAATCACATGGAGGCAATGAGCGATAGGAGGGGTTTCGTCTCTCCCGGTATAGGGAGTTGATGTTGTACTGTGTTCGATTGGCTATAACTGGAAGTCCCTGGCCAGGGCTGATATAGAGTGCTACTGGTAAGTGTTATCAGTAGTTTCTCAACCTGTTATGAGCTTTACATCGACACGACTTATCGGTTACTGGGATCTGACATTTACCACCCCTAGACTAGATATGCGACATATCAGACGAAGAGACCAGACTGTACGGTAGTGTTACCGATTGGATTCACAGGAGAATGTACAGGCTTGCTTGTTAATCTTCTGATCGCTCAATTTCTGGGTGGCTGTTACGTTTAGCTGACCGCTTGCAGCTTGTGGGTGTTTGATATGATCATCACCTACTGCCGGCGTATTGACGATTCTTTAGAGTCCTACACAGAGGTTTCTTGATTCAGGCAAAACGGAGTAGGAGCACATATGTGATATGTGAGGGACCGAGAATAATACGATATGAGATACCGTATTCTATTCTCGTGATATATGATATAGCCGGGTCATCGGATCAAGTGTTGATTCGATGAATCTGTACATGTTATATTAGTCGGTTATATGCGATATATCCGGATTGTCGGATCAAGTGTTGATTCGATAATTTAATGTATAATTATATATATGATATATTATATTACATTAACTAATATTGGCTCGCTTTATTGATTCATTTTCTCACCGGATAATACATTGATATATATGCGATATATGTTAAATATATTATTTTCTTTTGTTACAAAAATATATTATATATGTTATATATAATATTGTAATAAGTTATGATTACAAATGCAACATGATTTGTGGAGATTAAATATAGTTAGGGTTTGATTTGGGTTAGCTTTTTCATTAAGCTTCTAGAAGCTTTGTTTTGTTTTAAGCAAAGAAATTTTGTTGATATTTTGTGGAGATATTTCCTAACCCAACCCAAACTCTTTACCCTAGTTAAATCTCTACAATGGTTAAAGCCTTTCTTTATTAACCAAGGGTTGTAATTGTAACCATGGCAATAATTCATTATTCATCACAAAAGGAATTATTCATCTTCTTCTTCCTTGAGCTCTTGAAAAATCTTTACTAGGTTTTTCTTCTGTGATGATATTGAGTGAGATTTTGAAAACAAATGAGAGCCAAATTCCTACTTCATCATCCTCATCTATTCTAACCACTTAAATTAGGGTGTTCACTTCATTAATAATTGATTAGAGAAATGAGAGCTTGAGTTAAAGATTCTTCAAGGTAGATCATCTTCGTACAGGAAGACTTCAAGCAAGTATGGATCATTCGGCTTGTGGAGCCTCTCTAGAGTCCGGAAGTTCATGGATCGCGACGAAGGGACTACTACTCGGAGCTTATGAAGCGAAGGAGCGGACTACAAAGGTTGTAATCCCTTTCCTTTAGATGTAAAGTTGTTTACATGCTTTGTTAACCCTAATTATCTAGCAAAGATCCTCGATTTAGATTGTTCGGCACTTCTAGATTTTAATTTTAGCATGGTTGATGCCTTATAGACCCTTGTGATGGTGCCTAGTAACCCTATAAAATATTGCGCTATTAGGGGTCTGTCTTTATCCACCCCTAGACTCAATATGCGATACTCTTAGACGAACAAACCGGACTGTACGAAGATTGTCACAGACATGCTCATTAGAGGTTCGGATGAGTTTTCTCGTTGGCCTCTTTTCGCTCAATACCTGGGCACCCGTTACGTACAGCTAGTGCCGCTGACATGCTTGTGGTTAAACCCACTGCCAGCGTAGTGACGAGTCTTTAGAGTCCCACACAGAGGGTTTTCACTGTTCAGGCGATATGATGTAGATATGATGTAGATGATATATGTTGGTACATACAGGTATCTGATTAAATATATTTACAGGCTACACAGACTTTTATCGGACGGTTGATAATACTAGCGGCTTAGGATTGAGCCGAATTATTAAATCAAGTTTTGATTTAATTATATATATATGTATTCTAATATTATTGTTCACTATTCATTTTCTCTCTTGGCTATTCGTATTTTTATACGAATACGCGTATATGTATTTCGATACATATACCAGGTTGTATTCCTTATTTATACGGAATATCTTCTGGAAGATGGACACCTCATTATAGAATTTTCCTTTTAAGAAAATCATTAGGAAATGAGGTGAAGAGGTGAGGTGGCATGAGCATGTTGACGTATGTAGAGAGGTATGGCTCTTCATTGTTTATTGCAAATGGATGAGATATTTTCTTTGCATGGTTAAAAAGTGACTTAGCCATTCTTTCTACATGACTCACTACACTCACATTCATTTATTCATTCACTCTTTGGAGACTTAGCCATTTCTTGAGTTGCTCATGCCCACGATTTTCCTCATCACCTCCTTCTTCTTCTTTGATTGCTCATTAGAGCATGAGACTTGAGAAAAAAGATAGTGAGATTTTCCTACACACCCCACTCTCCATTGCTAGCAACCATGGAGCGTCGGTTTCTTCTCTAGGCAAAGCTGGAGCCTGCATCGTCTCTCCCGGGTGGATCATCTTCGATAGAGGAAGACCGGACGCCAAGCTCGATCTAGGACGCCTCAAAGAGCTTATGAAGATCGTAGAAGATCGAAGGACATGGCTCATTCGGTATAACCACTTCTATCATTATAGTTTTGCTCTTTGTAGATTGGTAGTAAGGGTTTATGGTTTGATTTAGACGGATTCGTTAGCGCCAAATTTTTAAAACGTCATTTTTGTTCCGTACCGGCAACGGTAGATGATCAGGGCACTATCGTAACCCAACATGGTATCCGAGCCACCCCATAAACCATTACTAGCTAGTTTGCACGAGGTTAAAATATCGATCGACCGAATTTTCCGAATCATTTTTCCATTTTCATGTGCCCACTTTCGTTTTTAAAACCTGTTCAAAAAATCTTTCAGAGCATTTTAAAAATACATGCATGCATTTATAGGGCACCAGAAGAAATTTGAGCACTTGAACCAATAAACTTGCTACGGAACCGCCGCATACCATGCATATTGGCCGTGGTTCCACGACCGTTACTAGGTAGTTTTGTGCCAAATTTCATATGGCACTCTATTTAATATAGATGTATGGTTTTGGCCCAGATTTGTTTGAATGCTGGATTGCATTTGGGGCCAATAGAGAAATGTTTTAGTCGATCAAAATTTTAAGTGCGTGTTTATCAGTGCATGCGAATATATCTGCGACCGTGAATATCATTGAGCGGTACAACCCGAGTAGTTGCTATATGTTCGACTAGACGGGTATGCGAACGTGATATTCACGTTGATGTTCTGAGTTGTGTTGATATTGTGGTTGGATTGTCGTGGTGGATAGCCAGTGGTGCAATGGTAGTAGTACAGTTTAGATTCATTTGTATATTTGTTATTGTGGGACGAGCGTCCGACATGTGGACATCCGTCTCTACCAGATTGTATATTCTTTTATTAGGGCACGACCGGGTTGAGGTCGATGTCGCCATTGTATATATACTTTTCTTTTCTGTACTAGAATTACCCCACGGTGGAGTGCTCGAATAGTCGGGTTCTAGAGGGGAACGGGCTCGCATCTCATGGCGTTGAGACAGAGGGGGCCTTACTCTAGAATTGGCGGGGTATTTGCCGCACTCGTAGGGGTATAGGATGACCCACAGAGGGGTGCTCAAGTTACCGGATTCCGTGAAGTGCTAGGTGGCCTATTCACTTTGTTGATTGGGGTTGCCTTACTTCTGGAATTGGCAGATAACTTGCCGTTCTCATAGGGGTTCAGCTTTTCATTGCACAGGCTATCCACACGACAGAGAACGTCGGGTCTCATTTGCGGCTCAAATGAAACACAAGGCTCCAAGATTATCCACCATTCTGTGTTGTTTGTTGAGATTCTGTGATGTTGTTTATATCATGCCTAGGACGAATGTTATATATATTTATATATATATACTAGTAGATGTTATACATGTTTTGCATCCGCGCTAGTCCAGCCCCCGCTCTGTCGTTAGTTAAGTAACCTAACGGTGCATGACGGGCCCGGCGGCGAATGCAGATGGCCTATACGTACATTTTATTTTTCATTCTTTTTGCTGTGATATGGATTAATTGATGGGACTGCATTAATTCTGATTAATGCAAGGAAAACAAACCTATATGATGTTGTTGGAACCAATTTTGAAAACTGTTATTACAAACGTAACCTTTTGCTTTGCATAGTGGTATTCGGTTATGAATATCTAACACCTCATTCGACGAGGCAAGAGCCGAGATCCCTTTACCGGGAGTGACCTCTTGGGCAAAAGTTTACGTCATTGTAATAACTTCATTATAGTCGATTCTTTTGCTTCGCATCGTAGTATTCGGTTAGGAATATTCTGCACCTCATTCGATGAGAAAAGAGCCGAGATCCCTTCACAGGGAGTGATCTTTTTAGCAAAAGTTTGCTCCACTATATATTTGTAAAACCACTCAACGATATCAAGTTCATTACGTTAAAGGTTTTTTTCCAAAAACCAGCCGTAGCCCTCCATCATTTCGATAAGTAGTATATAGTATTCATGCGGTGTTTGTTGGCCAAAGTCAAGGCATCGTGAATGGTAGCTGTGTGTGGCTTATCCGTAGTATAGATAAATGCATTGGTTTAGGACAATCGTACCACTTTGATGGCCAAAGTAAAGGATGTGTACGGGTGGATCTAAATCAATCTGGATAATGATGGGTAGAACATGACTTGCGTGTTATGATTTGTTGGCCAAAGTCAAGCTCATAAGCATTTTGGGGTAAAAACCACATCGGGAGTTTCAAACATACAGGAAACTTACCAGGCATGTGTAGGGTTCCTAGGCACTCTCAAGAGGTCTCACAAGGCATCAACCATGCCAATTTCAAATTTTAGGGGTGCCGAGAAACCCTAGACTTCGGATCGTTAACTAGATGTCTAGGCGAAAGATGAAACTAGTAAACTACTTTACTAAGAGAACGGAAATACAACATTTGTAGATCCGGTCCTCCACCTCCATAGCTCCGCAATGAAGTCTCCTCGCTGTCCAAATGGAAACCCGGGCTCTAGCGTCGGCTTCATCGGAGAAATGGGCGGGCAAGGTCGTCGGCTTCGTGCCGAAGATGATCTACATCGAAGCATCACAAGATCAAGCTCCCACTTCACCAAGTCATGAAACTTGTGAAGAAAACACACTCTACTACTTGGCAAGAGATAGAGGATGAAGAAATAGGAAGTGGGTTCACTTTAGAATTGGATTTCTCACTCATTTTCAAGAGTTGCCATTGATGGAGGAAGGTTTCTTCTTCAAGTGAAGAAGAAGAAGAAGATGATAATTATGATGAGTTAATTCAAAAACAAAAAGTAAATGAATACTTATCATAATCATAACCATGGTCAAGTGTAGAGAATTAATCATGGTTAGTGGGAATGGTTAGGGTTAAGCATGGAGACAAAATGGTCACTTGGTCAAAGCTTCATGAAGCTTCAACATGCATCCAAAGAAAGCCACCATTTTGCATTATGCTAAATATTTTTCCAAAAAGAATAAATAGATAAATAAATGAGAAAAGGAAATGAAACCCTAACCACTTAAGTAACCATGGTTTAATTCTTTACACAGACCCAAACTAGCATGTATCATCAAACATGATACAATCTTGTGCACAAAAAAATATATCATATATACAATGCGCACAAACAAGTGAGAAAATCCATTTAAAAGTGAACCGATACTAGTTAATGCAAAGTAATATATCAAATATATAATTATGCATTAAATCATTAAATCAACACTTGATTTAACGATCCGGTCATATCGCATATAACCGATTAGTATCCAATGTATCGGCTTATCGAATCAACCCTCGATTTGATAACTAGGTTATATCGCATAAAACCATTTGATACATTCATCGCGAGAATGGAATACGGTAACACATACACGCATTATTCTCGGTCCCGCACATATCTCATATGCGCTCCTATTTCGTTTCGCTTGAGCCAGGAAACCTCTGTGTAGGACTCTAAAGACTCGTCAATACGCCGGCAGCAGGTGATGATCATATCAAACACCCACAAGCCGCAAGCGGTCTGCTAAACGTAACGGCCACCCGGGTACTGAGCGATCAGAAGATCGACGAGCAAGCCCGTTCACACTCCAGTGAATCCAACCAGTAACACTACCGTACAGTCCGGTCTGATCGTCTGATATGTCGCATATCTCGCCTAGGGGTGGTAAACGTCAGACCCCAATAGCTCGATAAGTCGTGTCAATATGAGGTCTATAACAATTCGAGAAACTACTGGTAACACTTACCAGTAAATCTCAGCAACCCTGGCCAGGGATTTCCGGTTATAGCCAATCGAAAATAGCG
Organism: Agapanthus africanus; assembly: GCA_030015575.1. Lineage (NCBI taxonomy): Eukaryota > Viridiplantae > Streptophyta > Magnoliopsida > Asparagales > Amaryllidaceae > Agapanthus > Agapanthus africanus. The sequence continues at coordinate 15,887,458 of CM057347.1, forward strand.
CAACATCAACTCCCTATACCGGGAGAGACGAATCCCCTCCTATCGCTCATTGCCTCCATGTGACTCGGGACAGTACCCAAAAACCACCGTTTTGCATGCCCTCTTAGACGTGGTAAGGTAGAAATCAAAGCACGGTGGGAACCACACAAGACTCTATGACGATCTCGGGTCAACAGACTACTCTGTACCAGTGTCACCAGAGAACTGCCATCTGACGTAAGGTATAATACCATCTGGGAGTTCTCGGCGAGTCCGTCCAGTGTACCCAGTCTCCACTGAGCACCCGTGTATCATCTCTGATGTCAAACACCAATGGATATGGGATCATCCATCGCCCATCTGTATGGGTCGAGAAGGTATACGCTAGTCTACTCTGGTATATCGATGCCCCGTCTCGATATACCCACGACTAGGGACTTTGAAGGATGTACTTATGGACTACCATGTCCCCACTAGTATGATCCGCATCATAGTCCAGGTAGTCAAGTACACATCCTAAGGGCTTTACCAACATGTAACAGAGAGAGAATCAATGTACACGTTAAGGTAAAGAGTAACCAGATAGCATAGTCGAGCAAGAAAGTCCTCCCTATATATGTCCCAGCATCCACTACAATATACATTCTATGTACAGTAATGGCCTCTAGGGCATACATATAACTAACAATCTCCCACTTGCACTAGGGTCATCTTATAGCAGTGGTTGAAGTATCTCATACTCAACCATCCCATAAAAGTCTCTCTCTGGGAATAGGCCTTCGCGAGTGGATCCACCGTGTTGTTCTCTTAGTCTACTCTCCTAACCTTGATCCCTTAGAGATCAACCATCTCCATGATCAGGTGATACTGCCTTAGAATATGTCTGGATCACTGATGGGACCTTCGTTCCTTGGCATAAGCCACAACTCCATTGTCTCACAATGGTAGGAACGTAGTTCATCTCATGAACCTGTATATACCCAAACAGCCTCTTTGGTAGCATCTTAAGTAGCGATGTATCCAGCCTTTATCGTCTAGTATGCCACGGTATCTAGCTTGGAACTCTTCCAACATACCGTCCCTTTACTGAGGGCAAAGACAATGCCTGTGACTGACATTCAATAATCTTTATCACCCTGGAACACTTCCAGTGATTTTCCCCAGGATCAACTGATACCATCTCACTACAACTAGTGAGTATCCTAACATCCATTTAGATCTATCTCATAGATCCAAAACCCAGGATTTAGTAGGTATCACTTTGATCCTATGTGGAGAATCATTGTGATAAGCGGAGATTGACCGAGCGTAGCATAGGAAACTCCTTCCCTATCAAGAGTATGTCATCCACGTACTCTACGAGGATCATTACCATACTCCCTACTACCTTCTTGTATATACAAGGTTCATCTACCATTTTGATGAAGTCAAACTATTTGTCTTCCACATCAAAACAGATGTTCCAACTCTGCGATGCCTGCTTTAACCTATAAAGAATCTTGTACACGTTTCCGCTGCTCCCACTGTCTACGAAGCCCTCTGGCTGTGTACTTATAGACGTTCTCTTCTAAAATATCATTTAGAAAAGCAGTCATGGCACCCAACCGCCAGATATCGTAGTCATGGTATGTAGCCGTGGCAAGTAGGATCTGGATGGACTTAAGCATAGCCACTTGAAAAGGTTTCATCATTATCCACGCCTGGTCGATGACGAAAAGCTTTAACAAGTCTAGCTTTGAAAGTCTCAACTTTTCCATTTACACCAAGTAATCTTCTCAAGATATACTTGCTCCTGATGGGGATTTAACCCTTCAGATATAGCAACCAAAGTCCATACTTTGTTGGTGTATATGGATTCCATCTCAGATCGCTAAGCATCCAGCCCTTCTTACAGAGTCCCACTCCTGATGGCCAGCTCGAAACTAGTTGGGTCATCATCTTATGATGCAATCCTCGCTCCCACTGTCGTAGAGAAACTGAAGTATCTCTCAGGTGGGTGAGGAACCCTACTAGATCGACGGAGAGGCTGAGGTTCGTTGGTTTCTACTGAATCCTTTGGTTCTATCAAATCATCAGCTGTTGTTTGTATGGCTGGAACCTTTCCAGTTGTACATAACAGATCTTGCCTCGAGCTTGTCCGGATTATGCTTTTAGACATAGGCCGGTCAACCCCAAATTTTAACTAACTTAAGATATGGGCTCTTCCCTTTCCATATCACATATGAAGTGGTAGGCAACTGATTTGATTTGAGCCTTATTCAATAGGTATGCAGCTTCTCAAGTGCATAACTCCCAAAAGGAAAAAGGTAACTCAGCAGTACTCATCATAGAGCACACCATATCAAATAGGGTGTATCTGCACCACCCCGATATACCATCGTGCTATGGTATATACGGAGGAGTAATGCTGAGAGAGAATCTCATTCTCCTTTAGAATAGTCCAGGAATTCCGTGCTCAAGTATTCTCCTCCTTGATCACATCAAAGGACATAATACTTTTACCCGTATTTTGGTTCTCTATTTCTAACTTATATTCTGTGAATATCTCAAAAGGTTCGGACTTGTGTTTCAACAGGAACATATGTCTGAATCTTAAGAGATTATCAGAGAATGTAATGAAGTATTAAGAACCAATCCTGGCATGTGTAGACAGGAGACCTATATACATCAACATGTATCATCCCAAGAGTTCACTAACTCTTTCTCTGTTTCCAATAAACAGAGTTATGGTCATCTAATCTTTGTGACATGACTGGCAAGTTTCATAAGATGTATATTCAAACTAATTTAAATATGCATCTAAATGTAACTTCAGCTAGTCGGGTCACATTGATATGACCTAGTCTACAATGCCTCAAGAAGGATTCGTTCATTTCTGAACTCTTCCTCTTTTGTGTGTTCCGTATACTAAGAACTGTAGTTTGATTTAGAACATTAATGCTTTTAGATAACGTGCCTGAACCGATCAACTTTTGATATAAGAAATGTTCAAAACATTATCCAACAATACAAATTTATATCCTTTCTTTACTAATAAAGAGACTGATATGATTTTGTATATCAGGTTCGGTATCTAATAACATTCGTTCAGAATCAATGTATTGGTAATACAGGGTGACAGTGACCAACAGACTTGGCCGCAACACTTGCCCCGTTTTCTGCCTCATGGAACTTATCACCCGTTCTCAGTTCTCTACCTTTCTGTAACCTTATGTAACAGATTACATATCTGGGATCCTGATCTGGTATCACATACCCAGGACGTAGAGGATACAGAGAAACAGTTCTTTGTAATGAACACACCCGAAGATGATGCATCAGCATGCACTCTCTTCGTTTGGGCGGCACGGGAAATCTGGTATTCCCCAATTTCCTGCTCTGTCTTATAACAATTATAAGTTGGAGCGGGACCAACGTTCCCCAGCTCAGTATAACAAGCGGGTTCGATCAATAATCCGTTTTATTATCTTGATTAAGGCGTGACATGGTCGCTACTGTAGGGTTCCTAGGCACTCTCAAGAGGTCTCACAAGGCATCAACCATAACAATTTCAAATTTTAGGGTGCCGAGAAACCCTAGACTAGATCGTTAACTAGATATATTAGGCGACAAAAGCAAATAGTTAACAACTTAACTACAAGAACGGAAATACAACCTTTATAGATCCGGTCCTCTACCTCCATAGCTCCGCAATGAAGTCTCCTCGCTGTCCAAATGGAAACCCGGGCTCTAGCGTCGGCTTCATCGGAGAAATGGGCGGGCAAGGTCGTCGGCTTCGTGCCGAAGATGATCTACGTCGAGGCATCACAAGATCAAGCTCCCACTTCACCAAGTCATGAAACTTGTGAAGAAAACACACTCTACTACTTGGCAAGAGGTAGAGGATGAAGAAATAGGAAGTGGGTTTACTTTAGAATTGGATTTCTCACTCTTTTTCTCACTTTGCCATTTTTGGTAGCAAGCTTCTTCATGTGAAGAAGAAGAAGAAGAAGAAGATAATATTATGATAAGTTTTTTTTAAAATAGAAAGGAAAAATGAATTCTTATCATAATTGTAACCATGGTAAAGTGTAGAGAGCTAACTATAGTTAAAAGAATGGTTAGGGTTAAAGAGATGAAGACAAAAGGGTTTCTTTGGTCAAAGCTTCATGAAGCTTCAACAAGCTTCATGAAAGAAACCCTTTTGTTTTTCTTTTCTCTTTTCATTTCTTTTAATCCAAATTAAAAGATAAATGAAAGAATAAATGAAAACCCTAACCATTGACTAACCATGGTTTAATCTTTACACTTGACCAAGTTAACATGTATCATCAAACATGATACAATCAAGTGCACAAAAATATATCACACATACAATGTGCACATCCGAGTGAGAAAATCGATCTTAAATGAACCGATACTAGTTAATGCAAAGTAATATATCAAATATATAATTATGCATTAAATCATTAAATCAACACTTGATTTAATGATCCGGTCATATCGCATATAACCGACTAATATCAACAGTAACAACTTATCGAATCAACACTTGATCCGATAACCCGGCTGTATCGCATATAACCGATCAATGTCACATTTCGCGAGAATCGAATACAGTATCACATACTGGTATCATTCTCGGTCCCGCACATATCTCATATGCGCTCCTATTTCGTTTCGCTTGAGCCAGGAAACCTCTGTGTAGGACTCTAAAGACTCGTCAATACGCCGGCAGCAGATGATGATCATATCAAGCACCCACAAGCCGCAAGCGGTCTGCTAAACGTAACGGCCACCCGGGTATTGAGCGATCAGAAGATCGACGAGCAAGCCCGCTCATACTCCTGTGAATCCAACCAGTAACACTTACCGTACAGTCCGGTCTGATCGTCAATATGTTGCATATCTTGCCTAGGGGTGGTAAACGTCAGACCCCAATAGCTCGATAAGTCATGTTGATATGAGGTCTATAACAGTTTGAGAAACTACTAGTAACACTTACCAGTAAATCTCAGCAACCCTGGCCAGGGATTTCCGGTTATAGCCAATCGAACACAGCGCAACATCAACTCCCTATACCGGGAGAGACGAATCCCCTCCTATCGCTCATTGCCTCCATGTGACTCGGGACTGTACCCAAAAACCACCGTTTTGCACGCCCTCTTGGACGTGGTAAGATGGAAATCAAAGCACAGTGGGAACCACACAAGACTCTATGACGATCTCGGGTCAACAGATTACTCTGTACCAGTGTCACCAGAGAACTGCCATCTGACGTAAGGTATAATATCATCTGGGAGTTCTCGGCGAGTCCGTCCAGTGTACCCAGTCTCTACTGAGCACCCGTATATCATCTCTGATGTCAAACACCAATGGATATGGGATCATCCATCGCCCATCTGTATGGGTCGAGAAGGTATACGCTAGTCTACTCTGGTATATCGATGCCCCGTCTCGATACACCCACGACTAGGGACTTTGAAGGATGTACTTATGGACTACCATGTCCCCACTAGTATGATCCGCATCATAGTCCAGGTAGTCAAGCACACATCCTAAGGGCTTTACCAATATGTAACAGAGAGACAATCAGTGTACATGTTAAGGTAAAGAGTAACCAGATAGCATACTATCATGTCGAGCAAGAAAGTCCTCCCTATATATGTCCCAGCATCCACTACAATATACGTCCAATGTACAGTAATGGCCTCTAGGGCATACATATAACTAACAATCTCCCACTTGCACTAGGGCCATCTGATAGCAGTGGTTGTAGTATCTCATACTCAACCATCCCATAATAGTCTCTCTCTGGGAAAAGGCCTTTGTGAGTGGATCCGCCGTGTTGTCCTCTAAGTCTACTCTCCTTACCTCGATCCCCTGGAGATCAACCATCTCCACGATCAGGTGACACTGCCTTAGAATATGTCTGGATCACTGATGGGACGTGTGTTCCTTGGCATAAGCCACAACTCCATTGTCACACAATGGGAGGAACGAAGTTCATCTCATGAACTAATATACACCCAGACTGCCTCTTTGGTAGCATCTTAAGTAGCGATGTATCCAGCCTTTATCATCTAGTATGCCAAGGTATCTAGCTTGGAACTCTTCCAACATACCGTCCCTTTACTGAGGGTAAAGACAATGCCTGTGACTGACATTCAGTCGTCCTTATCACTCTGGAACCTTTCCAGTGATTCTCCCCAGGATTGATCGATACCATCTCACTACAATAAGTGAGAATCCTAACATCCAATTAGATCTATCTCATAGATCCAAAACCCAGGATTTAGGAGGTATCACTTTGATCCTATATAGAGAATTCTTGTGATAAGCGGAGATTGACCGAGCGTAGCATAGGAAACTCCTTCCCTATCAAGAGCATGTCATCCACGTACTCTACGAGAATCGCCACCATACTCCCTACTACCTTTTTGTTTATACAAGGTTCATCTACCATTTTGATGATGTCAAACTCTTTGACTAATCACATCAAAACAGATGTTCCAACTCCGCAATACCTGCTTTATCCTATAAAGCATCTTGTACACGTTTCCGCTGCTCCCACTGTCTACGAAGCCCTCTGGCTGTGTACTTATAGACGTTCTCTTCTAAAACATCATTTAGAAAAAGCAGTCATGGCACCCAACCGCCAGATATCGTAGTCATGGTATGTAGCCGTGGCAAGTAGGATCTGGATGGACTTAACCATAGCTACTTGAAAAGGTTTCATCATTATCCACGCCTGGTCGATGACGAAAAGCTTTAACAAGTCTAGCTTTGAAAGTCTCAACTTTTCCATCTACACCAAGTAATCTTCTCAAGATATACTTGCTCCTGATGGGGATTTAACCCTTCAGATATAGCAACCAAAGTCCATACTTTGTTGGTGTATAAGGATTCCATCTCAGATCGCTAAGCATCCAGCCATTCTTACAGAGTCCCACTCCTGATGGCCAGCTCGAAACTAGTTGGGCCATCATCTCATGATGCAATCCTCGCTCCCACTGTCATAGAGTAACCGAAGTATCTCTCAGGTGGGTGAGGAACCCTACTAGATCGGCGGAGAGGCTGAGGTTCGTTGGTAACTATTGAATCCTTTGGTTCTTTCAAATTATCAGCTGCAGTTTGTATAGCTGGAACCTTTCCAGTTCTAGATAACAGATCTTGCCTCGAGCTTGTCCGGATTTTGCCTTTTAGACATAGCCCGGACAACCCAAATCTTAACTAACTTAAGATATGGGCTCTTCCCTTATCATATCTCATATGAAATGGTAGGCAACTGATTTGATTTGAACCCTATTCAATAGGTATGCAGCTTCTCAAGTGCATAACTCCCAAAAAGGAAACAGGTAACTCAGTAGTACTCATCATAGAGCACACCTTATCATATAGGGTGTGATTGCTCCGCCCCGATATACCATCATGCTATGGTGTATACGGAGGAGTAATGCTGAGAGAGAATCTCATTCTCCTTTAGAATAATCCAGGATTTCCATGCTCAAGTATTCTCCTCCTCGATCTCATCAAAGGACATAATACTTATACCTGTTATTGGTTCTCTACTTCTAACTTATATTCTGTGAATATCTCAAAAGGTTCGGACTTGTGTTTCAACAGGAACATAGGTCTGAATCTTGAGAGATTATCAGAGAATGTAATGAAGTACAAAGAACCGGTCTTGGCATGTGTAGACAGGGGATCAACATGTATCATCCCAAGAGTTTACATAACTCTTTCTCTGTTTCCAATAAACGGAGCTATGGTCATTTTATCTTTGTGACATGACTGGCGAGTTTCACAAGATGTAAATTCAAACTAATTTAAATATGCATCTTTATGTAACTCTAGCTAGTCGGGTCACATTGATCTGACCTAATCTACAATACCTTAAGAAGGAATCGTTCAATTCTGAACTCTTCCACTTGTTTGTGTTCCGTATACTAAAGAACTGTAGTTTGATTTAGAACATCAACGCTTTTAGATAACGTGCCTGAACCGATCAACTTTTGATATAGGAAATGTTCAAAACATTATCCAACAATACAAAATTATATCCTTTCTTTACTAATAAAGAGACTGATATGATTTTGTATATCAGGTTCGGTATCTAATAACTTTCGTTCAGAATCAATGTATTGGTAATACAGGGTGACAGTGACCAACAGACTTGGCTGCAACTCTTGCCCCGTTTTCTGCCTCATGAAACTTATCACCCGTTCTCAGTCCTCTACCTTTCTGTAGCCCTATGTAACAGATTACATATCTGGGATCCTGATCTGGTATCACATACCCAGGACGTAAAGGATACTGAGAAACAGTTCTCTGTAATGAACACACCCGAAGATGATGCATCATCATGCACTCTCCTCATTTGGGCGGCACGGGAATTCTGGTAATCCCCAATTTCCTGCTCTGTCTTATAACAATTATAAGTTGGAGCGGGACCAACGTTCCCTAGCTCAGTATAACAAGCGGGTTCGGTCAAAAATCCGTATTATTATCTTGATTAAGGCGTGATATGGTCGCTACCTGGAGAGAGAGAGAAGAAAACACTCAGCGTGCGCTCTTGCAAGAATAGATTGGTTATTATTTTATCTAATCAGGATGGCTCCCACTGCTTTTTATCAAATCTTCCTTCAAACCCTAAAAGGAAAGACTAGCCGGGATTAATTACGCACTACAAGTTCGCCAATCTTTCAGCCAGGCCAATGTCGGTACTTTGAGAGAGGTCCCCCGTGCTTTCGCATGAACCTAATTAATGTAAACCTCATTTTCCCAGAGGCGTAACCTCGTTGACACCTTTCTAGACACCTACTTGATCGGCTAATTGTAATGTGTAAAACACTCCCAGGAATAACTCTTACTCGCAGCGGGTATCGGGATCCAACTATCTCATAGAAGGTATGCAATCTCATTGCAAATTTCAACACTTGAAATTCCCGATAATATTTTGCCCCGAACAATCTATGACCTTGACAAGGTCAACAAACCATAGATCGCAAGCCAAGTTCAACCCGTCATTTCTTGATTGAATCAAACCCACCCGCACGACCCTTGACAAGGTCAACAAGACCGCACGACTACCCTAACCCAATCTGCATCATATGCACAAGCAGATAAATACTGGTTAGCTACCGCACACTGCGCCTTGACAAGGTCAACAAACGCAGCACGAATACTAAACAAGACTTATCTGAAATGACGGAGGGCTACGACAGGTTTTTCTGAAAACCTATTGCGTAATGAACTTGATATCGTTGTAGGATCGAATGATTTTGAAATGGAGTGTTTTTCAGGCTTTTCTAGTTTTGCTAAAGGAGTCACTCCCGGTGAAGGGATCGTCGGTCCTTTCCTCGTCGAATGAGGTGCGGGATATATCATATATATCACTGTGCAAAGCAAAAACTCTTAAAAACAATCAGAAAACAAACCGAGTGTGTAGCATCTGCCAGTTATTGCTAAAGGAGTCACTCCCGGTAAAGGGATCTCGGTCCTTTCCTCATCGAATAAGGTGCAGGATATATCACATATACCTCTGTGCAAAGCAAAAACTGTAGCTACCTATTTTATTTTTGAAATTTGATTCTACAACATCTTAGGTTTCTTTTTATTTCAATAATCACATTAATGAAGTCCCATCATTTAAGTACCTAAACATCACAGATAAATACGACGTACACTTATGCCATCCGTATTCGCCTCGATGTCCCCTCGTGCACCGTTAGGTTAGGTAACTAACGGCAGAGCGGGGCAGGGCTAGCGCGGGTGTAAAACATAAGTAACATCCATATAATATATCATATATACTATATAAAGTATCCATTACAGAACATCACATGATCACATCACAGATATCGCAGCAGAAGAAACATATGAAATATTGGATATACTAGGACGTCCGTGTTTTTAATACGAGCCAGTACAAAACACGGATTCCACGGTCGTGATGAATAGCCAAACCCACACCCCTAGACCCCTACGAGAGCGGCAAGCAACCCTACCAATTCTGGAGTTAGGAGACCCGGACTCGACTCCTCGAGTTGGTTTCCCACTGGACTCCAGAACCTGGTTACTTGTGCTCCCCTCCTTGGGTCTATTCTAGTGCGGAAAAGTAAATAATATACAAAGGGTGACATCTTCCGCAACCTGGAAGTGCCCCAATAAAAGAATATTACATACAAGTTTTTACATGAACGAAAATGAAAAACACTCATCTCACATAAAAAACCCCGGCTATTCAAACACGACGATCTAATATAACATATCCAGCAACACATAACATCACATGTCATCAACGTAAGTAAATATGCGCATCCCAATTGTCGTTGACATATAGCAACGAAACCGACGATATCACATATTACACTTACGGTCACAGAAAAGAAAGTGTAAAACTACAATAGTTGGAATCCGCAATCTCCATAGACATCGCATGCCTAATCAAATGAATACCTTAGACATCACATTCCTAACAATTATAAACCCCGCATTTTAGTCTCAAAATCGAAAACACTTTTCAATATCAAGTCGGGAATTCAACAGGAATCCCGATGTTCTGATCGAATGCTCGTCGCAAACTTTACTAGACGGCCGCACCCCCGATGCCGTCGACGAAGTGCACCAAGGCGGAACACCGCTGCCGCGAGCACCCGAATGGATGCTTTCGGCGACGGGGTTCTCCTACTGTCACTTGGTCGGGGCTATGGAGTGAGGCTGTCTATTAAGTTTACCCGGCGAGTATCCGCGTACGCTACGTGATTGCGACGGACTTTTGATCACATCAAAATTCCGTGGCAACCGATCAAGTGAGACTAAACCGCTAGATTTATAACATTCATTCAGTTATCTCATAACTTATTATGAATTCCAATTATTGTATCACATTCCGGATAAATAGAAAATGTTAAACTTTCCGATCGAACAAACGAACACCCAAGTTTTCCCGAAACAGATCAACACATGAAACAAGTTTAAAAACATCCAGTTCATGCCTCAGTACCAACGGTCCAGCCGTAGAAGGGTCAAGCCAACGCCTCACATGTGGCACGCCGTACTGCCCCAAACCCTAAGGTTCAAAGGGCAGTTCAAGACGGTCACATAATCGAGTTAAGGTTTGTTGTCTTCTAGAGGGACCATCGCGTTACTTGCACTACTTAGAACGTCATTAAACTACGGAAAGATCCAACATTTGGAAATTTCCCGGCAGAGGAAAAAGTGGGTATTTATATCCAGTCGAACTTTTTAACAGTTTCTAAAATATCCGGAAAAACATAAACGAAGTTAAATTATCCGATCAAATTAACGAATCCCCAATAAAACCCTAGAAAACTCAACACTTGAGTGGAATTAAAAAATTCACATAACAAATTGCCAAGAAAGGACCTAAGAATAAATATATGAAATTTGAGGGACTAAGTCCAAATTTGGGCCGCGGAAGCGCCGCCAAACCCCTGGTTTGGCCGCGGTTCCGCGGTCTAATTATGGAATTAGGAGCCCAAACTTCACAGTAATTCTTAGTTTTTCCTGCTTATTTTTCTGCATATTTTTAATTCACAAAATTCAACAGTTTTGAAAAATGTACAGAGAGCGATTTTGCAATGGGGTTTCGGTTCGATCGGATTTCTAACTCCGTCTACGCATCGCCTAAGGCTCTAGCTAGGCTCTGATACCACTGTAGGGTTCCTAGGCACTCTCAAGAGCTCTCACAAGGCATCAACCATGCCAATTTCAAATTTTACGGTGCCGAGAAACCCTACACTAGATCGTTAACTAGATATATTAGGCGACAAAAGCGAATAGTTAACAACTTAACTACAAGAACGGAAATACAACCTTTGTAGATCCGGTCCTCCACCTCCATAGCTCCGCAATGAAGTCTCCTCGCTGTCCAAATGGAAACCCGGGCTCTAGCGTCGGCTTCATCGGAGAAATGGGAGGGCAAGGTCGTCGGCTTCGTGCCGAAGATGATCTACGTCGAGGCAGCACAAGATCAAGCTCCCACTTCACCAAGTCATGAAACTTGTGAAGAAAACACACTCTACTACTTGGTAAGAGGTAGAGGATGAAGAAATAGGAAGTGGGTTCACTTTAGAATTGGATTTCTCACTCTTTTTCTCACTTTGCCATTTTTGGTAGCAAGCTTCTTCATGTGAAGAAGAAGAAGAAGAAGAAGAAGATAATATTATGATAAGTTTTTTTTAAAATAGAAAGGAAAAATGAATTCTTATCATAATTGTAACCATGGTAAAGTGTAGAGAGCTAACTATAGTTAAAAGAATGGTTAGGGTTAAAGAGATGAAGACAAAAGGGTTTCTTTGGTCAAAGCTTCATGAAGCTTCAACAAGCTTCATGAAAGAAACCCTTATGTTTTTCTTTTCTCTTTTCATTTCTTTTAATCCAAATTAAAAGATAAATGAAAGAATAAATGAAAACCCTAACCATTGACTAACCATGGTTTAATCTTTACACTTGACCAAGTTAACATGTATCATCAAACATGATACAATCAAGTGCACAAAAATATATCACATATACAATGTGCACATCCGAGTGAGAAAATCGATCTTAAATGAACCGATACTAGTTAATGCAAAGTAATATATCAAATATACAATTATGCATTAAATCATTAAATCAACACTTGATTTAATGATCCGGTCATATCGCATATAACCGACTAATATTAACAGTAACAACTTATCGAATCAACACTTGATCCGATAACCCGGCTATATCGCATATAACCGATCAATGTCACATTTCGTGAGAATCGAATACAGTATCACATACTGGTATCATTCTCGGTCCCGCACATATCTCATATGCGCTTCTATTTCGTTTCGCTTGAGCCAGGAAACCTCTGTGTAGGACTCTAAAGACCCGTCAATACGCCGGCAGCAGATGATGATCATATCAAGCACCCAAAAGCCGCAAGCGATCTGCTAAACGTAACGGCCACCCGGGTATTGAGCGATCAGAAGATCGACGAGCAAGCCCGCTCATACTCCTGTGAATCCAACCAGTAACACTTACCGTACAGTCCGGTCTGATCGTCAATATGTCGCATATCTTGCCTAGGGGTGGTAAACGTCAGACCCCAATAGCTCGATAAGTCGTGTTGATATGAGGTCTATAACAGTTCGAGAAACTACTAGTAACACTTACCAGTAAATCTCAGCAACTCTGGCCAGGGATTTCCGGTTATAGCCAATCGAACACAGCGCAACATCAACTCCCTATACCGGGAGAGACGAATCCCCTCCTATCGCTCATTGCCTCCATGTGACTCGGGACTGTACCAAAAAACCACCGTTTTGCACGCCCTCTTGGACGTGGTAAGATGGAAATCAAAGTACAGTGGGAACCACATAAGACTCTATGACGATCTCGGGTCAACAGACTACTCTGTACCAGTGTCACCAGAGAACTGCCATCTGACGTAAGGTATAATACCATCTTGGAGTTCTCGACGAGTCCGTCCAGTATACCCAGTCTCTACTGAGCACCCGTATATCATCTCTGATGTCAAACACTAATGGATATGGGATCATCCATCGCCCATCTGTATGGGTCGAGAAGGTATACGCTAGTCTACTCTGGTATATCGATGCCCCGTCTCGATACACCCACGACTAGGGACTTTGAAGGATGTACTTATGGACTACCATGTCCCCACTAGTATGATCCGCATCATAGTCCAGGTAGTCAAGCACACATCCTAAGGGCTTTACCAATATGTAACAGAGAGACAATCGGTGTACATGTTAAGGTAAAGAGTAACCAGATAGCATACTATCATGTCGAGCAAGAAAATCCTCCCTATATATGTCCCAGCATCCACTACAATATACATCCAATGTACAGTAATAGCCTCTAGGGCATACATATAACTAACAGCTACCAGGAGATAGAGAGAAGAAAACACTCAGCGTGCGCTCTTGCAAGAATAGATTGGTTATTATTTTATCTAATCAGGATGGCTCCCACTGCTTTTTATCAAATCTTCCTTTAAACCCTAAAAGGAAAGACCAGCCGGGATTAATTACACACTATAAGTTCGCCAATCTTTCAGCCAGGCCAGTGTCGGTACTTTGAGGGAGGTTCCCCGTGCTTTCGCACGAACCTAATTAATGTAAACCTTGTTTTTCCAGAGGCGTAACCCCGTTGACACCTTTCTAGACACCTACTTGATCGGCTAATTGTAATGTGTAAAACTCTCCCAGGAGTAATTTTTACTCGCAGCGGGTATCGGGATCCAACTATCTCATAGAAGGTATGCAATCTCATTGCAAATTTCAACACTTGAAATTCCCGATAATTTTTTTTTGCCCCTAGCGTCCTATGACCTTGACGGAGGTCAACAAACCATAGGCTACTAGTCAGGTTCAACCCGTCATTTCTTGATCGAATTAAACCCACCCGCATGACCCTTGACGGAGGTCAACAAGGCCGCACGACTACCCTAATCCAATCTGCATCATATGCATAAGCAGATAAATACTAGTTAGCTACCGCACACTACGCCTTGACGGAGGTCAACAAACGTAGCACGAATACTAAGTAGGATTTATCTGAAATGACGGAGGGCTACGACAGGTTTTTCTGAAAACCTATTGCGTAATGAACTTGATATCGTTGTAGGATCGAATGAATTTTAAAATGGAGTGTTTTTGAGGCTTTTCAGGTTTTGCTAAAGGAGTCACTCCCGGTGAAGGGATCGTCGGTCCTTTCCTCGTCGAATGAGGTGCGGGATATATCACATATATCACTGTGCAAAGCAGAACTTTTAAAAGCAATCAAAAGACAAACCGAGTGTGTAGCATCTGCCAGTTATTGCTAAAGGAGTCACTCCCGGTGAAGGGATCTCGGTCCTTTCCTCATCGAATAAGGTGCAGGATATATCACATATACCACTGTGCAAAGCAAGAACTGTAGCTACCTGTTTTATTTTGAAATTCGATTCTACAACATCTTAGGTTTCTTTTATTTCATTAATCACATTAATGAAGTCCCATCATTTAATTACCTAAACATCACAGATAAATACGACGTACACTTATGCCATCCGCATTCGCCTCGATGTCCCCTCGTGCACCGTTAGGTTAGGTAACTAACGGCAGAGTGGGGCAGGGCTAGCGCGGGTGTAAAACATAAGTAACGTCTATATAATATATCATATATACTATATAAAGTATCCATCACAGAACATCACATGATCACATCACAGATATCGCAGCAGAAGAATCATATGAAATATTGGATATACTAGGACGTCCGTGTTTTCAATACGAGCCAGTATAAAACTCGGATTCCACGGTCGTGATGAATAGCCAAACCCACACCCCTAGACCCCTACGAGAGCGGCAAGCAACCCTACCAATTCTGGAGTTAGGAGACCCGGACTCGACTCCTCGAGTTGGTCTCCCACTGGACTCCAGAACCCGGTTACTTGTGCTCCCCTCCTTGGGTCTATCCTAGTGCGGAAAAGTAAATAATATACAAAGGGTGACATCTTCCGCAACCTGGAAGTGCCCCAAATAAAAGAATATTACATACAAGTTTTTACATGAATGAAAATGAAAAACACTCATCTCACATAAAAACCCCCGGCTATTCAAACACGACGATCCAATATAACATATCCAGCAACACATAACATCACATGTCATCAACGTAAGTAAATATGTCCATCCCAATTGTCGTTGACATATAGCAACGAAACCGGCGATATCACATATTACACTTACGGTCACAGAAAAAAGTGTAAAACTACAACAGTTGGAATCCGCAACCTGCATAGACATCGCATGCCTAATCAAATGAATACCTTAGACATCGCATGCCTAACAATTATAAACCCCGCATTTTAGTCTCAAAATCGAAAACACTTTTCAATACCTAGTCGGGCAATTCAACAGGATTCCCGACAATTTGATCGAATGCTCGTCGCAAACTTCAGTAGGCGGCTACACCCCCGATACCGTCGACGAAGTGCACCAAGGCGAAACACCGCTGCCGCGAGCACCCGAACGGATGCTTTCGGCGACGGGGTTCTCCTAAAGTCACTTGGTCGGGGCTATGGAGTGAGGCTGTCTATTAAGTTTACCCGGCGAGTATCCGCGTACGCTACGTGATTGCGACGGACTTTTGATCACATCAAAATTCCGTGGTAACCGATCAAGTGAGACTAAAGTGCTATGTTTATAACATTCATTCAGTTATCTCATAACTACTTGTGAATTCTAATTATTGTATCACATTCCAGATAAACAGAAAATGTTAAACTTTCCGATCGAACAGTCGAACACCTAAGTTTTCCCAAAACAGATCAACACATGAAACAAGTCTAAAAATATTCAGTTCGTGCCTCAGTACCAACGGTCCAGCCGTAGAAGGGTCAAGCCAACGCCTCACATGTGGCACGCCGTACTGCCCTAAACCCAAAGGTTCAAAGGCCAGTTCAAGACGGTCACATAATCGAGTTAAAGTTTGTTGTCTTCTAGAGGGACCATCGCGTTACTTGCACTACTTAGAACGTCGTTAAACTACGGAAAAGTCCAACACTTGGAAATTTTCCGGCAGGGGAAAAATTGGGTATTTATATCCGGTCAAACTTTTTAACATATCCAAAAATTATCCGGAAAGCCACATAAACAAAGTCTGATAATCCGATCGAATCTGCGAACTCCCAAAATACCCCAGAAAATTCAACTCTTGAATAAATATTAAAAATTCACATAAAACTCAGCATTTAAATAAAGAAGTTACTGTGCAAAAATGGTTGACTGAAGAGACTAAATGGGCGCGGAACCGCCGCAATAGGTGGCTAATGCCGCGGATCCGCCGCGCTTTAGACAGATCATTAGGTAATTTTTGCACCGTAATTCTTAGAATTTCCTGCTGAATTTTTTAAGCATTTTTAATGTGGAAAAATCCCAGTTTTTAGAAAAAGTCCAGAGAGCATGTAAAACTTAGGGTTTCGGGTTCGATCGGGTTTCAAACATCGTCTAGACTTCGCCTAAGGCTCTAGCTAGGCTCTGATACCACTGTAGGTCAGGCAGCAACCCCATCCAATGGGGTCGCCGTGGCACCAACGGGTCCCTCAGCGGCTACTTTTTACGCATGCCCCCTCACGAGTGCAGGGTTCCTAGGCACTCCCAAGAGGTCTCACAAGGCATCAACCATGCCAATTTCAAATTTTACGGGTGCCGAGAAACCCTAATACGGATCGTTAACTAGAATTTTAGGCAACAAAGCAACTAGTTAACAACTTAACTACGAGTAAACGGAAATATAACCTTTGTAGATCCGGTCCTCCACCTCCATAGCTCCGCAATGAAGTCTCCTCGCTGTCCAAATGGAATCTTGGGCTCTAGCGTCGGCTTCATCGGAGAAAAAGCAGGCTAGGTCATCGACGACGATGCCGAAGATGATCTACGTCGAGGCATCACTAGATCAAGCTCCAACTTCACCAAGTCAAGAAAACTTGTGAAGGAAACACCCTATACTACTTGGCAAGAGATAGAGGATGAAGAAATATGAGGTGGGTTCACTTTAGAATTGGATTTCTCACTCTTTTCATCAAGTTGCCATTGATGAGGAAAGCTTTTTCTTCAAGTGAAGAAGAAGAAGAAGATGAATATTATGATAAGTATTTTTCAAAAAGGAAATAAAATGAATACTTATCATAATGTAACCATGGTCAAGTGTAGAGAATAGACTAGGGTTAAGTGGAATGGTTATGGTTAAGCATGAGACAAAATGGTGACTTAGTCAAAACTTCATGAAGCTTCAAATACAAACAAAGAAAGCCACCATTTCCCCTTTTTATTTTCCAAAATAAAATAAATGAAATAAATAAATAAATGAATAAGAAAATGAAAACCCTAACCATTACACAACCATGATTTAATCTTTACTCAAATCCTAGTTAGCATGTATCATCAAACATGATACAAACTTGTGTACAAAAGTATATCACATATACAATGTGCACAATCCAAGTGAGAAAATCCATTTAAAGTGAACCGATACTAGTTAATGCAAAGTAATATATCATATATATAATTATACATTAAATCATTAAATCAACACTTGATTTAATGATCCGGTCATATAGCATATAACCGACTAGTATCATCAGTAACAACTTATCGAAACAACACTTGATCCGATAACCCGGCTATATCGCATATAACCGAGCAATGTCACATATCGCGAGAATCAAATACAGTATCACATACTGGTATCATTCTCGGTCCCGCACATATCTCATATGCGCTCCTATTTCGTTTCGCTTGAGCCAAGAAACCTCTGTGTAGGACTCTAAAGACTCGTCAATAAGCCGGCAGCAGATGATGATCATATCAAGCATCCACAAGCCACAAGCGGTCTGCTAAACGTGACGGCCACCCGGGTATTGAGCGATCAGAAGATTGACGAGCAAGCCCGCTCACACTCCAGTGAATCCAACCAGTAACACTACCGTACAGTCCGGTCTGATCGTCTGATATGTCGCATATCTCGCCTTAGGGTGGTAAACGTCAGACCCCAATAGCTCGATAAGTCGTGTCGATATGAGGTCTATAACAGTTCGAGAAACTACAGGTAACACTTACCAGTAAATCTCAGCAACCCTGGCCAGGGATTTCCGGTTATAGCCAATCGAACACAGCCCAACATCAACTCCCTATACCGGGAGAGACGAATCCCCTCCTATCGCTCATTGCCTCCATGTGATCCGGGACTATACCCAAAAACCACCGTTTTGCACGCCCTCTTGGACGTGGTAAGGTGGAAATCAAAGCACGGTGGGAACCACACAAGACTCTATGACGATCTCGGGTCAACAGACTACTCTGTACCAGTGTCACCAGAGAACTGCCATCTGACGTAAGGTATAATACCATCTGGGAGTTCTCGGCGAGTCCGTCCAGTGTACCCAGTCTCTACTGAGCACCCGTATATCATCTCTGATGTCAAACACCAATGGATATGGGATCATCCATTGCCCATCTGTATGGGTCGAGAAGGTATACGCTAGTCTACTCTGGTATATCGATGCCCCGTCTCGATATACCCACGACTAGGGACCTTGAAGGATGTACTTATGGACTACCATGTCCCCATTAGTATGATCCGCATCATAGTCCAGATAGTCAAGTACACATCCTAAGGGCTTTACCAACATGTAACAGAGAAACAATTAGTATACACGTTAAGGTAAAGATCAACCAGATAGCATACTATCATGTCGAGCAAGAAAGTCCTCCCTATATATGTTCAAGCATCCACTACAATATACATCCTATGTATAGTAATGGCCTCTAGGGCATACATATAACTAACAACGAGGACTACAACCCGCCGGAACACCTTCCGGTCTCGGGACACCATGGGGGTAAGAGCCTATGTTTCGCCACACTGTCACACAGTGAGAACCCCCCATAGGTAGACATCCAATGCCTAGTAGCTCTGATACCACTGTAGGGTTCCTAGGCACTCTCAAGAGGTCTCACAAGGCATCAACCATGCCAATTTCAAATTTTAGGGGTGCCGAGAAACCCTAGACTTCGGATCGTTAACTAGATGTCTAGGCGAAAGATGAAACTAGTAAACTACTTTACTAAGAGAACGGAAATACAACCTTTGTAGATCCGGTCCTCCACCTCCATAGCTCCGCAATGAAGTCTCCTCGCTGTCCAAATGGAAACCCGGGCTCTAGCGTCGGCTTCATCGGAGAAATGGGCGGGCAAGGTCGTCGGCTTCGTGTCGAAGATGATCTACGTCGAAGCATCACAAGATCAAGCACCCACTTCACCAAGTCATGAAACTTGTGAAGAAAACACACCCTACTACTTAGCAAGAGGTAAAGGATGAAGAAATAGGAAGTGGGTTCACTTTAGAATTGGATTTCTCACTCATTTTCAAGAGTTGCCATTGATGGAGGAAGGTTTCTTCTTCAAGTGAAGAAGAAGAAGAAGATGATAATTATGATGAGTTAATTCAAAAACAAAAAGTAAATGAATACTTATCATAATCATAACCATGGTCAAGTGTAGAGAATTAATCATGGTTAGTGGGAATGTTTAGGGTTAAGCATGGAGACAAAATGGTCACTTGGTCAAAGCTTCATGAAGCTTCAACATGCATCCAAAGAAAGCCACCATTTTGCACTATGCTAAATATTTTTCCAAAAAGAATAAATAGATAAATAAATGAGGAAAGGAAATGAAACCCTAACCACTTAAGTAACCATGGTTTAATTCTTTACACAAATCCAAACTAGCATGTATCATCAAACATGATACAATCTTGTGCACAAAAAAAAAATCATATATACAATGTGCACAAACAAGTGAGAAAATCCATTTAAAAGTGAACCGATACTAGTTAATGCAAAGTAATATATCAAATATATAATTATGCATTAAATCATTAAATCAACACTTGATTTAACGATCCGGTCATATCGCATATAACCTATTAGTATCCAATGTATCGGCTTATCGAATCGACCCTCGATTCGATAACTAGGTTATATCGCATATAACCATTCGATACATTCATCGCGAGAATGGAATACGGTAACACATACACGCATTATTCTCGGTCCCGCACATATCTCATATGCGCTCCTATTTCGTTTCGCTTGAGCCAGGGAACCTCTGTGTAGGACTCTAAAGACTCGTCAATACGCCGGCAGCAGGTGATAATCATATCAAACACCCACAAGCCGCAAGCGGTCTGCTAAACGTAACGGCCACCCGGGTATTGAGCGATCAGAAGATCGACGAGCAAGCCCGCTCACACTCCAGTGAATCCAACTAGTAACACTACCGTACAGTCCGGTCTGATCGTCTGATATGTCGCATATCTCGCCTAGTGGTGGTAAACGTCAGACCCCAATAGCTCGATAAGTCGTGTCGATATGAGGTCTATAACAATTCGAGAAACTACTGGTAACACTTACCAGTAAATCTCAGCAACCCTGGCCAGGGATTTCCGGTTATAGCCAATCGAACACAGCGCAACATCAACTCCCTATACCGGGAGAGACGAATCCCCTCCTATCGCTCATTGCCTCCATGTGACTCGGGACTGTACCCAAAAACCACCGTTTTGCACGCCCTCTTGGACGTGGTAAGGTGGAAATCAAAGCACAGTGGGAACCACATAAGACTCTATGACGATCTCGGGTCAACAGACTACTCTGTACCAGTGTCACCAGAGAACTGCCATCTGACGTAAGGTATAATACCATCTAGGAGTTCTCGGCGAGTCCGTCCAGTGTACCCAGTCTCCACTGAGCACCCGTGTATCATCTCTGATGTCAAACACCAATGGATATGGGATCATCCATCGCCCATCTGTATGGGTCGAGAAGATATACGCTAGTCTACTCTGGTATATCGATGCCCCGTCTCGATATACCCACGACTAGGGACTTTGAAGGATGTACTTATGGACTACCATGTCCCCACTAGTATGATCCGCATCATAGTCCAGGTAGTCAAGTACACATCCTAAGGGCTTTACCAACATGTAACAGAGAGACAATCAATGTACACGTTAAGTTAAAGAGTAACCAGATAGCATACTATCATGTCGAGCAAGAAAGTCCTCCCTATATATGTCCCAGCATCCACTACAATATACATCCTATGTACAGTAATGGCCTCTAGGGCATACATATAACCAACAGCATGTGCATACCTTCTAGAGATAGGTGACTTGAGTGGCTTGCATCAAGTTATCATGTCATGATAGTTGGATCCTGATTCCCACTGATGAGTAGGTGTTACTCCTCGTGTGATTCTAGATGATCCCGACTAATTCTCCTTTTAGCGTTTGAAGGAGAATTCGAGTAAACAGTGGGAGCCATCTTAATTAGATAAAGTGATTAACCAATCTAATCTAGGTTAGAGTGTATGCTGAGTGTTTCTTTTCTCTCTCTCTTTGGCAGCGACCATGGCCTAACCTTAAACCAAGTTAACCGAACCTTTTTAAAACATTTTGGCTTTTAGATTGTGTAACGCCTTGAAAAGTCGTTTTCGTGTTTTCCCGAAAATCGGTAAATATTTGGTATTTTTTCCGTAAATCGTCATTTTAATTATTTTTCAATATAGGCCTAATTATACCTAATTAGGATAGGTAATTTCTAGTTTTTAGTAGCTAATGAGTTACTTATAAATTTCTGGTCATTTAATTTTTTTCTTCCTATTTTCCTATTTTTAATATTATTTTAAGCCGTTAAAAATATATTAAATTAGCGATAAATAAAAATTTGAATAGGCTAATTATATGCTTTAGAACCATGACAACTAAAATCTAGTGAGTAATATAAATTTTTAGCATTTTATTTCAAGTTCTAATTGGTTTTAATTATGGAAAACTAAAATTTAGTTAAATTGAACTAAAGCTTGCAAATATGAACTAGTAGGGTTTTTTTTTTGGATAGAACTTTTTTGTAATCACTCACACTCATCCTCACTCCTTATTGGCCGGCCCCATAAGGGCAGCAGCCCATTCCCTTCCCCCCCTCCCTTTTGACTTTAACTCATGTGAATGAATTGTTTTGAAATGGAATAAAATATAATAATTTGGGTATGGGTTTTAAGTGAGATGTGAGGGTTTTGACTTTGGGTTTTTTTACACACATTTCCCTCACTCTCCCTACTCCATTCCCTTGGTCGAAACCCCAACAGCATCAGCCCCCATTCTTTTCCCCCATTTTTCCCATCTCTTTTGCTTCAAAATCCCATCAAAATTCAACAAAAATCAACAATTTCCATCACAATTTCAAAGCAAACCCTTATTCCATCTCTTCTCAAACCTAATTTGGTTCAAATCAAGGAGAAAGATGGCATCTTGGGAGGCTAGCGCAAGCTAGGGTTTGGACTTGTGAGGTATAATTTCTAATCAAATGGTTAAATTGTAGCTTAAGTGTGTTAAATTAGAACTTTGAAATTGTTTAGTGTTAAATCTATTGTTAATTTCTAATCTAGGTTTTTCAAGAGAGTAGTTTGAGTTTAAACTAGGATTTTAGAAACCATTACTAAGATAATTATTTTAGTTTTTCTATCTTGTTGTTTTGCTAACCTAATCTAAGAGGTTAATTTGCTTAAGTGGGTTTTATTTGATGTTAATTTAGGTGTTTTTCATGTATGGTTTGGATTTAAATTGCTAATTATGAAATTATAGAAAGGGTTTGTTTATGGAAATGGGTTTTGAAGCTTGGTAATAGGTTAAATTTAATTTTAGTGGCTTTCTAGTAGTTTAACTTGGTTGATTTTGCTTGATGGTTGTCTTTTTGTCGCAAAGCGACGATGTTTGCACCAAATTTGCAAGTTTTGTGCTTACTAGGTTTTTTTATAAAATATTGTGGTGATTTATTTGTGATATCTTGATAATATTATTGGCATCTCCTATGACATTTAGGATGTGTGATTGCGGATTTTGGTTTAATCGGGTTTTAGTTTAAGCGGTTGGTCCGAAACGACAATTTTAGTTAAGGCTTTAGTGGTTTTTGTGTGTGTTCTGCGCATCTAGTGCATGTTGTGCCTAGCTTGTTGATGTTGACCCTTTCATTTTGTGACTTGGCATCATTTCAGGATATGTCATCTTATGTTTTGTGTTGTGCAAATTCCAGGATCGGTCGCGGAGACTTCGAATGCGGCACGAAAAGGGAAAGCGGTGATTGGATCGAGCTAGCTGGGGATTTCCGGTGAGTAGATGTATACATCTACGGGGAGAATCGTTTGGATGGCGCGAGGCGCCCGATAATTTAGAATTTCTAGTAATACCAGCCTGTTTCATGTAGTTCTAGTTACCTATTTTACGGCACTGCATGACCTGTATATCCATATTGTGCTAATTTCATCGTATAAAAACCATTGAAACCATTAAATGAAATATGTGACACAGGAAATAATTGGCTTGTTTAATTCATTGTATTTATAATTGTGCAACTTCATCTCATAAGACACTTGCACCATTACCAGGGTTTTATACTGCACGAGCACTATTCATGCGAACACGCACGCTTTGGTAATTGCCATGCCACAAACACTAGATAACTTGTTTAAACCGGAATTTAGAATAATTTCACCATATAAGACATATAACCCAGTGCTAATTATGGATGTACCTCATTACATCTTTCGATCATACATAGTCTTTATGTCATATATTGCAGTTCGCACTGTTGATACCATAGGCATTCATCATCATTGACATGCATAATTATGGTACTTTCTTCTGGAGGATTTCAGTATTTGAGATTTATGAGATTTTGGAGAAAGCGCAAAGATTTAATAAAACTGATATCATTTTAAATATGGCAAGTTGCGGTTTTCTCGGGACATGATATTTGTGTCGTCCACCATGCGTTTTCTGTTAGTTTTCGAGACCCGTTTCGAGGAGTTAGATGAACCGTCTTGGGTACATGGTGGGCCCGGTAAGGTATCCCGGGGCAAGAAATTCGAGTAGTAGACGATGAGCCTGGTAGGGATGGACTACCTACCGGTGATTGTTGGCGCGGCGGATATCCAGAGGATACCGACCGTGGCTGTGAGATGTTGAGATATTGATATTTTGAGATGGACCAGCCGGACGGCTGGGGCCGGGATATTGTATACAGATACTTTGGGACACTGAGATATGTATTTGAGGTGCCGATACTGGGCACGGATTTCTATTGATTTCATATGATATTTTCTCAGATATTTCACAGAAATTTTCCTAAGGTGAAAATAATGATTTCCTCATATCAGCATATTCAGATCTTGTGTTACATTGCACTCATGTCGCATACATGCTAGTACTTCATACTATAGCAATATTGTAGAATTGTGGTACTTTTCGTTCATGCTTACGATAGTCTTCTAGATGTTACATATTACTCACGAGTTGGCAACTCACCCCCGTTGTGCAACAGACTTTTTGTAGGTCCGAGCACTGTACCGATGGACGCACTTCCTCCTTTTGCGTGGATTTGAGGATTTTTGCTCGTAGGTGGGTTATATGTTTATTTTGTCTTCCACCTTGTACATTCATTGTATCTAGTATACTCCATCTACTGTATCTATCAGTACTGATGTATATTGACTTAGAGGCGAGACAGTGAGATTTGTGGGCATGTATATTGTTCTTTGAGTCACGCTCACTTGAGCCGACATGTTGCTTATTACTTGTGCTTTCTTTTGCTTATTTTGCATATTGCTGATTTATATTGTGTGGGATTTGTGACCACCTTGGGCGAAGAGCTAGCTCCCGCTTGGGGATGCCTTATTTCATGTTATTGATATATTCCTGTTTTGTACCCGTTTGGGGGCCAGTATTTACAAAGGAGAATCTGCCGAAATTTTCGGAAAAATGGATGTTGCTTTTAAAAAGCTTGACGTGACTTATTTGATTAAAATCGCTGTTCATAAATTGGTTTTCCTTCACTCTACTGCTTATTGGGTTATGATTTCTGGGTTTTGGCTTACTTAGATTACATCCGCCTTGAGACGTTCGTAATTTAAGTGCCAGTCATGTTCCGTACCTTTCGGGTCGTGACAGATTGTCATTAAGTCACATATATCCCTGCCGCTCCTATTTTTCCCTTTGCATTTTCCAGAACACCCCGTATCACTACGAAGATCCACATTTCTTGAATATTCTATCGTATAGTTACATACGAACTCGAAGGAACATGTTCCATTTCGAGAATGGATTCCGGTTTTGGAAAAATTGAATATGACTATTCTGTTTTCTTTTCTCTTTACCTCTTCTCAGGTTGTAAGAGCTCCTAATATCAGGAGAGTACACCTATTGCGCTTATTGGATAGTCTTCTCCCAAACCATAGGTATGTGCCAAAGGGCAGGGAAGGAAGGAAGCCAATTAGGCAAAGTGTGGTGTACATAAGGTAATAAGTAAAGACATAGGAAGGGATTAGGGCAAGGGCAAAAGAAATTGTGACTTCTATCATTCACGACGAAGCCGCGCATATATCCTTGCCGCTCTTATTTTTACCTTTACATTTTTTTAGAACACTACGTATCACTACAAAGATCCATATTTCTTGGATATTCCATCGTATAGTTACATACGAATTCGAAGGAACTTGTTCCAGTTCGAGAATGGATTCCGGTTCTGGAAAAATTGAATAGGACTATTCTGTTGCCTTTTCTCTTTACCTCCTCTCAGGCTGCGAGGGCTCCTGGTATTAGGAGAGTACACCTATTGCACTTATTGGATAGTCTTCTTCCAAACCATAGGCATATGCCGAAAGGTAGGGAAGGAAGAAAACCATTTAGCCTAAGTGTGGTGTACAGAAGGTAATAAGTAAAGACATATAAAGGGATTGGAGTGAGGGAAAGGAAATTTACGGTTGCTGTTATAAATCTGGATAGTGGAAGAGGCATTACTAGGAATATCCGGCTACCTCTTCGAAACATTTTCATGTTTCAGTTTTACTGTGCGGTGTTAATTGAAAACTATTTTCCCAATTAGATTCTAACTCTAGGATATGTATTTACCAGATTTGATTCTCACATATATATGGCGTTACAGATGCTGAGTGGGAGTAAGATATTGAGAATTGGGTGATTATATTCTCAATATATCAGAATTCTTTGTAATTGGTGATATTTGAGGAAATCACCTGGGTTTTGCCTGACGGCAAATATTTGGTTTTGAATACCCGTCCATATGCACCAATTTCAATCTGATATATCTGTGCGTTTATTTCATAAAGTGAGATATAACCCTTTGAAATTATGTTTATGATATTTACCTATATCAGTTGATGGTTAGGTAAGGAGCATTCAACAGCGATGTAATTCTTCTTAGCCATAATACAATTTTCAACCTACGATGCACAGGGTTTAAGGTATTAAACTCAGTGGACTTATACAAAGTATTTTATGTTGTCCGATGTCCGTTAGGACAAAGAGGTTGGTACTCGTACTATATTCTGTTTGCTCATGACTTCTTTAATTTTAGACAAGTATTTCGTTGAAATACAAGGTCTAGATTTTGAGAAGATATAGGTATAAGAATAAAGTAGAGAATGATATGTTGCAAGTATCAGGATTCATCAAGGTGATCGAAGATGTATATACTTGTGTTTGGTATTCCGTTGTAAGTAATAGTTTTGAGAACTTGCTTCTCTTTCAGGTTACTCATGCGTGAGTGCATTCCTTGATGAGTAATGCTGCTTGGCCTCCTTCCATTTAGTTGATATGCACTGGGATCGGTTGCATACATTTTTAATCTGGTTCCAATCAAATTAGTGCTTTGGTTTCTATATTGGATATATAGAATGGATTAATATCTTAACGATGTTAAGGTATATGGAGTTGTCCGGCTTATGCTTAAAACCAGAATCCGGATAAACTCTAGGCACGTTTCAGTAATGGTAGTTTGTGGGTTATCCCGGGCTTTGACTAGGGTTAACATTCTACCATCTGGAAGATCAATAGTTATATTGTTCTTGACTTGCCACAGTTTTTGTAAAATGAATTCTTTTCAGAAAACATTAGTGGGAGTATGGTAGAACTCGAATTAATTCCAGAACCACAAACGATTACTGAAAATTTAGTAGAACCTAAAGATTCAATTGGATTCGACATTCCATTAGCCACTCCATAAATTTGGTGGGCAACCTCAGGCACCCGAGAGGTACTTCGGTCTCCTCATAGACGGTGACAGGAAGGTTTTTGATGTCCCAAACTTACCACTGCTGCTGTTCTAAACTATGAGATCTGGCAGGAGGATGAGTATAACGTCATTCTAAATTAGCTTTAGAAGCGAACGTGTATATGATTCTGCCAGATGGTTGTTGTAGTCGGTGGGAGCAGCGGAAGCGTAGTGGGCAAGTAGCTTATGTCTGTTTATAGACTAAAGCAGGTATAGCGGAGATAGATCATCTAGTTTTGATGTGACAGTCATAGAGTTTGACTTCATCAGAACAACAGATGGACCTGGCAAGAAGGTAGTAGGGAGTGATATCCTGATATTTGGATGACATGCTCTTGATATGAAGTGATATTCCTATACTACGATCGGTTATACTGTGGTTGTCATAAGGTGTTTCTCCACATAGGATCTGGATAAAATATCAGGTATTCTAGTAACTAGATCTATAGTTTTAGATCTAGATTTAGGAAGTGTCCCAATTCGGGTACCTGACAATATTCTAATGTGTTTTTGAATGGACGACTCCTGGCGTGGTGGTGTACCCGCAGGTGATGGAGTCACCCATCTCTGAAGATATGTCTTCTAGACTCATGAGGAGAGAGATTTGCATGATTGGCATATCACTTGCTTAGGCAACTGAGTCAATCATGAGATGTCAAGTACCACACCAGATATTGCTTTTGCACTGACTGCTATAATCATATATATTAATCCAATCTTGGAGAAATGTTGGGACGCAGTTATGAACATAAGTGGATGTTCTTAGTATATCGTAACGACAGCCTCCTTCAAGAGGCGGTTATCAGTTATGGCTTCCAAGGTGACCTGGATGACAGAGTGGCCGTCAGAGTTATAGTTTTCCCCCTTTTTGAGGGGCAGTATGTTAGACAGTTGGTCCAAGCGGATACTGAGGAAGGCATGGTGCAGGATACTGATTAAATTTATTGGATGATACAGTCTAAAAAGTTTGTTGGATTTGCAGTTCATTTATGAACTAGGTCCTATCAGATATCCAGGCAAATTCTAAGACAGGTATCGCTTATTTCGGGCGATAGTCTTTCTCCGTGAAGTTGATATATAGATAGATAAAGATAGAAACATTTGAGCAGATCCACTCACTGAGGCTATTTCTCGAACGCAATAGTTTCACAAACGGACTTTGCGAGACTGATTAGTAGAGAAGTTAGGTGTTCGGTATCACACAGGCTGTGAGTATGCGACACCGCAATAATTAGCCTTAAGTGCAAGCGGGAGATTGTTGGTGATAGTGCCCTCAAGTCAATTATTGTGATTGCAGGCACGCGATTGTGATGATTGAGGGAGGACCTATACGGATAGAACAGTATTACTCAAAATGATAGTATGCTATCTGGTTTGACTTTATCATCATGTATATGCTTTATTGGTATTACAGATCACTATTACATGTTGATAGAGCCCATAGGATTCTTGCTTGACTACCAGCATTATGATGTCGATCATATACGTAGGAGCTAGGTGGTCTATAAGCACATCCTTAAATGTCCCTAGTCGAGAGAGTGTCGAGACTGGGCATCGATACTCCGGAGTAGACTAGTGTATACTTATCGAGACCCCGACGAGGGGTGGTAGCCGGTCTCATAATCCATTGCTGTCAGTTAGTCACTTAAGATAGTATACATGTGCTTATTGGGTTATGAGTATACTGGACGGACTCGCTGGAATATGCTAGTTGGTATTATACCTATTATCAGATAGTAGTTCCCAGGTGACATGTGTACAGGTTAGTCTATCGACCTGAGATCATCATTTTTCTCGTGTGAGTTCCCACTGTGCTTTGATTACTATCCTACCACGGCTTAAAGGAGTTTTGCAAACAGGTTTTAGTTGGGTATAGTCCCGAACCACATGGAAGCAGTGAGCGGATCGTTGGGGATTCTTCTCTCCCGGTATTGGGGGTTGATGTCGCGAGGTGGACGGGTGGCCATCACCAGAAATCCTTAGCCAAGGTAGACGAGAATTACTAATTTGGATCAGTAGTTTCTCAGTGGGTGATGGGCTTTTACCGATACAAAATATCGCGCTATTAGGGGTCTGACTTTATCCGCCCCCTAGACTCGATATGCGATACTCTTAGAAGAACAGACCGGTTTACGGAGATTGTCACAGATAGGCTCAGTAGGGGTTCAGATAAGTTTGCTCGTCGGCCTTCCTTTCGCTCAATACCTGGGTAGCCGTTACGTACAGCTAGTGCCGCTGATGTGCTTGTAGTTAAACCCACTTCCAGCGTATTGACGAGTCTTAAAAGTCCCTCATAGAGTATTTTCACGGTTCAGGCGATATGATGTAAATGACGTATGCTGGTACATACAGGTGTCCGATTAAATATGTGTACAGTCTACACAGACTTTTATCGGACGGATCATAATACTAGCGGCTTAGGATTGAGCCGAATTATTAAATCAAGTTTTGATTTAATAATTATATATATATATATATGTATGTATGTATGTATGTATTCTAGTTGCAGGGTTTCCTAGCACGGCAACGGGGTTTTGGGTGGCATCTACCATGCCAATTTCAAATTTTAGCCGTACTAGCTAACCCTAACCTAGAATCATATACTAGAAAATCCGACGAATCAAAAAGAAAAAAACTTTGCATAAGAAGTGAACAAGGAATATAACCTTTGTAGACCGGTCCTTCACTTCTAAAGCTCCGTGTAGAAGTCCCTTTGCTGCAAGTAGAGATCTCCCTAACTCTAGTATGGGTTCCCTTGGAGAAATGAACAATCTTGCTCGAAGTCTTTGAGGCCGAAGATGATCTACGTCGAGGAGACTCAAACCCAAGCTACATCTTCACTAGGTGATGAAATTTGTGAAGAGAACACCCTAAACTAAATGGCAAGTAGTAGAGGATGATGAAATAGGAAATGGGCTCACTTTAGATTTATTTTTCTCACTCATTTTCACCATTTTCCATAAAGCTAGAGAGCTAGAGGAAGGAGATGAAGAAAACAACTCAAGAATAAAATCAAGTGGTGAATGGAAACCATGGGTGAGTTAGTATCATATACTAACTATTGTAGAGACTAAACCATGGCTAATTATAATAGTTTGGTTAATAAATATCTTATTTAAAACAAAACAAGTGGACTTTGTGAAAGATGCTTCAAGCTTCTCCAAGCTTCCAAGCATGACCAATTCTCACCAATTTTGAATTACTAAGATAATTAAAACCCTCACATTATTACAAGCATGGTGTAAGTCACCCCCCATGCTGTATGTATCATCAAGCATGATGCAAACTAATGTACATGAATACATATCACATATATACTTTGTGCACAATGAAGTGAGAAAAGCAATCTTGAGTGAGCTAATAGTAGTCAATGTAAATTAATATATCAAATATATATATATATATATATATAAATTAGATTATCAAATAAACACTTCATTTAATAATCCGGCTATATCACATATAACCGACTAACATCATATGTATCAATTTATCGAATCAACACTTGATTCGATAACCCGGCTATATCACATATAACTGACCGATAACATAAATCGCGAGAATAGAATACGGTATCACATACTCGTATTAATATCGGTCCCGTACATATCTCATATGTGCTCCTACTTCGTTTCTCTTGAGCTAGGAAAGCTCTGTGTAGGACTCTAAAGACTCGTCAATACGCCGGCAGTAGGTGATGATCATATCAAATACCCACAAGCCGCAAGCGGTCTTCTAAACGTAACGGCCACCCGTTGAGCGATCAGAAGATCAACAAGCATGCCTGCTCATACTCCTGCAAATCCAATCAGTAACACTACCATACAGTCCAGTCTCTTCATCTGATATGTCGCATATCTCGTCTGGGGTGGTAAACGTCAGACCTTAATAACTCGATAAGTCGTGTCTATGTGAAGCTCATAACGGGTCGAGAAACTACTGATAACATTTACCGGTAAATCTCAGAAACAGCCCTGGCCAGGGACTTCCTGTTATAGCCAATCGAGTACAACGCAACATCAACCCCCAATACCGGGAGAGACGAAATCCCCTCCTATCGCTCATTGCCTCCATGTGACTCGGGACTGTACCCAAAAACCACCATTTTGCACGTTCTCTTGAACATGGTAAGGTGGAAATCAAAGTACGGTGGGAACACACAAGACTCTATGACGATCTCGGGTCGAAAGACTAACCTGTACCAGTGTCATCAGAGAACTGCCATCTGACGTGATGTATAGTACCATCGAGGAGTTCTCGGCGAGTCCATCCAATGTACCCAGTCTCCACTGAGCACCTGTATATCATCTCTGAAGTTAAACACCAATGGATATGGGATCATCCATCGCCCATCTATATGGGTCGAGATGTTATACGCCAGTCTACTCTGGTATATCGATGCCCCGTCTCGATACACCCATAACTAGGGACATTAAAGGATGTACTTACCGACTACCTTTGTCCCACTAGTATGATCTACATCATAATCCAGGTAGTCAAGTACACATCCTAAGGGCTTTATCAACATGTAACAGAGAGACAATCAGTGTATATGTTAAGATAAAGAGTAACCAGATAGAATACTATCATGTCGAGCAAGAAAGTCCTCCCTATATATGTCCAAGCATCCACTATAATATACATCATATGTATAATAATGGCCTCTAGGGCATACATATAACTAACACTGGTATTATTGTTCACTATTCATTTTCTCTCTTGGCTATTCGTATTTTTATAAAAATACGCGTATATGTATTTCGTTACGTATACCGAGTTGTATTCCGTATTTATACGGAATATTTTCTGAATGATGGACACCTCATTATATGATTTTCCTTTTTAGAAAATCATTAGGAAATGAGGTGGAGAATTGAGGTGGCATGAGCATGTTGAGGTATGTAGAGAGGTATGGCTCTTCATTGTTTATTGCAAATGGATGAGATATTTTCTTTGCATGGTTAAAAAAAGACATATCCATTCTTTCTACATGACTCACTACACTCACATTCATTGATTCATTCACTCTTTAGAGACTTAGCCATTTCTTGAGTTGCTCTTGCCCATGGCTTTCCTCATCACCTCCTTCTTCTTCTTTGATTTCTCATTACAGCATGAGACTTGAGAGAAAAGATAGTGAGATATTCCTACACACCCCACTCTCCATTGCTAGCAACCTTAGAGTGTCGGTTACTTCGCTAAGCAATGCTGGAGCCTACATCGTCTCCTTCGGGTGGATCATCTTCGATGGAGAAAGACCGAAAGCTAAGCTCGATCCAGGATGCTTCAAGGAGCTTATGCAGATGGTAGAAGACCGAAGAACATGGCTCATTCGGTATAACCACTTTTATCACTATATTTTTGCTCTTTGTAGATTGCTTGTAAGGGTTTATGGTTCGATCTAGACAGATTCGTTAGCGCCAAATTTTTAAAATGTCATTTTTGTTCCGCACCGGTCATGGTCGATGGCCAGGGCGGTATCGTAACCCAACAGGTTTGTGATACTGGGTTAATTCCATCGTGCCGTCGTATTGGCTGATATCTTCTCGATGTGCAGTTCCTTAGATTGTGGCTTGAGTAGCCACGCGTTTCTCGTATCTCTGATCCCTTCTGAGGCTGGACACGATATCTTCAAGTAATCTTCTTAAGTAAGAGTATCCACATTACCAACGAAAGATTTAGCGTTAAGCATAGCCATGGCGCTTTACCTTGAAGTCAGGCTCGATTTAGAGCCCCGGGGGAGTCATGACCGCACCCTTCTGAGGTAGGACAACATCCAATGGACTTTAGGCTTTTTATGTATTGCCATCAAGACCAGCAACTAGAATATGATATCGCTCCGCTTTGCTTTGGCTCCTTCGAGCTTTCATGTTATCACGTCTGTACCCTGCTGGAGTACGAGAGACGTCCAGATGGTTTTTAGGCTGTATATATTTCCATTGAGACCTGGACTTAGGAAGTTACCATCACTTCGTCTTTGATTTGACCCTTGTTTCCTTGTTGACGTTACGTCTGCACCGTGCTGGAATGAGAAAGAACGTCGATATAATCTTTAGGTTGTACATATTGCCATCGAGATATGGAGTTAGGAATATATCGTCACTCCACTTTTGCTTTGACGATGTCGCGACAATTCTTCTCTGAAGTAAGGTAGACATCCAGATGGTCTCTAGGATGTATATATCGCTATTGAGATCTGAAGTTAGGATTTTGCCATCACTCCATCTTTGATTTGACCTTTTGGTCCTTGTTGACGTTGCGTCTGCACCCTACTGGAATGAGAAGAAACGTCGAGATAATTTTTAGGATGTAGATGTTACCATCGAGATCTAGGGTTAGGAATATTCCGTCCCCCGTTTTTGCTTTGATGATGTCGTGCCGATTCTTGTCTAAAGTAGGGTAGACATCTATATGGTCTCTAGGCTGTATATATCGCCATTGAGATATGAAGCTAGGATTTTTCCATCACTCCATCTTTGATTTGACCTTTGGTCCTTGTTGACATTGCATCTGTACCCTGCTGGAATGAGAAAGAACGTCGATATAATCTCCAGGCTGTATATGTTGCTGTTGAGATCTGGAGTTAGGAATATGCCATCACTCCACCTTGCGGACGTTGTGCCTGTATTATGCTGGAACAAGAAGAAACGTTGAAATAATACCTGAGCTGTATGAGTTACCATCGAGACGTGGAGTTAGGAATATGTTGTTACTCTATTTTTGATTTGCTTGAGAAGTTGGCACTAAATCCTTTGGGGGACGAAGTAGCTCTTGGTAGTCTTTGGGCTTATATGGCGCCACTGAGACTCGAATGTTTACTGAAGCGTTCCTTACTTGGTAGCATTCGGTGGAGCATATTGCTCACTTTCATCTGTTTGTTCTCGTAGATTGTATACAAGAGTCAATATGGACCTGCTTACAGGGAAAAATTCCATATATAATTCTTTTTTCTTTTCTTTTTTATATTTTCATGATGCTCTATAATTTCAGCTTTTCATATCGCGAAAGTCGTGATTGTCCAATCATTTCGACTATTTATTCACGGTGCCTAATCATTTCAGCTATTTCATTTTATTTACTCACTAATTTTCATTGTAAGTTGTCCCATCATTTTGGCTATTTTTGTAAGGTCAGACGCGCTCTATGCGTATACGTAGCGGAATCTGAACTAATCGGATAACAAAAATTCCTAAGAGCGCGATCGACCGTACGCCAAGAAATCGTCCAAACACTAGTCAAGCAAAAATAAAGAGCATAGAAAGAGTAGAGAGTGTGCTATAACCTTTGTAGCGTATTTGGCTGATCCCAGAAGACCCCGTCTAAACTCTATGAGCTCCCGGACGCGTAGGAACGTCGACCGCCTGCCGTAAATGATCCGTGTTGAAAACGGGCTGCCGGAACTCCAACTCCGTCATTAGGCAAAGAAACTTTCTCTAGAGGCTTGCAATGTGTAGATTTGAATATTGGGTACTCTCTCATTTTCTCACTCCCTCACCATGGAAACATTTTCCATTAATCAAGAGAGCAAAAGTTTTCATGAAGAAAGGAAGAAGAAGAAGTTTTTGATGGCTTGGAAAAATGAATTAATCTCTTTCCAATTTTCAACCATGTCATGATAATATATGATACTAATCACTCTCCTACTCTCTCTCTCATGTGTGTGTCACTTATTGATCTGTTTTAAATAAGTGTTCGTAGAATAACCGCAATCAATAACGGTGTCGCGTGTAGCTAGACCGAGATAAGTACGGGTCGTCCTCAGGGATATATGGAATATTTTAATCTTTCTTTAGATGTGTTGATTAGAAAGAGAAAGAAGAATAGATAATAGTGAAGAATAGTTATAGAATTTAGATCTACGTTAAATACAGATGTAGAATATAGATCTAGTTTAGACGGATGTAGATTTTATATCAGAAGATGGCTTTTAGGGTTCGTTCGGATTTAGTAGTCATGGATGACGAATAAAGATTACTCCTTTTATCTATTGATAGATTTAATACTAGAGAGATAGTGATGAATGAGAATTAGAGTTCTTGGAAGAAACTAGGGTTTCCCCACTATTGACCCTTGCCCTTTTATTGATCTCTATTCATGTCTAGCCCTTAACAAAATAATTGTTAATATGATCTCAAATTGCGGTCGGGACTAGCAATAAATTGGTAGCGCGTCCGATAAGGATGTTGGCATTTATTTTGCTAAAATTTATCAATTTCATAAGACTTAAAAGAACTTAAAATATTTTCTCATCTATTGTTCTATTATAATCCCACGAACCCTTTCAAGCGGAGAATTACTCACGCATGATGGAGATAGAAGAACGGATGGAGATAAAATTCATAATGTAACTAAAAAATTAATCTAATTAAACTAAAAATCTACCTTTATTGATCAACTTCACAAGTACAAACTCCAAGTTTAGATTACAAGAGGAAGAAGAAGTTGCTCTCAATCTCTGTCTTGTCGGATGTAGATGTTCCGTCGAATCTCACATCTCTTTATCACGTCGAATCTTAGACCTGTCTTGGATCACTTGTTCTTTGACGGTGATTAGCTTGTGTAAAAGATTGATGATTTCTAAGTTTAGCCCTCGGTCCTTTATATAGCCCCAAAACCAGAAACCAAAAATCCCTAGAATTAGGGTTAGTTGTAGCAAATCCAACCTGAAAATCCTAACTCCTGATTCGGTGAATCGACCGTGGATCCTCCGCATATTGCATGGTTTGGCCGCGGATCCGCGGTTTGTTGGTGAGATTTTGGGTGCAAATTTCCGGGGCTTTATTCTTTTGGCACATAAAGATTTAGTTGATATCTGGAACTTGAAAATATTTCCTGAGTCTCTGCCGGTATTGATTATTCGATTTTCTTCAATATTTTGGCAGATTTTTGATTTCCGACATCTCAACATCTCGATCTCCTGATCTGAGCCAAAGCTTGCACCATAGCTCAAAGAATAATGTTAGTAATATTTGGTATTTTTGAGATATTATCCTAACCAATTTGATATGATATTATATTTTAAGAATATTGATTAAGGATATTTGATATCATATGCATATTTAAATTATCAAAATATTATATAAATATTATATGCATATATTTTTCTTCATAATGTTAATTATAATATATAAATATATGAAAATAGTATTTTTACAGATAAACCCTCATATGTTTCATATTTATAATAAACAACTTTAGATATTTAAAAAAAGTAAGGAAAACGTTATATCAAAAGTGCGGTATTTTCGACTGAACAAATACCCCCAAACTTAATTTTGATCGTCCCGAGCAAACTTATTTATTCAGGAAAGGGACAAAGAAAAAGAAAAACCTAAGTAGCACACTTTCGTAGGCAACATGATTGCACTGAGCACGTGCAACAAGCCGTTAAAGCTCTAGATGTCCCTAGTAGGAGGAGTGTTGTTTCCTGAGGGTTTTTAGCGAATTACA
Organism: Agapanthus africanus; assembly: GCA_030015575.1. Taxonomy (NCBI): domain Eukaryota; kingdom Viridiplantae; phylum Streptophyta; class Magnoliopsida; order Asparagales; family Amaryllidaceae; genus Agapanthus; species Agapanthus africanus. Next base: position 15,924,560 of record CM057347.1, read on the forward strand.
CCCACAAAATCCTATAATAAAAGAAAGATAGTGAAAGTTACATACAAAGATAAAAAGTATAAAAGAAAGAACTTGAAAATAAGAGTTTCCAACTACACCAGTTTTTCGGTTGTCATGAGCCCTATCTTAATGGTCATGAAAAGATATTAGAAATCATATCATCCTTCAATAAAACATCATCTTTAGTTTTCCTCCCTATCTTTCTTCCAAACATTGATCATATATCCCTACGTGTGTGTAAAACATATCTCTACACTCAGAGAATTCAGTTCAAGCTATCATACTCTTGTCCATCTTGCTTAGTACTTTTTAGTTGGTGAATATTTTAGAAGAAATTTCTCACACATCCTTCATGCGACCGTTAATACTTCTTGAGATACCAACCAACCGATTATAAAATATGCTCATATATTAAGCCGTAATTCCTCGTCTTGCAACACCTAAGGCTTAGCAGTGGCTCCCAAACCAGTTGGTCTAAGGCACTAGGTGATAAAGCACCCTCGCTATATTTTTTATGCTGCCTTAAGCAATTCCAAAACTAGTGTTCATTTTTTTCTTCACCACTTATATTTTATTTTATTTTCCTTCATACTAAGCCTTTTAGACAAGAGCATTTCAAGGTATCATCTACTATCCAAGTTTCAAGATGTGTGTAGGTGCGTATAGTAGGGTATCAACGTTCAAATGTTTGGCCTAAAGAATAGAGACTACTTTTTAGACTTATTTTTATCCTCAGATAAGTAATTTCCTTCATCTTACTAACCCTTGAGACAACGGCTCATAACTACTTATTACTAGTTTCATTTAAGAAAACATCTAACTTTCTTGCTTTTCTCAAACTATTCCTATCTTTCATATGTAAATTTTCACTTTCAAACTTTCATTATCAAATTTTTTTTTGTGCTTATATATAATATAATGCAAATTAACGCGTGAATAAGCACAAACCTCCCTCAAACCTGTTATAGCAGTGTCCTCATTGATGTCATGTATTAAGCTTAAAAAACTGTAGACTTGGAAGGAAAAGTTAGTAACAGGACATGAAATAGTGAAAGTAAAATTCTTCTCCAAACTTATTTTTTGGCTCACAATTTTATAAAAATTTTCTTTCAAGAGCCAAAATATCCTCCCCAAACTTGAGTAAAATAGTATTAAGCATTTAATATTATTGGGAGGGGCGGGTTAAATTTATTGGTCAAAGTAAAGCCTTATAAAGACCAAAAGTCAACACCAACCATTCAAAAATTTTATCGATGTAACGCACTAGTTGGTGAAAAATCAGAGATTTGAAGATGTGGGGAGATAGAAGGCGGTATAGTTTACGTCTCGGTTGATAGAGACGAAACAATAATGGTGAACGGAAACGAGAATGTGGATGATTAGGAATGAGAAGAATGGTCACATTCTCGTATGGGATAAGAAGAAATGGTGGTGGTTCGACTTCTTCAGGTGGAGGTTGATTATTCACAAAATCCGTGTCGTTTAGGAATACGAGTTCGTCGGCGAAAATATCTTCAAAACTTTCATCGATGGTCCGATTAAACATTTCAATGTCAATAAGTTTCGCGCCAGAATTCAACACTCTTGATTTATCAAAAATTATGGAGGTAGGAGACTCGTAAAGCTCATCTACCTCATTCTCAAAAGAGTCTAATTCAAGTTTTCTTTCTAGAATTATCGAACTCGAAATATTGGATTGTGATTCATCAACACTTGCTATCATTAAAGGAAGATTAGAAAAAGAATCAGAGAAAGTGGAAGATGAAATGGGTAAACAAATTGGTGTTTCGAGTATTGCGGAACCAGATGTGGGAAATGAAGGCTGAATTTCGTTCTGCTTTTCGGTTATATTTATCATCAACTTCAAGACGCATATGGGGTTCGGGAAGAATAGTTAATAGTTCGAGATGATGACCACACGGGAGTGAAAGGAACTGATGAATTGGTGGGACAAACTCATCCAAAATTTCGGGTTCATCATCCAATATATCCCCAACGTCAATATCCTCAATCAAGTGAAGGTTACAAGTCTCAGACACCTCATCAAAAGGAGGGTTTTTAATCAATTGTGGTTCTAGAGTGGAGGTGTAGAGATCACAAGGGTTGGGTGTGGCTTCACTCGAAATGGATCCTTCACAATCGGGTAAATCAAACACTACAAAGTCACACAACTCATCAGTCATTATATCTTCAATTGGTGAATCATTTGGTGTACTCGATAGATCTGTGAAACTGGAGGTGTGGATTTCAATTTGAGATGGGGAGGTTTGATTTGGAAGGGTGTACCTCTCTCTCTCTCTCACTACCCAAATTCTCAATTTATCCTATGGCCGTATCATACGATGGAAAATTTTAACCTGGTTTGAAACTAGTTGCTCGTTTGTTTTGTTTATTGAGAACGGCCATGCACTCATTCAATTCCTCTCTGCCGCGGCGCGACGCTACCATATATTCTTCTACGGTCCGTTCAAGACTAGACATGGGTCGGTAAGGGGTTTTAGTATAAGATTGAAATTCTTGTGGATAAGTAAAATTCCCAAATGACCGATTAGAAGGAATATCTCGAGAAGGTGTAAAAGTCAGGTAGGATTGCTAGGAATTGAAAGCCTGTGAAAATTGGCCAGGAGTAGGATCAACATTGTGATAAGAAGAATATTAATATTGGTTGTGTGGTTGGCAACTGTCAACAGATGTCATATACGCCACAAACCGAGTAGTAGAATCTTCTTCAGAAGGTGGTGGCATTTGTTGTCCTAATGGTTTGACCGGATTAAAACTTTAGCTGTTAGTCCTTACTATATACTCAACGATGGACATGCGTTTAGGTGTTCCCTCACACGCTTTAGATGGAGTATCAACAAAAGAAGATGTAGAATTTTGATGCGGTTGATTGGACCTGAAGTGAGTTGGCCAACTGTTTCTTTCCGCTTGCTCTATCCGATCTCTTAAAGACATGGTAGAGTCGGATGGTATACCGAAGCGATTACGATAACAAGAAATATCTGGTTCTGGATAGCAAAACTCGGCAAGAGTTCTTTTATTTGGGTTACCCATTATATGGTGAAAAGAGGGAGGAGGGTGAAAAGATTTAAGCTCTATTTGGATTATTTTGCTTTGAAAGTGAGACTTGAGGGTTGACTCAACAAATCACAAAATGCACAAGAAAACCCTAGAACTAAGGTTACCTAAGTCAAGCACTAGACCGCTCCTAAACTTCTAAAGGACAAGCCGCAGGATCAATCCTCTACCACCTCTTTATAACTCTTGTGGCCAGGTATGTGCCAGGTAAGTAGGAGGTATCCACTATACGAATCACCTAAAATAGCGGGCTTAATTAAATAACCACTTGCCTTAGACACACTTGCCTAGACACCATAAAAGAAATGCGGATAAGCGACAGATTACCTACGACCTTCCTCTATCCAATTTAGCGCGACGGTCCTTAGGGTGTTGATCTAGATATTTTTTAATTAATATAGGATTATGCGGATGCTCGTTTTGTGATTTGTGGGGCCTAGGAAGGGTGATGAAATCCCCACCTAATCTGAATTATGGTCTTGCCGTTTAAAGTCCGTATTAAAATATGCAAAAAAAACCCGCAAAACAAAACACGAAAAAAGATTTTTGAGCAGCGATATTTGGCAAAGAATCCTGCAGAAAATATATTATTGGATTTTTCAGAGGAGAGAGAAAGATGTAGGAAAGTTACCATAGAATTTTGGATGCACGATCCCTCAAGACTACCGTAGTTCCGCCGCGGTTTGCACACAATAGTTGTGGTTCCGCCGCACTTTATGGGGTTCTTTGTTTAATTTTTTCACTGTGGCCTCCTTTACTTCTCTGGGTCTTGATGAATGTCTCTGAATTTTTATCTCCTCGCTAAAATGACTCCAGATTCCCTCGCAAAAATCGCACACTAATCATTAAATATGTAAGATGCGGTTTTGTTTTATTTATGATATTGATCGAATAAGAATTCAACGAGAATAGTAAGAAGAAAAAAAATTTACGCATGTATCCCCAGCAACGGCGCCATTTGATTGATTCTGTATTTAAAGAAGTGTTTGTAGAATAACCGCAATCAACAACGGTGTCGCGTGTAGCTAGACTGAGATGAGTACGGGTCGTCCTCAGGGATATGTTGAATCTTTTAATCTTTCTTTAGACGTATTGATTAGGAAGAGCAAGAAAAATAGATAATAGTGAAGAATAGTTATAGAATCTAGATCTACGTTAAATACGGATATAGAATATAGATCTAATTTAAAGACGGATGTAGATTTTATATTAGAAGATGGCTTGTATGGTTCGTTCGGATTTAGTAGTCATGGATGACTAATAAAGATTACTCATTTTATCTATTGATATATTTAATACTAGATAGATAGCGATGAATGAGTATTAGGGTTCTTGGAAGAAACTAGGGTTTCCCCACTATTGACCCTTGTCCTCTCATCGATCTCTATTCATGTCTAACCCTTAACAAAACAATTGTTAATTTAATCTCAAATCGCGGTCGGGACTAGCAATAAATTGGTAGCGCATCCGATAAGGATGTTAACATTTATTTTGCTAAAATTTATAAACTTTATAAGACTTAAAAGAAGTTAAAACATTTTCTCATCCATTGTTCTATCCTAATCCAACGAACCCTTTCAAGCGGAGAATTACTCGCGCATGATGGAGATAAAAGAACGGATAGAGATGAAATTCATAATGTAACTAAATAATTAAACTAATTAAACTAAAAATCTACCTTTATTAATCAACTTAACAAGTACAAACTTCAAGTTTAGATTACAAGAGGAAGAAGAAGTTGCTCTCGATCTCTGCCTTGTCGGATGTAGATGTTCCATCGAATCTTACGTCGCTTTATTACGTCGAATCTTGGACCTGTCTTGGATCACTTATTCTTTGACAGTGATTAGCTTGTGTAAAAGATTGATGATTTCTAAGTTTAGCCCTCGGTCCTTTATATAGCCCCAAAACCAGAAACCAAAAATCCCCAGAATTTGGGTTAGTTGTAGCAAATCCAACCTGAAAATCCTAACTCTTGATTCGGTGAATCGGCCGCGGATCTGTCGCATATTGCATGGTTTGGCCACGGATCCGCGGTTTGTTGGTGAGATCTTGGGTGCAAATTTCTGGGGCTTTATTCTTGTGACACATGGAGATTTAGTTGATGTATGGAACTTGAAAATATTTCCCGAGTCTCTGCTAGTATTGATTCTTCGATTTTCTTTAATATTTCGGCAGATTTTTTATTTCCGATATCTCAATATCTCGATATCCTGACCTGAGCCAAAGCTTGCACTATATCTGAAAGAATAATGTTAGTAATATTTGGTATTTTTGAGATATTATCCTAACCAATTTGATATTATATTATATTTTAAGAATATTGATTAAAGATATTTGATATGATATGCATATTTAAATTATCAAAATATTATATAAATATTATATGCATGTATTTTCCTTCATAATTTTAATTATAATATATAAACATATGAAAATAGTATTTTTATAGATAAACCATCATATGTCTCATATTTATAATAAACACTTTTAGATATTTAAGAAAAGTAAGGAAAACGTCATATCAAAAGTGCGATATTTTCGACTGAACGGTCACACACACACACACATATGTATATTTATTTATACATAATATAAAAGAGTGGGAAATAATATATATATATATATATATATATATATAAAATAAGTATTAGTACATGTATCCCATACACATACACATCATGTATCACATACACGAAATACCATCAATATTTTCTCAGTATCATATACCGTAGAGAGTGCGTATATCATATACATTATACTAGAAACTGCATCGTAAATACGGTTATTAAGTCAACACTTTACTTAATATTCCGGCTTTTAAACCGGTTAGTATAAAAATCTTCCAATTAAATGCGTATTTCCAATATACATATTTAATCGAACTCATGCATGTATCTCTATACGCATGTCACATTGCGTTTTGCCCGGGCAGGCACTTTCATTGCGGGACTCTAAAGACCTGTCAATACACTGGCATTAGGTTATACAGGATCGCATCTGATTAAATCTAAAACACTTTCAGATTCAACCCCCTCACGGGTTAACCTATAAGCTCGTCAGTGGCACTAGATGTACACAATGATTACTCAGGTATGAGAAAGATAAAGGCAGGTCGACGAGCGAACTCATCCGGACCCGACAAAGCCTATAAGTGATAGTCACCGTACAGTCCAGTCCCTTTGTTAAAGAGTATCGCATACTGGTTCTGGGGGTGGAATCTGTTAGACCCTCCAATAATCCGACAAGTCATGCTGACAGAGAATTCATAACCAAAATGATACAACTAGTAACATTTACTAGTTTATCTCTACTACCGTGGCCACGGACTTCTGGCTATAGTCGTGTCCTGCACAGTGCGATATCGACTCCCAATACCGGGAGTGACGAATTCCCTCGACCGCTTACTGCCTCCATGTGCTTTGGGACTGTACCCAACTAAAACCTGTTTGCATGACTCAGTAAAGCCATGGTTGGGTATTAATCTAAGAACAGTGGGGACACATATAAGACACTATGGTGATCTCAGGTCCAGAGACTACCATATACTCATGTCACCAGAGAACTGCTACCTGACATTGGTATAGTACCAATTAGGATTTCTCAGCTAATCCGTCCAGTGTAACTCATCCTGAGCACCTGTATACAATCCTCGGTGTCAAACACCAATAGCCATGGGATCAGCTATCGCCCTCCAACCAGGTCAGCAATGCTATTCTAAACTGGAGTACCGATGCCTAGTCTCAATACTTCTATGACTAGGGACATTTAAGAATGTGCTTATAAACTACCAGACCATACTAGTATAATCCTTATCAATAATCCTGGTAGTTAAGCAAAGATCCTATGGGTTTTATCTCATGTTTTAGCGATACGTGATAACTAGTAAAACATATACACATGACAGATAAAGACAAACTGGATAGCATACTATCATCTTGAGTAAGACTGTTCTCTGTATAAGTCCTCATAAATTCAGTAACTGTATTACTACAATTACAATAATTGCCTTGAGGGCACTTATATCTAACAATCTCCTACTTGCACTCAAGGCCAATTATTGCGGTATCGCATACACACATCTCATATGCTTCTGCATACCCAACTTCTGTACTAACAGTTTCGCAAACTGTGTTCGAGAAATATCCTCAGTTAGTGGATCTGCTACAAAGTTTCTAACTATATCTCTTTGAATCTCAACTTCACAGAGATCAACTATCTCCCAAAATGAGTAATACCTTCCTTAGAACTTTTGTTTGGATAGCTGATGGGACCTTATTCACAAATAAACATATTTATCCAAACAAACACTTAAGATGTATTCTCTGCTGAATCAATAATCAGCATCTAGCTCCTTGACCACCTCAGTATCCGCTTGGAACTATTCATATATACTGTTCCTCGGAAGAGTGTAAACTAATAATTCGGGACAGATACTCTGTCATCCTTGTCACTTCAGAAGCTGGAATCGGTAATCGCCTCTCGAAAGAGGCTGTCATTACCATACAATAAGAATATCTCATATATTCTTCATTTCTTCCTATGTCTCTCCAGGATTAGACTAATATCCACTTACTACACCAAGTATAAAAGTATCATCTGGTCTGGCACATAACATCGCATGATTGACCTCACTGCCGTAGCATGTCGAATGTCATTCATGTGAGTCCCTCTCTTTATCAGTCCCGAAAGACATCATTTTAGAGAGGATGACTCCATTACTTGCAAGTATATTACCACGCTAGGAGTCATCCATTCTAAACCCTTTAGAATGGTGTTAAGATACCTGAATTGGAACAATCCCGAAACTCTTACTAGATCTATCACTATAGACCCAACCACCAGAATCAATGATGTATATATAGTCCATAAAGGAGAAACAAATGTGACAACCAATATTTGACCAAATCGTAGTATAGGAACATCACTTCCTATCTAAAGTATGTCATCAACATCAATATGAGGAACCTAACAGTACTCCCTACATCCTTCTTATAAATACCAGGGTCATATTTTATTTTGATGAAGTCAAACACTTTGACCGCAACAATAAAACAGATGATCCATCTCCGCTATACTTGCTTCAGTCTACAAACAGACTTAAGCAACTTGCACACAATCCGCTGCTCCCACTGACTAAGACAACCCTCCAGTAGAGTCATATACACGTACACTTCTAAATCCAATTTAGAAAGACGTTATAGTCATCATCATTCTAAATATCATAGTCATGAAAGACAACGATGGCAAATTTATCTGTATGGACTTCAGCACAAAGTTTGAAGTAATATTATTATCACAATCCATATCGGGTATTTGATGAATACCTGTTTACTACAAGTCTAGCCTTATTAGGTTAATACCTTTCAATTTTCACTGATCTCAAAAGATCTTCTTGCTCCTTATGGGTTTTACCCATTTCAGAAACACACAACAAAGTCAATAATTTGTTGTAGTGCATGGAGTCCCACTTGGATAACTTGGCATCCAACTATCAATCGGAAGTCACCACTTCCTATAGTCTGCTGATAACTAGTAGGGTGATCATCATATGAGACAAGCCTTCTCATTACCATCTACGAGAAAACTGAAGTATCTCTCGGGTGGCTGAGGTCACCTACTAAATCTGCGGAGTAGCTATGGTTTGTCAGGGTCAATTGGATCATCAGGTTCTACTAAAGTTTCAGTAACTGTTTGCTGTTCTAAAAACACTTCCAGTTCTACCATACTCCTACTAATTTCTTTTGTAAGAAATTCCTTTATCGAGGAGGTGGCGAGTCAAGAACAAAACACTTTTGATCTTTAAAATGGTAGAAGCTATCCCTTGCAAAAGCATGGGATAACCAATAAACTGCTATTACCGAAACGTGCCTCGAGTTTTTCTGGATTATGGTTTTAAGAATAAATCGGATAACTTAACATCTTAAAAACCTTAAGATGAACACCATTCTATATCACATATAGAAATAGAGGCACTTGTTTGGGTGGAACCAATATCAATTGATATGCATCTATTTCTAGTGCATCCCTAAAATTGAAAAAGGTGATTCAGCATTGCTCATCATGAAGCGCACTCTCGGAGCAATCTGAGAGAATCACATTCTCAATATGGAAAAGCTGGTACCAACTCCATGTCCGTATGGACATCGGATAACATACCTCAATATGCATAAGTCCCTAGAGTTCACTAACTCAATTTCCGTGTACTGTTAATTGAAAAACATTCTTTTGATTAAAAGAAACCAAAAGTTTGCCATTTAGGCAAAACCTGATGATTTTCCTCAATAGCAACAATTTCTCCGAAAACCGATATTGAGGATAAAATCGTCCAATATCAATTTTCTACTCTTTCTCAGCATCTGTAACGTCCTACAGATATGGGATTCTAATCCAGTATCCATATACCCAGGAATAAGAGTTTATTGTGAAGCAGTTTTTCAAAATACAGACATACGGGAAATCCGAAACATCAAAATGTTTCAGGAGGGTTGGTCAAGTATTCATTGTATTGCCCTTTTCATAGCCCAAGCTCATGACTGTAGTTACAATTTCCATTTCTCACTTCAACACCTATTGATGTCTTTCCATATTACCTTTCTGTATACCGAACTTATGCTAGTTGGTTTCTTTCTTGCCATTCCTTTAGTACCAGTTTCGGGATTGGAAGAAGCTATCCAATAAGCGTAACTGGTATACACTCCTTATGTATAAGGAGCTCTCGAACTTAAGGTAATGTAGGAGGGAGAGACAAACGAATAATTCATCTAATCTTGAACCAGTGGCTATTCTCGAACTGAAACAATTTCATCGAGTTTGTATCTATCTATATGATGGACTTCCAAGCAATATGAATCTTTATACCGAATACAGAGAGTTCTGGAGTTAGCAGAAGGGTATGTAAGATAGATAAGGACATATGCGACTATATCATGGATTAGGGCAATCCAGACATTCTAAAACTATCGATTTTAAAAAAGGTTGGTCAACGAGGTTAACGAGTCTTTGTTTAAAGCGAGTCAAGGGTCGCTGCCAGAGAGAGAGAGAAAAGAAACACTCAGCATGCACTCTAATCTAGATTGGATTCGTATATTTATCTAATCAGGATAGCTCCAACCGTTATATCAAATTCTCCTTCAAACCCTAAAATGAGAACTAGCCGGGATTTTGTATAGAAAATCTCCCGGAAGTAACTATTACTCACAGTAGGAATCGGGACCCAATCTATCATGGCATGGTAATTTTGACAAAGTTAATAAGTCACCCTACTCAATAGAAGGTATGCAATCTTGTTGCAAGTTTCAATATTTGAAACTCCCTGTTCTCCGCCGAAACACAGAGACGCGACCGCGTAGGTCCTTCTTGCCTGAATTTCGAGGGCAGATACTATTTGGTGCTATCCGTCCACCTCTCCGAAGATGCCAAGTTGATTTATGACACCGTGTATCATAGGTTTAGACGGATGCGGCCGATGTAGCAGACTTCGTCAGATCCCCCCTCATTTGAGGGGTTTTTGATTGTGGGGACGCTCTTCCCTACAACCGCAAGCCCCTGCAGTTAATTACGCTACCGCATCGTGGTAACCACTTTCTCCTTCTCCAGATGGTCACTTCGTATCGTATGTGTTTGTTTTGTTTTTGGTTGCCCGTGGATTGTATACGGAGACTAATTTATGTTGTCGCTTGTAGGGCGTGGATTAGTCCAAATCCGTATTTTCTTAGATTTGGGTTTGGGGTTGGGTTTAAGGATACATTAGTCTCATTTAAGACTAAGATCAACTTAAACATTTGTTAAGGATACGTTAGTCTAATTTCAGACTAAGATCAACTTAACGGGATCGTTTAGATCCAACAAAAGAGCATTTGGGCTCTATTGTTTAGTTTAGGGACTTTTCGGTCGATAATTAGTTTAAGGACATTGCAGTCCAAGGTTAAGGACATCATAGTCCATGGGCTTAAGGACCCCACAGTCTGAGGTTAAGGACATCATAGTCCATGGGTTTAAGGACCCCACAGTCCAGTTTAAAGACGTCATAGTCTATAGAATATATGGTTGTTGGGACCCGTCGCCATTCTGAAGTCGTTGAAGGATTACAACGACAAATATCAGAGGAGTAAAGAGATGTACCTTTGAACCAATTTTGGTTGAAAGATCTGTAGTCCAATTTGGGCTAAGATCTGTTAAAAGATTTATGAGCATATGGGCTCAATTAATCTGAATGAGGGGTTTATAGCCAATTTGGGCTCGGCCCACTTAGTTAAAATGTTTAAACATTTGACAATGCTGGGCATTGATTTGGATTCTGACAGTATTTCTGTCTTTTATTGAATGCTGAGTATTCATCATAGCTCTGGGGCTTATTAAAGAACAATTTATGTTCTATCAGCGCAGCACATGGTGCGATTGGTGCTTTGCGCCAATCAAAGAGCGCAGTGCGCTTCTGCCGAGTAGCGCACACGTGAGGGACACGTGGTGCGCTTGGCGCTGAGCGCCAGTCTATGAGCGCATTGCGCTGATTTATGAGCGCAAAGCGCTATTATTTCAGTGGCGCATACGTGAGGAGCAAGTGGTGCGCTTGGCGCTGAGCGCCAGATAATGAGCGCAGTGCGCTATGTTTGGAGCGCTAAGGCTCTGCAAAATTAAGAACGCCAAGGGTCTACAGCGTTTTGCGCTAGATGTGGAGCGCTGTGGCTCTTCTTTTATTCAACTTAGATCAGTTTGCGTCCTGAGAATTAAATTCTCTTTTTATAAGAGATATTGTCTCAAGGTTTTAAGAACAAAGTTCTAACTTTGTAGGTGATGTTTCAATCTCTTATGTTGATGAAAGGTTTTGCCTTTATGGATGATCCTAAGAGAATTGAATTATTCTCCCCCCTCTTGTAATGAGATACTATAATCCCCTTGAGAAAGACCTTAGTTTTATAGATTTATGATTTGTGAGAACAATTATGTTCTTCTTCTTGTTTTAGGATGAGGACTTTTGATCTCTTTTTGAAAGACTTTGGTCTTGTAGATCTATGATCTTTAAAGAAGTGAATTCTTCTTTTTAATTATGAGATGATTTCATCTCTCTGTTCATCATTTTTTTTACCTTGAAGAAACCTTCTTTTTCTGAGAGCTTGGCTCTTCTTTCTGAGATCTCTAAAAGCTTATGGGGTTTTTTTCTTTATATTTCTGTCTCTCCGAGACTTGAAGTCTTGGGGCCTTTCTATAGGGCAAGCTGATTTGTTCAATCAATTAAGGAGATCTTTTCTCCAATTGATTTGGGGATTTCCCCTCCGTTGGATGTTTGATCCAAGGGCTTCTGATTTAAAGAAGTCAATCTTCTTGTTTTTAACAAGATCGGGAAATCTTTTCATACAGAATTTATTCTGTACTTTGGTGATTTTTAATCACCGTTGGATCATTGATCCAACGGTGCTCTGATTTACAGAGCACAATTTTGTTGTTTGGAAAGATTTTGAGGAATCTTTCCTTAACAGAATTTAATTCTGATGATTTATCATTATTATTGGATCTTTGATCTGATGGTGGGGAGCTTTTAGTTCCAGCGCTAGCGCACCCGTGCTTTGCACACGGTGCGCTGCTTACAGTGCAGCGCACTTAGCGCTAGCGCGCCCGTGCTTTGCATGTGATGCGCGCACACGTGCTTTGCACGTGGCGCGCTGCGTTAGAGTCTTTAACTCTCAGCGCTGGCGCTGCTATAAAGCGTTGCTTCATGCTGAAGGTGTCTTTTCTGAGTCAAACTTTCCCTTCCCCAGATCTTGGAAATAGTTTCATCATGCACAGCATTTTCTGTACCTAGACTTAAATTTCCTTCATTTATAATCTGAAGTAGTGATTCTCTTCTCTCTTACTTTTTTAGAGAACCATTCTTGTTGAAGAAGAGTTATGGCCTGTAACCGTTCCCATGCTCGTCGGCAGCCGTGGGAGGTGCCTATTAAGGACATCGTTCCTCGTTTCGCTACGCGTTTGGTGAATCCTACTTTAACGGATGACCAATGTGACGCAGCACGGCATGAGCTCTTGACTCGTGTAGGATCTCTTCTCCCCGTCGGTTCTATCTGGCTCCGGATGATCCTTTTTTCCATGCTCGATATATCCCCCCCTCTTCCGGCGGAAATGACCTCGGCGATGCTCAGCGCCACAGAAGACATGATCGAGTGTTTCCACGAGGCGCATTTGATCACCAAAGTTCTAAGGGATTGCTCTGTTCAGTTGCTGAGCCAAATACGGGCTCATCGGGCCGTCATTTCTTGTTTCGCTGGTGAATGCGGTGCTAACTGATGGGTAGCTACTTCTCATGAAGATCGTCGCTTTAACATGGTGGAAAAGGCAGAGAGGGAACTAGATAATTTTATCTATATGTTTATAAATCCCTGTACTTTCGATCCCATGTTTGGCGATCTATTTCGTGTAGAATAAATGTTTAATTAAATGCTTTCCGCTTTTTGTCATTAACCGCCAAGTGCTCCCTTTTAATTCCTATTCTTCTCTTAATGTATGCATGTGCGCTATTAAAACTGAAACTGGTATAAAATAGGTGCAGATAGCTTTTGCGAGAATGAGATGCTTTCGGCGCTAGCGCTCACGTGCTTTGCACATGGTGCGCTGGTTATAGTGCAGCGCACTTAGCGCTAGCGCACACGTGCTTTGCACGTGGTGCGCTGCTTATAGTGCAGCGCTCTTAGCGCTAGCGAACACGTACTTTGCTCGTAGTGCGCTGTTTAGGGCGCAGCGCACTTGGCGTTGCTATGAAGTGTTGCTTCATTTCAAAATTTGAATTTTGAACAGAGTTTTGCTCTGATTGGGGAAAACAAATGCCCCCCGCCGTTGTGCTCACGTGGCCTACACGTGAGTGCAGCGGTGGCAGCATCTACGCCCTTGGATCAACTCATAAGTTGAAACCGCGTCTCAGTGCCTATAAATAGGACCTTTGGCCCTTGAGATTATTTCTGTTCATCTTCTTCCTTCTGAGAATTTTTATTCTCTTGCAGAGCATAGCTCTTTGGCTTAAGAACTTTCTTAAGGACAGAACTCTGTCAAAATCTTAGGTAAAGATTAAATTTTTGAGTAGATCATTTAATAATCTAGGGTTTCATCCATTAACAGAGCTTTGCTCTTCATAGATCTTCGATCTAAAGAAAACCTTTTTAGGGTTTTGTTGACAAAGCTTTTCTCTCTTTATCCCATAGATCTAAAGAGATCTTTGTTAAGGTTTCTTGACCCATTAACGAAGCTTTGCTCTTGTTAGATCTTAGATCCTAAGAGATCCTTTTCAGGGTTTCTTAACCCATTAACAAAGTTTTGCTCTCTTGAATAACGAAGATTTGTTAATATCTTATGAAGAACTCTCAGAGTTTGTTCATGGATCTTGAAGAACTCAGAATTTTAATTCATTAAAAATTTTATTTTAAGTTTTCTGATGGTTATTCCATCATTTTTACATTGCAAGGATCTTGAGGAATTTTTATTCCTTCATCATTAGAGTTGACAGATGTCACTCTGCCACAGAGCACTGCTCTCAAGAGGAGATTTACTCCTTAGCCTAAGGGGTTCTCATTAAATGAGAATCAATTGAGGATTTCCACATTTAATTGACAGTCTCATCAAATGATAAGGCTGTTTTATTAATGATGCAATGCCATCTGGATTATGTGGGTCCCCCTTTGGTCCCTTTTCACTGCATTGCAGTGTGGTACCGATTTAACGTACATAATGCCAGAACTTAAATTGTAGCATTGGCGGCTGAAAATTTGTTCTTTTCTGCGCAGGTACTATGTCTTTCGACACTTCCTTCCCATTCATCCGCTCAGAAGGCGGATTCTCCGAAGCGCCCGTAAACCGAGAGGTTCTTGCGCTGATGAATGACCATGACTCGATGCACAAGAATCTTCATCTATGGGGTAGATGGTACGATCAAATTATCAGAGGCCGCCGGAGCTTTTCTTGTGCGACACCCACGGAGCCTATCTCTGCGATTCCTTATGCAGATACAACCCCGATAAGCTATACTGTAGAGAAGGTGAATTAGACTTCAGAGGGTTTCCTTCGGCCTTCTATCACCGCAGTACCCGTGCAACCGCCAGTGGCTTTGGACACTTTAGGGCGGCGCATATGTCAGGGCGAGTTGCACCCTTGGGGACAGACCTACAACATAGGACTAACTCCCCGTCATCCAGCCGGATACTTACAGTGGGCCCGATATATTTTATCGGCGAAGAAGTCGCAGCTGTTGAAGCTCGGATTGTACCCTGCGATCTACGCTTCCTTGTTCCAGTATTCTGCACCTCCTACATGGTGGATCAAGGCATTTCTAGAGCAATGGAATATTCCGACCCACACCTTCCTCTTATTGGATCGAGAAGTCTCCATTTCCTTAGAGGAATTTGCCGATGTCTCTGGTTTACCCGTTAGGGGACAGCATTACGAGGAGCTGCTTCCTCCGGATGAGTATATTTTTGCTACCAAATCAGTGGTAATGGGTCTTACCCCAGAGAACGCCATTCAACACCAATTCCCGAGTTTGATAAAGGTGTTGAATATGTATGAGAGCCTCTTTCTCGAATTCGGAGGCCGTGTGGTTACTTTTACGGATTTTATCGCTCGTTTTCTCTGTATGGAAGTTTTATCGCGACAAGGTGAAAAGTTTGCCAAACTTGATGATCCTTTCGGCTTTGGCTTTGATCGCCGGCTAATATTGGAAGCCGATTAAAAGGGTTTCTTTCTTCCAAACGTCGCGATCGTCCCCTTCTCGGAAATTGCTGCTCCGGGCATCGATGAGGAAGCGTTCTTTCTAGGGCTCCTCGGTTTATGGTTAAGCTGGTTCGCGCTTCCCATGCACCCTCGCTATATGAGACCGTCCGTCTTCTACCCAGCGCATCGAATGGTTGCTGGGATACAAGTGGCCGTCGGGATCGCTGGGTTAGCCTACCTGTATCACGTCCTCAGCTTGGCAGCGGATACTACTGAGCCAGGGGTGCAGCCTGCCAACTTTTCAATGCACTATTTCACTTCATGGCTCGAGTTTTACGTGCTTGGGGTCTTCGGTATCCACAGAAGACCTTCCTTTTATGACAGATGTATGTTCCCTCGGATAATGCGGCTGGTCGACGCATCCATCGTAAGTCCAACACCGCGGGAAGGTAGGGGTTTGCTCCTTTGTCCACGCACGGTTGGAGATGTTATGTCCTTTATCGATAAAATTTTGACTGTCGGCCAGAAATCTACAAAAACGGTGCTGCCATTGCAGGACATTTTTAATGACGAGGCCTCTGTGTTGAAAGCTTGGGAGATTCTTCATCTGTACTGCATCAGGCCGGGCTTTCTTGTATTTAGGCAGAATGATGTGGCATTGTTTATGAGATACAACCCGCGTCGTTTCGCCTAGCAGCTAAGCTATAATCAAGGCGTCTCGCTTGAGGCTTTCTTGGCAGAACCTGCTGATTGATCTCAAAAACTATCTATTAACCGCAATCAAGAACGGCGTCGCATGTAGCTAGCCGGTGAGTACGGGTCGGTCCACAGGGATGTTGTGAATTTCCTAATCGCTCTTACGAGTTAATTGCAAACGGTGTGAATGGATTAATTAAATCTAAAAACTAAATTAATCTAGGGCAATTGAATTAAAGATCTAACTATCTAATTAGGGCAAGGAATTAAATTTAATCTTGGGCAGAGAATGAAAAACTACCTAGGGCAAGAATTGAAATTTAAATTAGGGCAATTAAATAAATCTACTTACTTTACAGATGGCTCTCTCCAAACATTTACACATGGTTGTCAGATCTGAATAGATGATATGAAAAGAGGCATCGATGCTCTCCAAAAGAAATCTAAATTTTATTGATAAAAAGAGGCATAGGGAGGCATAGCCTTTACAATGATTTAGAGTTCCTATTTATAGAGGATAGGAAACCCTAGATTACAATTGATTCGCACGTCTAAATTTACCAAAATATCCTTAGGAAGACCTAGTCAAAGTAGACTCGAAGCTTTGGTAAAATTTTATGTCTGGAAATTTTGGAACTGATTCTGGGCTTCTTGGGCTTTTTATTTCTTTGGATCTTTATTTAATTTGGCTTCTCTATTTCTTCCAGATCTCTAGTGAACAATTGCAGTGGACTTTTAACCGTTTGCTTTGTAATCTTGGACCTTGCATTGCCTTGTACTGATCTTTTGTGTAGGCTTGATTAAGATCCTTCTATTTGTTGGTCAAAGTCCCTTTTTTGTGTCGTCTTTTGTCTTTTTCAATGTTTTCTGTCCAAGAACCTGTAACCTGTAATATGTAGCAGACATGCGTCAAAAGCACCTGTTTATTTATAAAACGAATAAGAATGGGGAATATAATAATGCAATATTATGGTGTGAACAAATACCCCCAAACTTATCTTTTGCTCGTCCTCGAGCAAACTTATTTTTTATTCTCGACAAAAACCTAACCGCACTTTCGTAGGGAAACGTGATTACACTGAGCTCGTGCAACAAGCCGTTAAACCTCTAGGTGTCCCTAGTAGGAGGAGTGTTGTCTCCTGAGGGTTTTCAGCGGATACTACCCACAAAATCCTATCAATTTGGCTTTTCGACTTTAATTCTCCAATTAGGGTTTCTAACAAGGAATTCTATTATCTTCAACTTGCAAATTATCCACCCATATTCTTCACGCTTCCTTATTATTTAACTTAAAATTATATATGTTCTGCAGACCTACTTAGCTTTCGACATCTTTTAAGTTTTTCTTCTAGGGTTCCATCAACACTTAGGAATTTCTATCAACTCTACTAAAGATACAAGTTCTATTCTTCACTCCTTTCTCTTATCTAAACTCCAATCACATATCCCCATGTGTGTGTATAAATCACCCCTACACTTGGAAATTCAAATAAAGCAATCATACTCTTGTCCATTGTCCAAAGCACTTATTAATTGGTGAATTATTAAATGAATTTTGCTTACACATCCTTCGTGCGACCGTTAATACTTCTTGAGGTACCAACAACCGATTACAAGATGCGTTTGCACTTTAAAGCGTACTTCCTAGTCTTGTAACACCCAAGGCTTTTAGCAGTGACTCCCAAACCAGTTGGTCTAAGGCACTAGGTGATGAAGCACCCTCGCTAAATATTTTTTCTATTTTTTTTAGCCTTAAGTAATCACAAAAACCAGTGTTCATTTTTTTTCTTTATTCACTTTTTTTTATTTTCTTCGTACTAAGGACTTTAGACCAGAGCATTTCACGGTCTCTTCTACTATTCTAAGTTTCAAGGTGCGTGTTAGTGCAATTTGTAGGGTATACATTTTCAGAATCTAGACTTAATCTAGGAATTATTTTTCAAACTTATACTCTAATAAGAACATCAATAGTTTTCCTTTGTTTTGACTTATCCTAAGAAGTGAACTCAAAATTTGCCTATTTCTAAATAAACTACAAAGGCATATACTTTCTACCGTTAAACTTTAAGGAAGGTTATTTTTAGGGTTTTTAATTTACTAAGTCTAAGATCTAGTTGTTCCTAGCTAGTTAACCCATTTGTCAGACTCAAGTCAATTAGGCCAAAATTGAATACATTAATTTTTATAATTTTTTGAATTTTTTCAATTTTTATGGGTTTTAAAATAAGTATGCAAATGCAAAAATATACACATGAATGCGAAAGAAGAAGACTTACCGAGCATACCCCCAAACTTAAACTTGACAGTGTCCTCACTGTCATGCTACACCAAGAGGGTCAAAATTGTCGGCACTCCCCTGTTTATTTATTTATAAATTTTATTTTTATTTTTATTGTTAAAAGAAAAACAAAAATATATATATACAACAAGGTTCCCCCCAAACTTAAGCTTGGCCTTACATAAGCCAAAAGTTAGCACCAACCATTCAAAAATCTTATCGTGGTAACGGTCGAGTTGGTGAAAGAATGGAGTGAAAAGAAAAGAGATGAGAAGCATACGAGACCGTGTGGAGGTAGAAACGGTATACGGTCTCGGTGGAGGAGAAGAATGACGGAAGGGAAAAAGAAATGGTAGTGGTTCTACTTCTTCGAGTGGAGGTTGATTAATCACAAAATTCGTATCGTTTAAGAATGCGAGTTCGTCGGCGAAAATAACTTCGAAACTGTCATCGAGGGTCCAATTGAAAATTATCGAACTCAAAATATCGGGTTGTGATTCATCAACACTCGGTGTCATTAAAGGAAGATTAGAAGAACCAAAGAAAGTGGGAATACGAACTTGAGGGTGGGGATGGAGTGTATAAATTAGCACAATTTGTAATGACCGATGTGTAGAAAGCGATTGTGCTAATCTATCAACCCGCAGAAAAATGAGATTAAATCCATCAAAATTCGTGAGCAAACATAGGTACGTCGAACTTGGTATAGGAGATGAAAGCGTAACGGTCTTTTGCAAGGTCGGAACGAGGACGGAGAGAAGTGAGTGAGGAAGGGTATCAGTTGAAGACTTAGGAGGGTGTACACAATCAGTGGAAGGGACATTATGAATTGAGAAATCCGACTCATTAACTAAAACTGGTTCATCCTCAATAATTTCCTCAATATTCTCCTCAATACTATCCTCATAATTCTCCTCAATATTTAACTCATCCATGCTATTATCATCAAAATCAAGACGCATGTGAAGTTCGGGAGAAACATCTAATGACTCGGGATGATGAATTGGACATAAAATTTCAATCAAATCGACAGGTTCATCATCCGAAATATTCCCGGCGTCTATATCCTCAATCAAGTGAAAATCAATTTTTTCTGACACCTCATTAAAAGCATGGATATTTATCGATTTAGGTTCTAGAGTGGAGGTGTAAAGATCGAAAGGATTAAGTGTGGTTTCACTCGAAAGGGGTTCTTCACAATTTGGCAAATCAAGCACTACAAAATCACACAACTCGTTTTTATTTTCAACTGGTGAACTATTCAGGGCAAGCGACGGAAAACTGGAGTTGTGGGCTTCAATTGGGTAAGGGTAGATTTGATTTGGAAATCTTCTCAAATTCGCACTCTGTTCAACCGCCTCCTCATACATTGAAAAATTTGGAGCTAGCGGGAAACTAGCTACCGGTTCACTAGGTTGCATAAGGGCGGCCACGGACGCATCCACATTCCTAATCATTTTTTTTATTGCTGCAATGTATGCCTCCAACGACTGTTCAAAACTAGATATGGGTTGTGAAGGGGTTTCGGTAAAAGATTCAAAATTATTTGGATACGTGAAACTCCCTAATGGCTGTGTAGAAACAGTGTCTAGTGAAGGTGGGAAAGTCGGGTAGGACTGGTAGGAATTGAATGGTTGGACAGGAGTAGGGTCAACAGTTGGATAAAAAGGTGAATGGACTTGTTGACCCCTATAACTAGATGTGTGGAGAGGGGTGAAAGATCGGCTACGAGATTGAGCAATATGCTCAGCAATGGACATCGGTTTAGGAGTTACAGCAGGATTTAGAAAAGTGGTGTCAACGTACCAAGGTGGTAAAGGTGGACATGGTTGACACAAAGTGGGTTGCAAAGTCAAACTATTTCTCCTAGACGCTTCTATTTGATCTTTCAAAGATATTTTTGGCATGGAAGGATTTTCTTTAAATCGACCGAAACAATTAGCGTACGAAGCAAAGTTAGGTTCGGGATACCAAAGTTCGGCAAGAGATTTATGACGTGGGGTACCCATGATAGAAGAAAGGGGAAAAGAAAGAATGTAGGTGGTACAAGGATTTCTTAGTGACAAAAATTTGCAAGTTGTTAAAAAAGATTTTTCCTTTTCCTTTATTTGGAAATTGTTGCAAAAAGATTTTTGATAAAAAATATGTAAACAGGAAAGATTACTTGCAAACAATTATTATATTAAGCATATCACAAAGAATCCTGCATAACAATTCATGTTAGAAGAAAGGGGAAAAGAAGGAAGGTTGGGTGGTGCAAGGATTTCCTAGCGGCAAAAATGTGCAAGTTGTTAAAAAAAATTTCCTTTTTCCGTTTGCTCTATATTTGGAAATTTCTTTTTTGCAAAAAGATTTTCGAGAAAAGATATGCAAACAGAAAATATTACTTGCAATCAATTTCTATGTTAAGCGAGGCGCAAAAATCCTGCACAAGACATGTTATTTGGAAGGGAAAAGATTTTTAAAGCGCACAGAATCCTGCAGGAATTTTTCAGAAAAGATATATCTAGATTTCCAGAGCAAGAACAGAGGAGCTTACAGAGAAAATTTTTAGACGAAGATGCAACAGGGAAACCGCGTTTTCGCGGTCTAAGGGTCCTCCCGCTGCGGAAAGGCGGCGGCGGCGGCGGCTCGGATCCCAAGATTTCACCAGAGTGCCGCGGATGGGCGGCAAAAAGCGGTTTATGCCGCGGAATCGCGGTCTAATGGGCGGCTCGCATCTCGAGATTTTTTCTGTTGTTTAGCTGTTGAATTCCTCTGCAGTTCAGATCATTTGTTTTCTGTTTTGCTCTTTGTAGATTTCCAGATTCGAAATTGTGCGTAGATCCTGCAAAATTCTCACAAAAATACCCTTTCCAAAAATAACAGATGATATATTTTTATATTTTTTTTGTGATTTTTTAGATTTTTATGATTTTTTTAATTTATATTAACCCGAAATCGCAAAAAGAAAATAACACGCCATCCCCGACAACGGCGCCATTTGGTTGATCTCAAAAACTATCTATTAACCGCAATCAAGAACGGCGTCACATGTAGCTAGCCGGTGAGTACGGGTCGGTCCACAGGGATGTTGTGAATTTCCTAATCGCTCTTACGAGTTAATTCCAAACGGTGTGAATGGATTAATTAAATCTAAAAACTAAATTAATTTAGGGCAGTTGAATTAAAGATCTAACTATTTAACTAGGGCAAGGAATTAAATTTAATCTAGGGCAGAGAATTAAAAACTACCTAGGGCAAGAATTGAAATTTAAACTAGGGTAATTAAATAAATCTACTTATTTTACAGATGGCTCTCTCCAAACATTTACACAGGGTTGTCAGATCTGAATAGATGATATGAAAAGAGGCATCGATGCTTTCCAAAAGAAATCTAAATTTTATTGATAAAAAGAGGCATAGAGAGGCATAGCCTTTACAATGATTTAGAGTTCCTATTTATAGAGGATAGGAAACTCTAGGTTACAATTGATTCGCACGTCTACATTTACCAAAATATCCTTAGGAAGACCTAGTCAAAGTAGACTCCAAGCTTTGGTAAAATTTTATCTCTGGAAATTTTGGAACTGATTCTGGGCTTCTTGGGCTTTTTATTTCTTTGGATCTTTATTTAATTTGGATTCTCTATTTCTTCCGGATCTCCAGTGAACAATTGCAGTGGACTTTTAACCGTTTGCTTTGTAATCTTGGACCTTGCGTTGCCTTGTACTGATCTTTTGTGTAGGCTTAATTAAGATCCTTCTATTTGTTGGTCAAAGTCCCCTTTTTGTGTCGTCTTTTGTCTTTTTCACTGTTTTCTGTCCAAGAACCTGTAACCTGTAATATGTAGTAGACATGCGTCAAAAGCACCTGTTTATTTATAATACGAATAAGAATGGGGAATATAATAATGCAATATTATTGTGTGAACACCTGCTTCTACCTAAGAGGGTATACGAAGCGCGCTGCATCATTTTATGCGCCAGAACACGGGGTACAACTTCTTCATTAGTGAACCAAGCTGTGTTCCGAAGGCCCTGAATGTGTATGTGGCGTGGTATCAACATTCGATGGGCACCGTCATTAGGGAGGAGAAGCGGTTGCTGCTTGATCGCAAAGGCACCGCTCCGGCTGGTAATCCAAATATTTCTCTGAAGCGACGGACCATTGTCCGTCCTCCCTTAAGAGAAGTTGATGCGGTCGAGGTCCCGAGTGATGTGCCTAAGCTACCGATACCCCGTGCTCCTATGAAAGAGGTGACTATAGCGTCTCCCGAGTCTGGTGTGGGTTCAGATATCGGGACTCATCGTCCCAAGGTGCCCACCAAGCGTAAGCTTGTGCTAGCGGCGACCAGTGCTCGCTCGCAGAAGAAGAAGAAGAAGTCGATTCTTTCTGCAGACGTTGTACTCGGCCAGGAGCCTCATGTTCCTTATAGCGAGGGCCTGAGCGAATATGGGACCAATGAGGGTCTATTCATAGCGCCGGATGATACCGACCTCGAGGCTGCTATTGCAGCTTCTGAGCGATGAGCCAGTCATAAGGCGGGACTGGTCATCCTTGCACAGTCAAGTAAACTTCATCCGTATCTTTTGTCATTGCATTACATTTTTATTATCATGTTTTGATTGACACTTTTCCTTCAACAGGAATCTCCACTGAAGAAGCTCTCGCAGCTTCTCTCAAGACTTTTGAGGAGGAGGAACGGCTTCGAGCATCCTTAGGCATCGGTACATTTCGGTTCACCGCGTCTCCATTCCCGTTTCTTATGGGTAATCTGACCCCTCCTTTTCATCTTATTACAGGGATTACCTCTACTCAGGTTATTCCAGGTGTGATGCCAATCCCGCAGGGTGATGCAGAGATGCTTCCAGGGCCAGCTATCGAAGTCCCGGCCTCCTCAGCATTGCCAACAGAGGCTTTACTTAAGCAACCGATGACGGACGCCATAACGGCTCCAAAGGTAGCTCCTGGCATGGACGATGACGTCCCCTTGACGGAGGTCTTGAGAAGATCAGCTCTCACGGCCCGGGCGGAAAGGAAGCGCAGGAGGCATGCGGCAAGAGAACGTAATGCCGCCTTGGCCGTAGGTGCAGGCTCGAGCGCTGCTTCTCCTATCCCTGCTTCTTCAGAGGGTGCTCCGGTTGCCCTGTCTATCGCTCATAGACAGACGATACGCGCGGCTTGGGAGGCGGCTGAAAGGCCATCTCAAGGTAACATAACATTGAGTCCTTTTGTCAAAGTTTTGATCTTCAGATTCTCATATATCCTATCCTGCAGGGCCGAGTCTTGATAAGGAAGTGGTAGGTGAGATGGCGGCAACCACCGAGCCTGCAGTGGCCACTCTTTCTCATGGCACTGCCCCAATTGCCACTCTTTCCCCTTGCGGTTCCTTATCGTTGCCAGGCGCTGCGAGCGTCACGACGGTTCTCATGGAGTCGGGGGATGAAGCTACGGGCGGCGAAACCATTCCGATGGAGGAGGGTGAAGCAGTCGTTGCACCCAGTGACGTCCTTGTCGTGGTTTCGACCGGCAACTCACCAGGTAGATTTTGAGTCACTGCTTTCTTTTTCATTATGCAATCCCTTTCAATCTCTTCTGACGGTATTTCTCTCATTTCTAATGCAGGTGTGGTGAGCATTGAGATTGTGCCACCCGAGAAAGCATCACCAGTTGCTGCTTTGACGGTGGCCGCCCCTTTGCCTTCTCCCGTGTCCTCCCAAATGCTGGAAGGTATGGGTTTGTGACTTATCGGTTTCATTGTAAGCGATATACTTTATGTGCTGATATTGCATTATTTCACCTTTGCAGGAGTTCTTTTTGATCATCTGTATCAGGTGCTGCACCCATATTTCTCCTTCCAGTCGGAGATTTCTTCATCTAGTGGCGTTGGTGAGTACAACCTCTAGCTAATATCTTCTCTTTTCTTTCACGGGCAGCCAAGTCTTTGTTAATTTTTCTTTGTTTTGACTGCAGCACTACAGATTGAAGGAGGAGATGAAAGAATAGCTGCACCACCGGTACTCCCGGCCTTGCCACCTGCCGCAGCCGGTATAGTAAACTCCATTGTTTATGTACCTTCTCTATTTCTTAAACCGTCATTTGACTATGATTTGTTTTGCAGCGGTGACACCGATTTCAGCTCCGTTCGAGTCTCGAATCATAATTCCAGCAGGCCCCTTTTCCAGACGTCCATCTTCAAAAGGCGTTGTGACCAGTCTGCGCATGTTGAGTGATTATATCGAGGAGCTTAACGTGGGGGCTCCTACATTCGCTGCAAATTTTGCTGCCGAGCTTAATCCAATACTGGAAACGCTTGTGAACTTCCATAACGAAGGCATCGTTGAGTCTTGGTTTAACCACTGCAGGAAGATTGAGACCTGCCTGCATGAGCTTGAGCTTAGGAGTCCTGCTCCTGAAATTCAAGCTTTGAACTCCCAACCGGCTGCATGGGTTGAGCAGAGCGTGTCCTTCCTCTGCCATTTCGAACAAGAAGCGACCTTGAGGTGGAAGGAACGCGAGGAGGCTTCAGATGAATCTTCCCGGATGCGCGCCTAAGTTAAAACGAATGCCACGCAACTGAAAGCTGCTTTTGACACCTTGAAGCAATATATCTCGGACGAGCTTGTATTGAGGCGGAAACTCGACTCTATTGAGCGGGTTATACAGAGTCGCGAAGCTGCCGAACGGGAGATCTATGAGAAGATTTCATAGTGCTTGCAGCAAAGGGCTCGAATTGAAGTGGAGCTGGCCGCGACGGCTGATCATGAGAAGGCACTGAAAGGAGTGCGCGAGCAACTTGCTAACTTAATGAAAATGCTTCCTTCTCAGTAGCTGTTTTGTATAGATTGAAAACTTGTAATCTTTGAATAACATGTATCTTTTTTTTCATTCTTTCATATGATTCAACATGTATTTGATTGAATTCATGAATAAAAGATATACATTTTTTGTTCGTTCTACCGTTGCTTTCTTCTCTTTTCTTTGTTGCCAGCATGTTACCTTAGTAAGCGTAGCCTGTAGATGATAGAGAGCATTCCGTCTTGAACTCTTCGAGAGGTAGTGATGGCTTAGGAAGCAGGTCAAGATCTGTTGCCTAAGCCTTTTCAACTTTATGAGCCGTGAGGGTCTCATAAAGACTTTTCTCCGTACGAGTCGAAAGGATCTCGTAGGTGTAT
Source organism: Agapanthus africanus (assembly GCA_030015575.1). Lineage (NCBI taxonomy): Eukaryota > Viridiplantae > Streptophyta > Magnoliopsida > Asparagales > Amaryllidaceae > Agapanthus > Agapanthus africanus. The sequence continues at coordinate 15,950,462 of CM057347.1, forward strand.
TTTCTCCTTAGGAATCGTGAGGATTCCTAAGTGTGTTTTCTCTTGGGAGTCGTAAGGATCTCAAAAGAGAGTTTTCTTCCTTACGGGTCGAGAGGACCCGTAAGTGATTGATGAGATCGACATTATCCGTATTTCACGGAGTCAGAAGTTGCTCTGGGCGTTTCCCACGGGGTCAGGATTGACTTTAGCCGTGTTCTACGGAACCAGGATTCGCTCTGGCTATTTGCCACAGGGTCAGGATTGACTTTAGCCGTGTTCCATAGGACCAGGATTTGCTCTGGACGCTTCCCATGGGGTCAGGATTGACATTAGCCGTGTTCCGCAACGACTAGGATCCGCTCTGGACGCTTCCCACGGGGTCAGGATTGACTTTAGTCGTATTCCATAAGACTAGGATTTGCTCTGGACGCTTCCCACGGGGTCAGGATTGACATTAGCCGTGTTCCGTAAGGACCAGGATCCGCTCTAGACACTTCCCACGGGTCAGAATTGACATTAGCCGTGTTCCACTAGACCAGGATTTGCTCTGGATACTTCCCATGGGGCCAGGATTGACATTAGCCGTGTTCCACTAGACCAGGATTTGCTCCGGATGCTTCCCACGAGGTCAGGATTGACATTAGCCGTGTTCCGCATGGACCAGGATCCGCTCTGGACGCTTCCCACGGGGTTAGGATTGACATTAGCCGTGTTCCACTAGATCAGGATTTGCTCTGGACGCTTCCCACGGGGTCAGGATTGACATTGGCCGTGTTCCACTAGACCACGATTTGCTCTGGATGCTTCCCACGGGGTCAGGATTGACATTAGCCGTGTTCCGCAAGGACCAAGATCCGCTTTGTACGCTTCCCACGGGGTCAGGATTGACATTAGCCATGTTCCACTAGACCAGGATTTGCTCTGGATGCTTCCCACGGGGTCAGGATTGACATTAGCCGTGTTCCGCAAGGACCAGGATTTGCTCTGGATGCTTCCCACGGGGTCAGGATTGACATTAGCCGTATTCCGCAAGGACCGGGATCCGCTCTGGACGCTTCCTACGGGGTTAGGATTGACATTAGCCGTATTCCACTAGAGCAGGATTTGCTCTGGACGCTTCTCACGGGGTCAGGATTGACATTAGCCGTGTTCCACTAGACCAGGATTTGCTCTGGATGCTTTCCACGGGGTCAGGATTGACATTAGCCGTGTTTCGCAAGGACCAGGATTCGCTCTGGACTCTTCCTACGGGTCAGGATTGACATTAGTCGTGTTCCACTAGACCAGGATTTGCTCTTGATGCTTCCCACAGGGTCAGGATTGATATTAGCCGTGTTCCGCATGGACCAGGATCCGCTCTGGACGCTTCCCACGGGTCAGGATTGACATTAGCCGTGTTCCACTAGACCAGGATTTGCTCTGGATGCTTCCCACGGGGTCAGGATTGACATTAGCCGTGTTTCGCAAGGATCAGGATCCGCTCTGGACGCTTCCCACGGCGTCAGGATTGACATTAGCCGTGTTCCACTAGACTGGGATTTGCTCTGGATGCTTCCCACGGGGTCAGGATTGACATTAGCCGTGTTCCTCAAGGACCAGGAGAAGTTGACTTTATTCGCATTTCATGGAGTCGGGGGTTGAATCTTGGTTGTTTGTGCACTGCCGAGTCATGAAACTGGGAATTGCCATGGTTCTTCTTTGCTGATACTGCGTCTGCTGTAATGAGACGAGTGTTGAGATCATCTCCAAGCTGTTTGTGAACCGTCAAGACTTGGCTCTCTTTCGGATGAAGCCTGGGGGGGAAGGTATGGTTCCTTCTTTGTTTGTGCCTCTGGAATGTATACAGGGATCGATATGATCTCATATGTAGGGCAAAAAGTTTCGTTTTATATATTTTTCTTTCCGTGATGCTCTATCATTTCAGCTTTTTATATTGCGAAAGTCGCGATTGCCCAATCATTTCGGCTATTTTTCACGGTGCCCAATCATTTCGGCTATTTTTTTTATTTACTCGCTGCTTTTTATTGCGAGTTGCCCAACCATTTCGGCTATTTTGTATGCATACATTTTTACTTGCTGATTTTGTTGCAAGTTGCCCTATCATTTCGGCTATTTCGTATGCATTTGTGGCTCGCTGGCTTTTCGCTGGGAGTTTGGGATTGGACACCGATTTAGGCATCAGCATCGCTACAACTGGGATATTGCCAGAAGCGAATCATCATTTGCCTTTGTCGATGTCGAACAAAGATGGCTTAGTAAACAGTGTTAGGATCCTGTCGACTAAGGCTTTTGACTTCATGAGCCTTAAGGGTCTCATAAAAGTATTTCTCCCTGCAGGTTGTGAGGATCTCGTATGTGCATTTTCTCCTTAGGGATCGTGAGGATTCCTAAGTGTATGGTCTCTTATAAGTCATAAGGATCTTACAAGAGTGTTTTCTCCTTATAAGTCAAGAGGACTTACAAGGGTTGTTCGCCATATGAGCATATCCCCAGTCGCGGGTGGGACTTTGTCAGGGAGATGTTTATTCGCGCCCGTGGATTGTATACAAGGGTCGAGACGCTTGTAGGGAAACACTGGAGGTTGTGATGGCTTAAGAACAGGTTCAGATCCCTGTAGCTCAAGGCTTTTGAATCCTATGAGCCGTGAGGGCCTCCAAGGGGAATTCTCCTTACGAGTCGTGAGGATCTCGTAAGTGTAATTTCTCCTTAGGAATCGTGGGGATCCCTAAGTATGTTGGTCCCTTGTGAGTCGTAAGGAACTCACGCAGGTGGTTTCTCCTCACAAGGTCGAGAGGGCCTTGCAAGTGTCTTTTAACGAGATTGCGCCCTTTCGGATTTTCACAAAACTCGCCGGTAGCCCTGCTATTTTTACTCACGGAGCCCTTTCGGGTTTTCATCCATGCCCATTTTGCTTATGGACATACCGTTTTCTTCTCTCTCTTTATTTTTTTTTCTGTGTCAGCCTTGGGATGCTGCGGTCCGTAGTAGTTTATCGACGTTTCGGTCAACAGCTAGTTTTAGGACATATTGGTTCATTGTTATTTTAAGGACGTTTCGGTCCATAGCCGGTTACTACTTATAGAGTTTGGGCTTAGGAAGATAGCGAGCGGATATAGGCATCGTCATCTATCGATGACCTAGGCCGCGACTCGTCAGGCGTAGTATTTTTTTTAGGAAGCGACCATTTATTGGTCTGAAAGGTCTTTCATCATGCAAGTCTATGAGTAGATAGGCTCCACCCTGGTAAATTTTGTCTATGATGTACGGGCCTTCATAGTTCGGCTCGAATTTCCCCCGTTTGGCACAATTGGGGATCATAGGTCTCTTGACCACTAGCACGAGTTCGCCCTGGTGGAATGTTCTCGGCCTAGTCAATCTCTCGTATGAGCGCGTCATCTTTGCTTTTTAAGCCTCCAGATTTTGTTGCGCCATGAGCCGGGTTTCATCAAGGGAGTCGAGCTTCTCAAGCCGAAGGTGAGCATTCTCTTCGTCTGTTAGCTCGTAATGAACTGCCACTCATAGAGAGGGTAACTCTATCTCGAGGGGGAGTATCGCTTTTGTGCCGAATACCAATGCATACGGCGTTGTGTTTGTGGCCATTTTGAACGTAGTTCAATATGCCCAGAGAGCTTCATGCAGTCTCTCGTGCCAGTCCTTCTTATTTCGAGACACCGTCTTTTTCATGATCTTCGTCAGGGTCTTGTTGAAAGCCTCAGCAAGACCGTTAGCTCGGGGATTATAGACCGAAGAGTATCTCCAGTCTATGTTATGCTGTTGTGCGAAAAGGCTAATCTTGTGGCTTCTATAGGCCGGCCCGTTATCGGAGATAATCCGTCGCGGAGTGCCAAACCGATAAATGACGTGTGTCTTGAAGAAATGGAGGATATTCTCCATCTTCACTTCTCTTATTGGTATTGCTTCTGCCCACTTGGAGAAGTAGTCCGTTTTCGCCAATATGAATCGATGTCCCTAGGACGATGCTGGTTCGATGGATCCGATTATATCAGTTCCCCACATTTCGAATGGTCAGCTAGCCACCGTCGGGTGTAGCGGATTCGGATTCTGGTGGATAAAGTTCCCGTGAATCTGGCACGAGTGGCACTGCTTCGCGTATTCGAGGCAGTCTTGGATCATTGTGGGCCAATAGTAGCCCATCCTTTTGATCTTCAGCTTCTTCTTTGGCCCGGCTTGGTGAGAACCGTAGAGTCCGTCGTGAGTTTCTTGGACGACTCTCTTTGCTTCTTCAGGTCCCAGGAATCTTAGCCACAGGGTGTCAAATGATCTTTTATACAGAGTATCATTGACAAAGGCGAAGGATAGAGCTCGTTTCATAAGCTAATGTCTTGAGGATGCGTTTTCAGGTGTTCGACGGGATTTGAAGTAGTTTATAAAGACTTCTCTCCAATCTTTAGCCTTTTCCTGATCTTTTATTTGTAGGGTCATTTGCTTGGTAGCTCCTTTTTCTTCGAACGACTATGGAGATATTTCTGCCGGTGAAAGAACCCGACGGTTTTGCACAACGATCCTTACGTCATCGAGGTTCTCGTCAGCCAATTCTTTAGCGAGTTTGGCTAGTGCATTCGCCTTCCTATTTTCCACGCGCGGTCTGCTTTCCAGGGCATAGGCAGGGATTTGAGTCAGCAGTTGCTGCACTCTCTCGTCGTACTTCACCAACTCTGGTTTGCACGTTTGATAGTCGCCGTTTACTTAACTAACGACAAGTTGGAAGTCTTCGTATATGAGGAGGTTTTCGATTCCCATGTCGATAGCGATCTCAAGACCTGCTATTAAAGCTTCATACTCGGTTTCATTGTTTGTCCTCGGGTCTGTCAAGGCAAAGGCAAAGCGCATTATCCCTCCTTGTGGTGTCACGAAGATGAGGCCTACCCTTGATTTGATTATGGGGGTGCCGTGTTTTCGCTTCTTTATGGAAGATGCTCCATCGAAGTAGAGTTCCCACTGGGTATCATTCTCTCTTCTTTCCCCATCAATCGTGTCAAACACGTGTTCGTCTGGCAATTCGCAATTCAAGGGAGAGTCGGCAGGTATCAGATGCTCAGCGAGGAAGTCGGAGATGGCCTGGCCTTTCACTGCCTTGAGGGGACGATAAGTTATCGAGAACTCCATCAAGAGTAGGGCCCATTTAGCGAGTCGTCCCGTTAATATGGCTCTCGACATCAAATACTTGAGAGGATCCTCTTTCGATATGAGATGGACCTCATGTGCCAATGCATAGTGTCTGAGCTTCGTTATCGCGAAGATCAACGCCAGGCAGTGTTTTTCAATGGGGGAGTAATTGTTTTCTGCCCCCAGGAGAACTCGACTCAAATAGTAGAGGGCTCTCTCCTTTCTTTGGTCGTTTTCTTGTGCCCATAATGCGCCTAGAGAACCCTCAAGGGGAGTTGTATACAGAATGAGAGGCTTTCCCTTGACTGGAGCGGTTAGCACCGGAGGATTCTATAGATTTTGCTTGATTTCATCCAGTGCGCTTTGGCATTTGCGATCCTAAACGAGCGGGGTTCCCTTCTTCATCAAGTGACTGTAGGGACGACATTTGCCAGAGAGGTTAGCTATGAACCGCCGGATATACGCGAGCTTTCCTTAGAGAGACCGCAGTTGCTTGAGAGTCCTTGGCGGAGGCATTTCCATGATCGCCTTGATCTTCGACGGGTCTATCTCGATGCCTTGGTGTCGAACGACGAATCCTAGGAACTTGCCTGAGGAAACTTCGAACGCGCATTTGAGAGGGTTCATCTTCAAGTTGTATTTCCGAAGGCGCTGAAACACGATCTTCAGATGTTCTAAATGTTCCTCATATGATTTGATTTTAACTACAAGGTCGTCGATATAGCATTCGACGATTTCATGTATGGTCATCGAAGATCTTCCTTATGGCCCTCTGATAGGTGGCACCGGCGTTCTTTCGACCGAAAGGCATCACCTTGTAGCAGAATATGCCCAAAAGGGTCTGAAAAGCGGAATGCTTCTGGTCTTCGGGATGCATCTTTATCTGATTGTATCCTGATGAGCCGTCCATGAAGGAGAAAACTTCATGAGTGGACGTATTGTCTATCATCAGCTCGGTGACCGGTACTGGAAAGTCATCCTTCGGACAAGCTTTGTTAAGATCCCGGAAGTCTACGCATATGCGCACCGTACCATTTTTCTTCATCACTGGGACGATGTTGGCGATCCAGTCAGGATACTGAACTTCTTGGATAAAGACGGAGTCGATCAGTTTCTTGACCTCGGCATTAATGCTCATTTCAAGCTCGAGCCGCATTCTTCTTGGTGCTTGTTTGATCGGCTTGACGTTCGGAGATATCGCCAATTTGTGCACAACAATCTCTGGATCTAATCCCGGCATCTTGGAATAGTTCCATGCGAAGCAATCTTTATACTGTATGAGCACGTCGTTTAGCGTAGCCACCGTTTCTTCAAACAACAGCTCACTGACGAATGTCGGCCACGGGTCACTTGCCGTTCCCAAGTCAATTTTCTGGAGATTATCTGCTGTAGTGTGTATTCCATCTTCCAGCTCTTTTGGCGCTGGTGGAAATTCTGAGATCACCTCGTCTTCATCCTCATTTTCAAAGCACCAGGAGAGGTAATCCATATCCTCACGTACTTCTTCTCTATTCTTTCTCCAGGTGCATCTTCGGGATTTGCCTTAGATGATGGATTAGCGAGTGATGCTGCCTGAGAAAGCATCTCCTGCAGATTTTCACGTTGCAGTTAAACTTTTGTCAAGGACTGAGTTTGAGGTCGGTGACTAGTAGAAGCTCGAACTTCATTTTTGGAATTCACCACATAGACTATGTGAACTACCATGCCCCCAGGCTTAAGATGTTTGGAGTTTTGGCCTTTGGAGTTTGCTCCGGGCATTTGAGCTTTATTAGGCCTCTTGTCATGAAAAGCCGCTTTGGTTTTGGGAGGAACCGCTGTATCAGGATCCGTCTTGGGGTGAGTCCCCTTCACCTACTTCTACATCTTATATATTGATGAGGAAAGTTGTCTCAGGGTGCGAACTGGTTTCTGCTCTCGTGGGATCTCCATGGGCTGCGGAGACTTCTTCAATATTGCGATAAAAGAATTTTGTCTGACCCTTCACACTCAATTTGAAGCTGTTCCTAGTTGGAACAACAACATTCACCATTGGGGTTGAAACAGGGCCATACGGAGAACTGCCCCCAGCTCATTTTATATGACGCTGATATCGACGTCGACCATTTCTCACGGCCGGGATTTGATTAGCTTCAGGATTTTTCTGAGCCTGCCCCCTGTTTCCTTTGAGAGCTTGAATATCTTGCCCCCTGCGTTAGCAAAGATTTGAGGCTTGAGGCTGCAAGTGGGAGCACCGATCCAAAGAGAAGCCCGTTGATTTCTTAAAGAGTCGGATTGCAGAGATTTGAGGCTGCAAGTGGCCCATACTTGACTCCACCAGATGTGCCAGAGCCTGAGTTGGGGTGAGTAAAAGAAAACGCCATTCTCGAAAAAGACAAAATGCCGGCTTCAGTATCCACTCCCCTAAGGGCAACCACAAACATACACGCCGGGATTATCTGATCGCGGGAAAAACACGACACACGAAGTGTGGAGTGGAAAGAGGAAATGGTCCCACCGGGCGTGCCAGAATCTGTTCTCCGCCGAAACACAGAGACGCGACCGCGTAGGTCTGTCTTGCCAGAATTTCGAGGGCAAATACTATTTGGTGCTATCCATCCACCTCTTCGAAGATGCTAAGTTGATTTATGACACCGTGTATCAGAGGTTTAGACGGATGCGGCCGATGTAGCAGACTTCGTCAAATTCTCCCTCATTTGAGGCGTTTTTGATTGTGGGGATGCTTTTCCCTGCAGGCTTAAGCCCCTGCAGTTAATTACGCTACCGCATCGTGGTAACCACTTTCTCCTTCCCCAGATGGTCACTTCGTGTCGTGGGTGTTTGTTTTGGTTTTGTTTGCCCGTGGATTGTATACGAAGACTAATTTATGTTGTCTCCCGTAGGGCGTGGATTAGTCCAAATCCGTATTTTCTTAGATTTGGGTTTGGGGTTGGGTTTAAAGATACGTTAGTCTCATTTAAGACTAAGATCAACTTAAACGTTTGTTAATGATACGTTAGTCTAATTTTAGACTAAGATCAACTTAACGGGATCGTTTAGATCCAACAAAATAGCATTTGGGCTCTATTGTTTAGTTTAGGGACTTTGCGGTCTATAATTAGTTTAAGGACATTGCAGTCCAAGGTTAAGGACATCATAGTCCATGGGCTTAAGGACCCCATAATCCGAGGTTAAGGACATCATAGTCCATACGTTTAAGGACCCCACAGTCCAGTTTAAAGACGTCATAGTCTATGGAATGTATGGTTGTCGGGACCCGTCACCTCTCTGAAGACGTTGATGGATTACAACGACAAATATCAGAGGAGTAAAGAGATGTAACCTTGAACCAATTTTTGTTGAAAGATCTGTAGTCCAATTTGGGGCTAAGATCTGTTAAAAGATTTATGAGCATATGGGCTTAATTAATCTGAATGAAGGGTTTATAGCCAATTTGGGCTCGGCCCACTCAGTTAAAATGTTTATACATTTGACAATGCTGAGCATTGATTTGGATTCTGACAGTATTTCTGTCTTTTATTGAATGCTGAGTATTCATCATAGCTCTGGGGCTTATTAAAGAACAATTTATGTTCTATCAGCGCAGCACATGGTGCGCTTGGCGCTTTGCGCCAATCAAAGAGCGCAGTGCGCTTCTGCCGGATAGCGCACACGTGAGGGACACGTGGTGCGCTTGGCGCTGAGCGCCAGTCTATGAGCGCATTGCGCTGATTTATGAGCGCAAAGCACTATTAGTTCAGTGACGCACATGTGAGGAGCATGTGGTGCGCTTGGCGCTGAGCGCCAGATAATGAGCTCAGTGCGCTATGTTTGGAGCGCTAAGGCTCTGCAAAATTAAGAGCGCCAAGGCTCTGCAGCGCTTTGCGCTAGATGTGGAGCGCTGAGGCTCTTTTTTTATGCAACTTAGATCGGTTTGCACCCTGAGAATTAAATTATCTTTTTATAAGAGACTTTGTCTCAAGGTTTTAAAAACAAAGTTCTTACTTTGTAGGAGATGTTTCAATCTCTTATGTTGATGAAAAGCTTTGCCTTTATGGATCTGTGATCCTAAGGGAATTGAATTATTCTCCCCCTTCTTGTAATGAGATACTATGATCCCCTTGAGAAAGACCTTAGTCTTATAGATCTATGATCTGTGAGAAGAATTATGTTCATCTTCTTGTTTTAGGATGAGGTCTTTTGATCTCTTTTTTAAAGACTTTGGTCTTGTAGATCTATGATCTTTAAAGAAGTGAATTCTTCTTTTTAATTATGAGATGATTTCATCTCTCTGTTCATCATTTTTTTTACCATGAAGAAACTCTTCTTTTTCTGAGAGCTTGGCTCTTCTTTCTGAGATCTCTCAAAGTTTTTGTGGGGGTTTTTTCTCTATATTTCTGTCTCTCCGAGACTTGAAGTCTTGGGGCCTTTATATAGGGCAAGCTGATTTGTTCAATCAGTTAAGGAGATCTTTTCTCCAATTGATTTGGGGATTTCCCCACCGTTGGATCTTTGATCCAAGTGCTTCTAATTTACGGAAAGAAATCTTCTTGTTTTTAACAAGATTGGGAAATCTTTTCATACAGAATTTATTCTGTACTTTTGGTGATTTTTAATCACCATTGGATCATTGATCCAACGGTGCTCTGATTTACAGAGCACAATCTTGTTGTTTGGAAAGATTTTGAGGAATGTTTCCTTAACAGAATTTAATTCTGATGATTTATCATTATTATTGGATCTTTGATCTGACGGTGGGGAGCTTTTAGTTCCAGCGCTAACGCACCCATGCTTTGCACACGGTGCGTTGCTTAGAGTGCAGCGCACTTATCGCTAGCGCGCCCGTGCTTTGCATGTGATGCGCTGCTTAGAGTGCAGCGCACCTAGCGCTAGCGCACACGTGCTTTGCACGTGGCACGCTGTGTTAGAGTCTTTAACTCTCAGCGCTGGCGCTGCTATAAAGCGTTGCTTCACGCTGAACGTGTCTTTTCTGAGTCAAACTTTCCCTTTCCCTGATCTTGGAAATAGTTCCATCATGCATAGCATTTTCTGTACCTAGAATTAAATGTCCTTCATTTATAATCTGAAGCAGTGGTTATCTTCTCTCTTACTTTTTTAGAGAATCATTCTTGTTGAAGAAGAATTATGGCCTGTAACCGTCCCCATGTTCGCCGGCAGCCGTAGGAGGTGCCTATTGAGGACATCGTTCCTCGTTTCGCTGCGCGCTTGGTGAATCCTACTTTAACGGATGACCAATATGACGCAGCGCGGCACGAGCTCTTGACTTGTGTAGGATCTCCTCTCCCCGTCGGTTCTATCTGGCTCCGGATGATCCTTTTGTCCGTGCTCGATGATATCCCCCTTCCTCCGGCAGAGATGACCTCGGCGATGCTCAGCGCTGCAGAAGACAAGATCGAGTGTTTCCACGAGGCGCATTTGATCACCAAAGCTCTAAGGGATTGCTCTGTTCAGTTGCTGAGCCAAATACAGGCTCATCGGGCCGTCAATTCTGCTTTCGCTGGTGAATGCAGTGTTAACCGATAGGTAGCTTCTCCTCGCGAAGATCGTCGCTTTTACATGGTGGAAAAGACAGAGAGGGAACTAGATAATTTTATCTATATGTTTATAAATCCCTGTACTTTCGATCCAATGTTTGGCGATCTATTTCGTGTAGAATAAATGTTTTATTAAATGCTTTTTGCTTTTTATCATTAACCGCCAAGTGCTCCCTTTTAATTCTTATTCTTCTCTTAATGTATACATGTGCGCTGTTAAAACTGAAACTGGTATGAAATAGGTGCAGATAGCTTTTGCGAGAATGAGATGCTTTCGGCGCTAGCGCTCACATGCTTTGCACGTGGTGCGCTGGTTATAGTGCAGCACACTTAGCGGTAGCACACACGTGCTTTGCACGTGGTGCGCTGCTTATAGTGCAGCGCTCTTAGCGCTAGCGCACACGTGCTTTGCACGTAGTGCGCTATTTAGGGCGCAGCGCACTTGGCGCTGCTATGAAGCATTGCTTCATTTCAAAATTTGAATTTTGAACAGAGTGTTGCTCTGATTGGGGGAAACACTCCCGATATTAGTTTTTACTCATAGAGGCTTATGACCTTGACACAGTCAACAAATCATAAGATTCTAGTCAAGTTTAACCCGTCATTTTGTGATTGATTTAAACCCACTCGCATAACCCTTAACACAGTCAACAAGGTTACACGACTGTCCTAACCTATCGCATCAACATGCAAGCAGGAAGATATCACTTAGCTACCTGTCACGTCCCGCTTCCCAAAATACATAAATACTATGATACCTATGGCGAGGAAAGATTCTTTCATAATCACATTATGACTGTCAATCAGATATCAAGAATAGTAAATAAAATCTAGCTAACACATGTCAATCTACCACAATAGATAAAGGTCAAAGAAATGTATATAGCGGAAACGAATAAAGATCTATTAACGAAATAATATCCTAATCACGTCCCTTATGGGATCACAACGATAGATTTAAACTACAGAAATAAAATAACTAAGAATCTCTAAAACTAATGTCAAGCTCCTCACTGCTCAGCTTGTTTGTTAAAATCTCTTGATTTTCCTGCAATAATGTCAAAGAAACTGGGCCATGCAAAACCCAGATATCAGTGTGTCATAAACATCAATAACGATAATAATAACCATAATAGAAAGCTATGATGAAACATTAGTATAAATAATCATCACAGGTGTAAAACAGTAAGCTATAGGTATGTCACGTGTATCCTAAAGTTTGTGTTTCTAAATTATCTATTCTATAAGTCTTTGAAAACAATTAATGTAATCCTCAACGTAAGTCAACAGTATATATCCCGTTCATACCCCCATGGGACCATGGCACAATATATCCCGTTCATACCCCCACGGGACCACGGCACAATATATAATGGCTATTCCATTCACGCACGGAATCACGACAAACAATAATAATATTCTCTTGAGTTGCGTTTTTGTTACATTCTTGATTACCCATTTTTCCCAGGTTTCGTGTGTTAGATATGTATACCCTAGAAGCAATTATTGTAATTGTTAGACATGTATATATCTGCAGGATAATCTTTCTCAATATGATAATTTTCTATTTGGTTTGGTTTTATCATTCATGTATATGGTTCTACTTGTTATTACTGTCGCTAATACATGATAATAAAGCCCCTATGATCTTTGCTTGACTGCCAGGATTATGATGCAGATCATACTAGTGGGCCCTAGGTAGTCTATAAGCATATCCTTAAATGTTCCTAATCGAGGGGATATCATGACAGGGCATCGATGTCCCAGAGTAGACTAGTGTATACGTTTCTTGACCCTGTTTTGGGGCGATAGATGATCCCATATCTATTGGTGTTTGACATCAAAGATTGTATACAGGTTCTCATTAGAGTCTGAGTACACTGAACGGATTCACCGAGAACTCCTAGATGGTATCATACCTATCATCAAATAGCAGTTCTCTGGTGACACTTGTATAGGATAGTTTATAGACCCGAGATCGTCATAGTTTCTTGTGTGGTTCCCACTGTGCTTTGATTTCCACCCTACTATAGCTCCATTGAGTCATGCAAACAAGTGGTTTTTGGGTACAGTCCCGAGTCACATAGAGGCAGAGCGATAGGAGGGGTTTCGTCTCTCCCGATATTGAGAGTTGATGTTGTGCTATGCGCGATTGGCTATAACCGCAAGTCCCTGGCTAGGGCTGATAAGATTTACCAATAGGTGTTATTAGTAGTTTCTCGATTGGTTATAGGCCACACATCGGCATGACTTATCGAGTTTTCCATGCCCCGCTTCCCTGCATGGGCCGCTAACAAAGCCTGTCATGCCCCACTTCCCAGTTTATGGAGAAGTAGACATGACGGGCCACGACATATTTACTCAGAAGTAAACACGTTAAGCGTAAATAAGCAACATAAATGAATACACAAGAATGACAAGAGATGTAATAATAACAACAACTTTTATTAACATTCTTTCTTTACATATAACTAAAAAGGAAAGTACAATGATAGAAAGTGATGCCCAAACAATGGCATATGAACTGAAAAGAAAATAAGTATAAGTAAAGGCCTATAAGTCTGGCTCCTCCATGAACTGCTGCGAATCGTCCTGACTGGGCTCGATCTCCTGAGAGTCGGGTCCGCCTGACGAACATTTCAAAGAAAGAAGAGAGATGAATGACGTCAGCGAACTAGCGCTCGGTAAGTCCCAAAAATAAGATAGAATAGAACAAGTAAAGAGGAGAGAACTGGTAATATAAACAGGTATATGTTTGATATACTAACGTAGTTGTTTGTAGTTTAGTACAGAAGGTATCAGTATATACGAGAGGAGTCCAACTTTCCCTATGGACTATGGTAACCTGTAGTACAAGACCCCGTCAAGACCATGGGACAACAACAATGGATGATCATGTAGGCGTCTTTTAGTGTCCATCATCATGCCACTTTGAACACATTCCGTACCAGTCCACCCCTTTAAACCCCGTAATGTATATTGTATTGATTGGTAATTATCAGACTTGCCGAGACCATGGTATAAGTTGTCATGTAAATAGTTTCAGGATTGAATCAAGTAGTCATGTAGTCAAGTCAAGTCATAGCCATAGTTCGGTCAAATCAAGTCATATTTGCATGTTGATATTGTTTTGATATTCATGTTCAAGTTCAAATATACATGTTGGTATATTAGATTCATGTTGAATTGGATTCATGTTTGTATTGGATTCTGGTTGGATTCAGATTGATTTAAACTCAGAATTATTTAGACTCAGACTTGAGTCAGAAACTTTAAACAGATTTGGATCCTAAATTAGATTTAGGAGTTATCGGTAACTGCTGCATATGGATGGCATGATTTGTGTCTTTTTTCAGCACAATTACCATTGATAACTCCGTTTTAGTTTTTCTACCTTAAATAGGCAAGCACCAACTTTCTCCGGCTCCCTGAGCCTCAAGAGAATTGGTCCCACTTAAATCTATATTTACTAGGATCCTTAATATAATTTTATATATCTCGAGGGGGTTTTATGAAAAATATTATATATACTTTCAAAATAAACCTCGAGTAATTATTTAGGGTTTCAATGGATGTGAATTTTAAAGAGTGAAGTATATTAGTGAATATTTACATAGCTTGAATAGTTCAAGGTATTTTAGTGAAACTTTTCTTATATTGATACTTAATGGTATTTTAATGAAACTTGTCATTTTTTTAATTTCTAGAAAACATGGAATTTTATTATATATTAAAAATATATAGTTTGATAATATTTATATAATTATTAAAAATTAATTTTATTATTAAGTAGAAAATCTCGTTTTTCTTAAAAATCGTATTAAAATTCTTTCGAGATCGTATGCTCCGTGAGAAGGTTTGCATCTCGCTCTGCTAGCCCGAGGATGTATGATAATCCGCACCATCCAATAGCGGGTTCTCCGAAATGGGTTGTAGAGGCATAATCGCAAAGAATTTGATAACACCATTTAAAGAATACCGAGTTTTTATAGTTCAAGGTATTTTGATGAAAAGTCGTATTTTGCCACAAAAGTTACGTCTCAAGAGAATCGTGCTATGTCAATATGTGTGTATGTGAGAGGTAGCTCATTACCTTGTGAAGTTTTTTAAAGGTATGCTAAGCAAAAAGTTTTAAAGATGACGTATATAAACTTCATGGTATTTAAACGTAAAAGCTGGGTTAAAGTTATTTTACATGGAGTTTTAGAGTGAAAATTGTTTCTAAATGTTAATTTAATGATTAGCAAGTATGATGTAATAATATTTATGACGAACATATAAGAAAAAGTGGATTTTATAATGTTATAAAGGAGGTGTCGGTATTAACTCTACTTCCGATATGTTTTATGAAAAGAGACTTTTTAAGATGAAAGAGTAGAATAAGAAACGAGACTTACTAGCTAGAAAGATCAAAATGAGGTAGAAGAAGAGAGTGTAGTCTTTGTGGAGTCGCGGGGTCGCCGAAACTTGCTCGATTCCTCGCCGGAATTTGGTCTTGGGCTAACTCCACTTCAACTCCACTTGTACTTAGAAAATTTTGATATTTTTGACTAGAATTTTTAGAATGAGGAAAGGATAGGGTATGGGGTTGTATTTATAGAGTGAAATTAAGGTTTTGGAATTGAAAGATTGAATTAAAAAGCAATAAAAATTGGATTAAAGGATGAAATTGAAGTCTCTGTTAATTTGCAGAGAAAATAAACAGTATGGGGGGTAATGGGGTATGACAAAGGGTTTTGTGTAGAAATCCCGGGGACTTTTCCCTACGGTTGAACCGTCGGCGCCGGCCCCCTATCTCGCCGGTCTATTTTTAGAGATGGGCCTTGGGATTTGTGCCACGTGTCCTTGGCTGTGTACACAACATTTTACACATGTTTATTTTTTTTGTCTTTTCATTTTTACGTGTATTGCACGTGTAAACTTTTGGGCTTCCAAAAATTTTAAAAGAAAAATTCAGAAAAATAAAATGTGGCTGATGGGATTCGAACACAGGGCTATGTCACAGCAGTGCAAGGCTTTACCAGTGAGCTACAAGCTATTTGATGTTTTTAAACCAAAATAACTTTTAAATTGTGCTCAAATTTACAAACTCTTTTCTGTAATTTAAGAAGAAAAATTTTGTACAGAAAATTCAGGGTCGTTACACAGTTAGTGGGGGTCTGACGATTCGACCCCCCAAATTCGATATCCGACATATCATACGAAGAGACCGGATTGTACGGTAAGTGTTGCTTATAGACTCTACGGGAGTTCGGACAAGTTTGCTTGTTGATCTTCTATTCTTTCATTACCTGGAAGCCGTTACGTCCAGCTAGTACCGCTGACGGCTTATGGGTATGTGATGTGATCATTACCTACTGCTTACATATTGACGAGACTTTAGAGTCCCACATAAAGCTTTCATAGCTCAAGCGAAACGAAGCAGGGCACGTATGAAGATATATGCGGGAGCTTGATTAAATACGAGTATATGATACCGTATTCTAATCTAGCGTTTTTGATATTAGCCGGGTTATATATGATATAATCGAATTATTGAATCAAGTGTTAATTTAATAATTATATATATATAAACTAAAATAATGCTCATTTTAATTCTTTTCTTCTCATAATATATTTGATATATACAAATTGTATCATGGTTGATGATACATAGAATATGGATATATGAGAATCACATTGGAGAAAAGGATAAGAAGGAAATGATTTACTTATATGAAAAAAACAAAAGTAAGAAATGAGTCATGGTTTCTAAAAGGTTCTCTAAGATACTAAGAACTATGACTCATTGTTTTCCTTTGTTTTATTCATCCAAATTTATCATTTCCTTAAGCTCATCTTATCCTCAAGGTTCATTCTCATCTCAAGGTTCATCTTCTTCATTTTCTTCTCTAGTTTTTTCTAGGTTGAGAAAGAGAAAAGAAAAAAAATAACTTTTATGAGAAAAATCCCTGCTTTATCAACTTACACTACTCTGGCAAATTAGTATAGGTTGTACTCTTCACTAATTCAGAGTTTAGTGAAATGTGAGTTTGAGTGTGAGAAGTTTCGAGGTGGATTTTTTTCGACGACGAAGACTTCAAACAAGCCCGTTCCATCCATCAAGTGGAATCCTAGAAGAGTTCTAGGACAACTACTCGGAGCAATTGAAGTCAAGGAATAAACCACAAAGGTTGTAGTTTCTATTCACTTTGTTATAATCTCTAGTTTGCCATGCTATGAAACCCTAATCTCTAGTTTGATTCTTATTTAGAATACTTAGCTCTCTAGAACTTTTAAAATTACTTACTTCCTTTTGTTAAAACCCCAGTGGAGGTGCTAAGACATACTTACATGGTATTTGAGACAAACTACAAGCTTAGGTGATGTTTAGACGACGTTAAAGTGTTCGATCGACGTTTCATTATCTGAACTTTGGTAGTTTCTGTCCTTTTTTTAAAACTTCAAAATTTTCCATATTAAAAATGCTCAGAAAATCGTACATACTTTTTTATGAAGACACAAGAAATACGAGATCCTAATTCCATGAACAGCCACTTCGGCCGCGGTTCCACCGCGGACTTGTAGAGTTAGGACTCCAATTTTCTTGTGTTGCTTCTTTTACGTATTTTAGATATTCTGGATATTTTTGGTGAGGCTCTGTCATGACCCGAAATTTTGTTCGTGATCGGCACTTAAATCACGCAACGTCGACAAGCGTAACGTAATTTAAGTAAGCCGAAACCCAGAAATCTAAACATTTTAAAAGAAAATAAAAGATGTGAAGTTTTAAAATAAAGGTATGAGGAAAACAAAAATTTCCTTAAATGTATAGATAGTGGAATATGAATATGCAAGTGGATTATACTAGTTGAAAAACATGTTTAGTTTTTTAAAAATTTGGACAGTTTCTCCCTTGTATATTTTGATCCAAAACCATATATACAAGATAGCAATAAAGGCATCCCCAAGCGGGAGCTAGCTCTTCGCCAATTGGCGGAATCACAACCAAGCAATTCAGAAATATATGTATACGACGCACAACGACGAAGATCAACACAAAAGAAAAATGTGAAGAAGCGAGACATCAAATCCCCCAATAGCGAACATATAATCCGTTGATCTAAGTTTCACATGAACAAGTCTTTCTAAGTCTTACTACTTATACAAATACTAGTTTCTGATTGATGGAGTTGACTAGATACAACAAGAATAATAATACAAAAGTGGGCACGATCTAATATGTCCCACCTACCATAGCAAATCACCCGAAAGCAAGCTGTGTGCCAGCGATACCGCTGCTGATCCATGCGGTCAAACTTGCAAGAACTGTGGCACAACGGGGGTGAGTTGCCAACTCGTGAGTAGAAAATATCAGCAGGTAGAAATCGATAAAACAACGATTTCCTAGATCAACTATATCATGAAGGTAATACTATGATTTCTAGGGTGACTGTGTCTACATATATGCCAACAATATAATCAATGCCAGAATGCATGCGGATATCATCCACGTGTCCATCTATGACATAACAATATCATTGAACCAGAGTGTCCAACATCGACACTCGAAACATCTTGAAAACATATGCATGTAAATATAAGGATATCAACCAACGTGTGTCCATTAACGACACATCAAAATCATTGAACCTGAGTGTCTAACATCGACACTCGAAAGATCATGAAAATATATGAATGTAAATATGAGGATATCAACCAACGTGTGTCCACCAACGACACATCAAAATCATGGAACCTGAGTGTCCAACATTGACACTCGAAACATCATGAAACCCGTGTCCAATATTGACACGTAAATTCTCATATCTTGGGCTCCATCAGTCCGGATCGGCCCACGGGCTCCATCAGTCCGGATCGGCCCATATTATCTCACGACTCTGGTCGGTATCTTCCGGATAACCGCCGAGCCCAATACTATCACCGGTAGGTAGTGCTACCCTGCCGGGCTCACCGCCTAACTATACAAGACTTTTTTGTGACATTTCAAAAAAATAAAATATTATTTTTGGGAATTTTCATAATTTAATATTAATTTTTAATGAATATTTTAATAGTCGGTATAATTAAATACCGATAAATGGGGAAAATTCCAGAGAAAATTTTGGAAATTCTAAAATAGGGTATTTTGTGGAAATATGCCATTTTTAAGTTGTTAAGGTTAAGTATATGCTATTTTAATGTTAATCGCGATTAAAAATCGCTAATTGGATTTTTGGTTTTTTGTGCAAAAATGTGCACATAACATTTCCACACTTGCCACACTTGTTTCATGTTTTGGTTATGGTAGCCTAGGGTTAACCATGTCTAATTGGGCTTGATGGTTTAAACCATTTGGTTAAGTTAAGTGGGTTATTTACTGGTTGTTAGCTTTGTCTAAAGGTGATTAGGGCTAGAGTTGACCTTTTGTAGGAGAAAGGGTGAGCCATGATGGCTTTTGTGTGCTAACTTTTATTAAGAGAGAGAGAGAGACAGAGGTGGCTAGGGTGTGCCATGATCCATGCAATTCTCCAATGTCCATTGTGTGCTCTTACACACCCCCTCTCACTCATATCACTCCCTCTCATATCAACTCTTTTGGCTCTCATCTCTCACATCACTCTCTCTCACACTCACACACACACACACATCAGCCCACCATCAAGCACAACCTTAGCCCAAACAAAAGCAATAGCCACATCAACTGCTGCAACAGCACATATCAGCCCCCTTTATCAACACATCGGCCTCTTTAAACAACACTTCAGCCCCAATATCCTCAACATCAGCTTTATAACCAACCACACCACCACACCTCAACATCAAACAACAACCACAACAGCCCCTGCCAGTACCTGCTGCAAACAGCAACAAGGAAAAAGAGAGAAATTGCAAGCAGCAGATGCAACATCGGCAACTGCTGTGAAAACAGCAGTGCAGCAACAACTTCATTAAAATATCAGCATCTTATTACAATTACAACTGCAGTAGCAGCTGCAATAGCAACCCAAACAATACCACAACACCAAAACAACAGCAACAAAAATAACTACAGCAGCAGCAGTATTGCAGCTTCAGCCCAGAACAGCAACAGCAACAACACTAGAAGCTGCTGCAGGAGCTCAGTAGCAGCAACTCACTCCCCTTTACCTCCTCCTTCTTCTCTTCTCCTACATGCTAGGATTTCCGTGAGGTATAATCTTGCAACCCAACTCATATCTTGATAAGTTATGGATAATTGGCTGAAACTTAGTGTTATTAAGTAGATTAGTGCTAGTTTAGATAAATTCGAGTGAGATGTGGCCAAGTGATGGTTTTGATTGTTAGGGTAACCTTATTAGGCGTGTTTGAGGCCAGTTTAACCAAGATTACCCTAGTTTCCCAGTTGGTTACCTGAAAGTTTCAACTTGGCGTATTTTATCGATTTTGTCTACTTTGTGGCTTTTCTGAAAACTGCTATCAACCCGGACCTCCTAAAATAAAATTGACTTGGCAGTGAGATATGCAAGTAGATAGGAACCAACACCCAAAACCCTAGCCCCAACCTCCATTTTATGGCCGCAGATATATTCCCCCTGGCCGCAATTTGCATCCAGACCAGGGTGAAACTGTCTCGTTTTGCATGCACAGCTCTTTTACCTGTAAACTTGACCCTGAGTATGTCTAGTTTTGTCTGGTTCCAACTAGGGTAGAATCTAGGTTGATTTTCATGAGTTGGCGTATTATTTACGACTTGTTTTCGTATGAATTTTTGGTATTCGATGATTCGTTCTGTCAGGTGGCGTTTGGACGTCAACGACAGTGGATATTGGCTGTGTTTGCACGCGAGGCTATAGGTTTTTACCTATTGGCGTAACGTGCACTGTTTTGGTTTCCGACATGGCTTTCATGTGTTTTAGCGTGTGATATCCTTGTAGGTACCCCACGTGGCGTCGAGGCGTTGGAGATGCAAATGGCGACATCGGCACCGGCACACATAAAGAAAAGTGAGTAGATTTATATCTACGGGGAGAAGTCGGGTGGATGGCGTATAGCACCCCCGCCGTTCGTAGTGATGTATATGGATGCGTATACACACTAACATTTATTATATGTTGTTGGGATTAATTATTGATGTTTAATTGGATATTGGTGTGTTGGATTGGTGAAAGGTTACGAAACCCTAGGATAGTGGGTGCACTGCATATACATATACACACACGCATACTTGCATACATCCTTATTTCATATGTGGTTATGGGAGTCTATATAGATATGTGGTCACATGGGTATGTGACTATGTGCTCACATACGGAGTTGAGGATGATACTTGGGTTTGGGATGATTCGAAGATATTTGATCCGAGATTATAATATCGGTGATATGGTAAAATTCATATTTGAGATACGTCTTGAGGCTTTAGCAGATTTTGGGATAACGATGCCATAGGAATAGTAATATATATATATATATATATAATGATCGACATGTGATTATGATACGAGATAGGATATGACATGATATGATATGACAAGTTTAGTATGATAGGCCGCATTCGGCGATGTATTCTCCTTGAGATGATATGTGATGATGATATCGATTTATACGAGACTGTCGATCAGTAGTCAGATCATAATTATAGTGATAATGTTAGCTTGTACTAGACGTAGATCAGTACCCGGATTATGATATTTGATAAAGAGAATACCAGATGAATGATATGACGAATGTGATATTGACCCGTACCCAGATTTGGGGATGCCGTACGACGGATTTACGTACGAGCTATATTTTGATGTTTGATCCGCACTCTTGACTTGGGAATAACCGATTATAAAGACATGGTATCGGATGTGATATTATCGAGGCGGGATCACCGACTATAGATATATATATATATATATATGTATCGACTCAGAGATTAGGCGGTTTCCCTTACCTACTGTTAGCTTTAGCTCAGCCTTATAGTGGTGCAGCTATATGACTCTTATGACATTAGATGCAGTTCAGCCATCATTGTGTTAGTATTCAGCTCCCGCACTTTATTATTGTTGCTCTGCAACGCATACTGTTGTGATTCATATTCCATTATTGATATCCTGCTGTTAGGACACCAGCACCATTACCGATGATGCGTATGTACCACGTACACTTATTTGCCGGCTCACACACATCTTCATCGGTAATTGCCATGTCACGAACACTTAGAAAATATTATTTCTTGATTTAGCTTGTTAGCTAGTAGTGACATGATATTAGTATGCTTGCCTTATATTCCAGCTTGAAATTGTAGTTATTACTTGTCACTTCATGCATACTGTTATTCATTATATGCCACATTCATGGATTCTCATGCTTATATTCATGGTTTACATGCTATTAATGATTCGGATTTCCATGATATTTCCTGGATTTGGAGGAAAACCGCAAAACATATATAAACTGCTTTCACTCTTTTTAAATAAAAATGCGGTTTTCCCATGATGTATGAGTCGTCCACCATGAGTTTTGTTGATGGATTTCGAGACCCGATTCGAGAAGGCGGATGAACCTTTTCGGGTACATGGTGGGCCCGGTGCGGTACCCCGGGGAAAGAAGATCGTAAGAGATGGCGTTGAGCCTGGCAGGGGAGCACTACCGACCGATGATATTACCCGACGCGTCGGATATCCGGAGGATACCGTCGTGGTCTTGAGATGGATGATAGGGGCCGGTCTGGACTGACAGCGCCCTAGATATTGTGTTTGAGACATTGAGATTTCGAGATATTGAGGTACAAAGATTGTGATACAGAGATATCGAGGTATTGAGATTTATGTTTTGTGCCGATAGTAGGCACTGTTTTATGCTGATTTCATTATGATACCTCATTTTAAAAATACAGAAATCTCACTAAATTATGAAAGCAGTTTTCTTCAGTATATGCATTCTGTTTCATGCATTCGTACATCATCCATATGATATATTGCTACCTAAGTACTGACACGGGCACATGGGATTACACTTGGGTTAGATGTTTACCCTAGCCATTGTTATAGGTTGCTGGTTATATATTTGAGGATTATATATTATGATCGTATGACCTAGGATTGCGTCATACATGCGATTTTCTGTTCGTAGATCTTTTTCTACCCACGAGTTGGCAACTCACCACCGTTGTGCCCCAGTTTCTTGCAGGTGTTGCCGTACAGGTTTCATTACGGCTTTGCGGGCACTGTTCCTTTCGGGTGACTTGCTAGTAGGTGGGTTTATTTGTATCGTACCCATCATTATACATTGTATATTATATTTCAGTTGTATCTAGAAGTTCCATCAACCAAACATGTATTTATTTGAAATAGAGACCAGTGATGTTTATTCTTTCGACCCTAGAGTCGTGCATTATATCTCTCTGGATTTCTGGCTGTTGAGATTCCTTTTCTGTTGTGATCCTCGCCTTTAGGCGTTGTATATTATGTTGCTAGTTGGTTGACTTATAGTGGTTTTCCTACACTCTACTACTTTTCTTGGTTTGGATTTCTGGGCTCGGCTTACTTAGAGCACGTACGCCTTGAGACGTTCGTAGCCTAAGTGCCGGTCATGTTCCGTACTTTCGGGACGTGACAAAGTTGGTATCAGAGCGTTAGGTTTTACCTTCGGAGCGTAGGATGACCCTTGGTTGATGGAATAGGTGACTAAAGTAGAGTGACATACCGTGGGTATGTCCGCGGCATATTTACGATACGCCACTCCACTTAAGAAGCCTTAGGATGTACATTTCCTTGTTCAGTATTATATTCCTTCCTGATCTAGCCTCATCAGTACCGGTTATGGTTTTGCTGCCACGATTACGGGCAGGGAGAGCTACGGCTAGAGTTGCGGTCAGCATGAGCTCGTCACGAACGAGGACTGACCAGGACGTGATTCCGGCGACACACGATTGCAGAGATGTGTCTTTTGATTGTGTTTTGGCGCCACGAGTGTTGGATGGATCGCTGTATGAGATTACTCAGACGAGCAGATTAGCACCAGAGGATTGAGCCACTGACAAAGGCCAGCCAGACCTTGATGACCGTTAAAGTATTACTTATTCATGATGATTGGGGCACAGTTCAGCGTGCAGACGAGCGAGCCAGTTATTGCTGCGAACGACGAGATATCGCCCCAGATGTTGGAGCTATTGCGGTACGAGTGTACTAAGAGATGATAGAAGGTCGCTAGTCACCGAGGATGAATGACTAGGACGTATGGTTTGTTCGCTACCCCGATGCGAGGTCATCAGATAGATTGATTCCAGCTGTGACGACTTCACGCGGAGACGTTGAGAGTCGACAGAAACTATCGAATGTCAGAAACCAATTATTCCAAGTTTAAAGTATTCGGAAAGACATGGAGGCAATTCTATGGTCCCTCTAGAAGAATGAAACCCTAACTCGACTTAATGACCGTGTGAAAGCCTTTGAACTTTAGGGTTTGCGGCAGTTCTGCGGCGCCATTAG
Source organism: Agapanthus africanus (assembly GCA_030015575.1). NCBI lineage: Eukaryota > Viridiplantae > Streptophyta > Magnoliopsida > Asparagales > Amaryllidaceae > Agapanthus > Agapanthus africanus. The sequence continues at coordinate 15,974,535 of CM057347.1, forward strand.
TGAGGCTTGGGTTTGCCCTTCTGCGGCTGGACCACCGATGCTGTGGTATGTACTCGATAATATTATATTGTACCCAAGATGTTGAGCTCTTGGGGGATTATGAGGTCTTGACAATCGATCGGATGGCTCGATTTCATTCGGATGCTAGATGGTGAGATGCATTTTTGGGAGACTCCAGATACGAGGATAGCCGTTGGAGCTTAGTCCATGCAGCCACGACGAGACGAGTCCGAAGCAGTCGACATTAGGAAAAAGTGGAGTAAGAGGTTCGTACAAGATCTGGATATGATGACGTTCCACTCCACCGACATCAGAGATGCGATGCGCATGCTGAGGCATAGTATAGGATGTACCTTCCAGAAGCAGTCGTGATGAGTATGCAGCCGCTCCGGAGCAAGAAGCAGATATAGTAAAGGACGATGACTCCCAGACATTAGGCAGAGACGAGACTTGGAGGAGACCTTGAGCAGGATTCCTTCTAGGATACTGTTGCAATGATACTTGCACCCAGGATCAGATGCGTCACGTGCATTCAGAGAGCCATAGGCCGACGCCAGTGACATGCTGCTTTTCGAATGGTCGTGATGATTGACCGAGTGATGACCAGAGAAGTGCCAGAACGGAATCGTCCCCGTTAGCACACCTGACAAGGCTGATGAGCCGATAGATCGTGAGATTGATAATCCACAGAGAAGACTTGGACCCAGGAGTGTTCATTGATACGCACACCAGTAGGCCAGAGTTCAGGATCGTTGACGAGACATGCTATGAGTAACCACGACAGTTGCCAGAGATTCTTGGAGGATGTGCTTGAGCGGACTATTCCGCCATACTTGATTTCGGCATTGTTGGGCGATTTATTCGCATGATTTGATTTTGATGATTGAGGATTTACGATTTTTGCACAGTTGTTGCACTTGATATCGTTTCCGTGCCTTGGTTTCTCATGACTATGATTTTATGGGTTTCATACAGTGGGGTTGATTTTGTGCATATGTACGCACACGATTTGGTATTTGCACTCGGTATAGTTCACATATGCTTGCAGTGCAGTGATTCGTATTTTGTGCACTTAGTTGCACTGGACTTCGATTTCGATTGGGATATTCGATATTGGTTTTGTGCACTTTATGCACCTGATTGGATTTTGTACGAGCTCGGCGCTTGATATTGGATTTCATGATTTCGTGCATGATGGATGCACCGGATTTGGATTTTTGGCGCATGTTGTGAGATGAGATTTGGTGCACACCAGATGCACTAAAATCGAGATTTTTTGTGCATGTCAGATGCACTTGATTTTGTTGTCAGGCACACACGTTGCCTATGACCGATGTTGTGTGCACATCCGTTGCACCTTGATGACGTTTTGTGCACCTGCTTGGAACATGTATGAATTTTGGTTTCCGTGCGCACCGGATGCACAGGGTTTTCATATGCACTTTTGGGACTGATTTCTTATGGAGCAATACATTTTTATGATATTGCGATTGGTTTTCGTACTAAGCAGGACTGGTCAAATGACAGTACCTGAGTGCGCTTTGCATGCGTTGATAGATTTCAAAGGGATTCCAAAAAAAGCGAGATATAGTCTCAGTATTTTACATACGTGTCCGATATGACACGAAACATTTAAAACAGGGAACCCTTCTAAATTGTTTTCAAAATGGCGGATCATGCATATTAAACAAAAGATATATATGTATATGGCTATTTTCTTATAGAGACGGCCGCCACTGTGCAGTGTTATGCGCATTGTACATCGACTTTAAAGAATTTTGGTATGCATTTCCTTCAGATATTTACATGCACAGATTTGATATGTACATGTATAGTCCCGATTTATAGCATATCGGTTTTGCTTTGGATTTGGCATTCGTGTTTTCATCTTGACTCCGATGATTGTGAGATGCTTGACGGAGTTTTGTTTTCGAGTTATCTTCTCGTTACGCATGCGCATGTATTGCGCTACGATGCGTTTCATGTATTGATGAGTTCGGAGCCCCGTTGACTCGGACATTTTATTGAAATGTTTTAGAATTTGGGGGTTAAATTTAAATTCGGGGACCGAATTTCCTTAAGGGGGGAAGACTATAACATTTCAAAAAAATAAAATATTATTTTTGGGAATTTTCATAATTTAATATTAATTTTTAATGAATATTTTAATAGTCGGTATAATTAAATACCGATAAATGAGGAAAATTTCGGAGAAAATTTTCGAAATTCTAAAATAGGGTATTTTGTGGAAATATGCCATTTTTAAGTTGTTATGGTTAAGTATATGCTATTTTAATGTTAATCGCGATTAAAAATCGCTAATTGGATTTTTGGCTTTTTGTGCAAAAATGTGCACATAACATTTCCACACTTGCCACACTTGTTTCATGTTTTGGTCATAGTAGCCTAGGGTTAACCATGTCTAATTGGGCTTGATGGTTTAAACCATTTGGTTAAGTTAAGTGGGTTATTTATGGGTTGTTAGTTTTGTCTAAAGGTGATTAGGTTTAGAGTTGACCTTGTGTAGGAGAAAGGGTGAGCCATGATGGCTTGTGTGTGCTAACTTTTATTAAGAGAGAGAGAGAGGTGGCTAGGGTGTGCCATGATCCATCCAATTCTCCAATGTCCATTATGTGCTCTTACACACCCCCTCTCACTCATACCACTCCCTCTGATATCAACTCTTTTGGCTCTCATCTCTCACATCACTCTCTCTCACACTCACACACACACACATCAGCCCACCATCAAGCACAACCTTAGCCCAAACAAAAGCAACAGCCACATCAACTGCTGCAACAGCACATATCAGCCCCCTTTATCAACACATCAGCCCCTTTAAATAACACTTCAGCCCCAATATCCTCAACATCAGCTTCATAACCAACCACACCACCACACCCCAACATCAAACAACAACCACAACAGCCCCTGCCAGTACCTGCTGCAAATAGCAACAAGGAAAAAGAGAGAAATTGCAAGCAGCAGATGCAACATCAGCAACTGCTGTGAAAACAGCAGTACAGCAACAACTTCATTAAAATATCAGCACCTTATTACAATTACAACTGCAGTAGCAGCTGCAATAGCGACCCAAACAATACCACAACACAAAAACAACAGCAACAAAAATAACTACAGCGGCAGCAGTATTGCAGCTTCAGCCCAGAACAGCAACAACAACAACACTAGAAGCTGCTGCAGGAGCTCAGTAGCAGCAACTCACTCCCCTTTACCTCCTCCTTCTCTTCTCCTACATCCTAGGATTTCCGTAAGGTATAATCTTGCAACCCAACTCATATCTTGTTAAGTTATGGATAATTGGCTGAAACTTAGTGTTATTAAGTAGATTAGTGCTAGTTTAGATAAATTCGAGTGAGATGTGGCCAAGTGATGGTTTTGATTGTTAGGATAACCTTATTAGGTGTGTTTGATGCCAGTTTAACCAAGATTACCCCAGTTTCCCAGTTGGTTACCTGAAAGTTTCAACTTGGCGTATTTTATCGATTTTGTCGACTTTGTGGCTTTTCTGGAAACTGCTATCAACCCGGACCTCCTAAAATAAAATTGACTTGGCAGTGAGATATGCAGGTAGATAGGAACCAACACCTAAAATCCTAGCTCCAACCTCCATTTTATGGCCGCAGATATATTCCCCCTGGCCGCAATTTGTGACCAGACCAGGGTGAAACTGCCTCGTTTTGCGTACACAGCTCTTTTACCTGTAAACTTGACCCTGGGTATGTCTAGTTTTGTCCGGTTCCAACCAGGGTAGAATCTAGGTTGATTTTCATGAGTTGGCGTATGATTTATGACTTTTTTCGTATGAATTTTTGGTATTCGACGATTCGTTTTGTCGGGTGGCGTTTGGACGTCAACGACAGTGGATATTGGCTGTGTTTGCACGCGAGGCTATAGGTTTTTACCTATTGGCGTAACGTGCATCGTTTTGGCTTCCGACATGGCTTTCATGTGTTTTAGCGTGTAATATCCTTTTAGTTACCCTACGTGGCGTCGAGGCGTTGGAGATGCAAATAGCGACATCGGCACCGGGACACATAAAGAAAGGTGAGTAGATTTATATCTACGGGGAGAAGTCGGGTGGATGGCGTATAGCACCCCCGCCGTTCGTAGTGATGTATACGGATGCGTATACACACTAACAATTATTATATGTTGTTGGGATTAATTATTGATGTTTAATTGGATATTGGTGTGTTGGATTGGTGAAAGGTTACGAAACCCTAGGGTAGTGGGTGCACTACACATACATATACACACACACATACTTGCATATATCCCTATTTCATATGTGGTTATGGGAGTCTATATAGATATGTGGTCACATGGGTATGGGACTATGTGCTCACATACGGAGTTGAGGATGATACTTGGGTTTGGGATGATTCGATGATATTTGATCCGAGATTATGATATCGGTGATATGGTAAAATTCATATTTGAGATACGTCTTGAGGCTTTAGCGGATTTTGGGATAACGATGCCATAGGAATAGTAATATATATATAAAATGATCGACATGTGATTATGATACGAGATAGGATATGACATGATATGATATGACAAGTTTAGTATGATCGGCCGCATTCAGCGATGTATACTCCTTGAGATGATATGTGATGATGATATCGATTTATACGAGACTGTCGATCAGTAGTCAGATCATAATTATAGTGATAATGTTAGCTTGTACTAGACGTAGGTCAGTACCCGGATTATGATATTTGATAAAGAGAATACCAGATGAATGATATGACGAATGTGATATTGATCCGTACCCAGATTTGGGGATGCCGTACGACGGATTTACGTACGAGCTATATTTTGTTGTTTGATCCGTACTCTTGACTTGGGAATAACCGATTATAGAGACATGGTATCGAATGTGATATTATCGAGGCGGGATCACCGACTATATATATATATATATATATATATATATATATGTATCGACTCAGAGGTTAGGCGGTTTCCCTTGCCTACTGTTAGCTTTAGCTCAGCCTTATAGTGGTGCAGCTATATGACTCTTATGACATTAGATGCAGTTCAGCCATCATTGTGTTAGTATTCAGCTCCCGCACTTTATTATTGTTGCTCTGCACCGCATACTGTTGTGATTCATATTCTATTATTGATATCCTGCTGTTAGGACACTAGCACCATTACCGATGATGCGTATGTACCACGTACACTTATTTGCCGGCTCACACACATCTTCATCGGTAATTGCCATGTCACGAACACTTAGAAAATATTATTGCTTGATTTAGCTTGTTAGCTAGTAGTGACATGATATTAGTATGCTTGCCTTATATGCCAGCTAGACATTGTAGTTATTACTTGTCACTTCATGCATACTGTTATTCATTATATGCCGCATTCATGGATTCTCATGCTTATATTCATGGTTTACATGCTATTAATGATTCGGATTTCCATGATATTTCCTGGATTTGGAGGAAAACCGCAAAACATATATAAACTGCTTTCACTCTTTTTAAATAAAAATGCGATTTTCCCATGATGTATGAGTCGTCCACCATGAGTTTTGCTGATGGATTTCGAGACCCGATTCGAGGAGGCGGATGAACCGTTTTGGGTACATGGTGGGCCCGGTGCGGTACCCCGGGGCAAGAAGATCGCAGGAGATGGCGTTGAACCTGGTAGGGGAGCACTACCGACCGATGATATTACCTGACGCATTGGATATCCGGAGGATACCGTCGTGGTCTTGAGATGGATGGTAGGGGCCGGTCTGGACTGACGGCGTCCTAGATATTGTGTTTGAGACATTGAGATTTCGAGATATTGAGGTACAGAGATTGTGATACAGAGATATCGAGGTATTGAGATTTATGTTTTGTGCCGATGCTAGGCACTGTTTTATGCTGATTTCATTATGATACCTCATTTTAAAAATACAGAAATCTCACTAAATTATGAAAGCAGTTTTCTTCAGTACATGCATTCTGTATCATGCATTCGTACATCATCCATATGACATATTGCTACCTGAGCACTGACACGGGCACATGGGATTACACTTGGGTTAGATGTTTACCCTAGCCATTATTATAGGTTGCTCGTTATATATTTGAGGATTATATATTATGATCGTATGACCTAGGATTGCGTCATATATGCGATTTTCTGTTCGTAGATCTTTTTCTACTCACGAGTTGGCAACTCACCCCCGTTGTGCCCCAGTTTTTTGCAGGTGTTGCTGTACAGGTTTCATTACGGCTTTGCAGGCACTGTTCCTTTCGGGTGACTTGCTAGTAGGTGGGTTTATTTGTATCGTACCCATCATTATACATTGTATATTATATTTCAGTTGTATTTAGAAGTTCCATCAACCAAACATGTATTTATTTGAGATAGAGACCAGTGATGTTTATTCTTTCGACCCTAGAGTCGCGCATTATATCTCTCTGGATTTCTGGCTGTTGAGATTCCTTTTCTGTTGTGATCCTCGCCTTTAGGCGTTGTATATTATGTTGCTAGTTGGTTGACTTATAGTGGTTTACCTACACTCTACTACTTTTCTTGGTTTGGATTTTTGGGCTCGGCTTACTTAGAGCACGTACGCCTTGAGACGTTCGTAGCCTAAGTGCCGGTCATGTTCCGTACTTTCGGGACGTGACATTTTTGCTCCGGAGTACCTCACCGGGTCTACCATATACTCGCAGATAGTGCCTACCGCTCCTCGAATCGGGTATTACATAGCTCATAACCGAGAAAACACATGGTGGACGCCTCGAAATATCACATTAAGAGAAACCGGGTTTTTAAAACAATACATACTTTCTTTTGAAATATAAACACGGTTCTCAAATCTAGAATCTCATGAAAACAGTATCTCAATGCGTATAGTCATAAAGCATGATGTATGCAAATATAGAACAGAAATGTGAGCATATCAAGTATATCATGCAACATAGCATAATGATGTGAGCATAGCAATATATCATGCAACATATCGTAATGATGTGAGCATAGCAAGTATATCATGCCAACGAGTCATGTAACAGTACTGAACAATTAAGAGTAATAGCATGATGTGGCAATTCTACCGTGTAGGTGACATAGCAATTATCGATGATGAAAGTGTGTGAGCCGGTAATCTGTGTAAGTGTAACATACGTATCATCGATAATTGTGTAGGTGTTCTGGCACATGTATATGTAATGCAATAAGAATATCATGAACGTAGTAGAAAGTAAATCGTGAGCGCAATGCCATACGGTATACGTATCTAATTTAACCTCTACGTAAAGGCTAAACTAAGCGGTGTAGACAGGGATTAAATATCTATATCATATCCGAGTTGGTGAATCTATCAATCGTCATCCAGCCTCACAACATCATGTGCGGTACAATCCATCATACGGTATGCTCTAGTCAAGGGTATGGATCAATCATCCGGTAAATTATCACGTGCGGTAAACCATCGTACAACGACAACAAACAGAATAGGGCATCTATTGACCAATACAACAATGAGGGTACGGATCTAAGTCTCGTACGACATATCACTCATTATTATCATAATTATATATACAAATATCTCACGTCACATTCTTTTCTCATCACCTCAATATCTCACATCAATTAATCTTATATATATTTATCTCATTTTACCGGTCTCATAACACATCTATCTCAATCTTATCATATTCATCGATCTCATGTCATATCCTTATACTTCTCGTTTCATATCTTATATCAATCGTATCCACTCGTATCATCTCATATCATCGCCTACTAACTCTTTTAACCATATCCATAAGTTTCTCACATAGTTTCTCCAACCATATCCTATATATATATTGGTTTTCATTTATAATTTGCAGGGGTGCTATATGCCATTCACCCGACTTCCCCCGTAGATATAAATCTACTCACCTGTGGAACTCTTCGTTCAACCGTTGTTTATGTGCTTCGTCATCTCGGAATCCACGCGAAGATACCTACAATAAATACACAATCACCATGCTATTAAAATCAATGTCCGAAAACCGATACGACATACGATATAGATTAGAACCTATACCCTACGCATGCAAAAACAACCAAACAACCCTCGTTATTGACGTAAAAACATCCAACGACCGAATACAATATCAATAACAAAACCCAAGTTCAGAAATCGAAATACCAAATTCAGCAACGAAGAAAATCACTCCCAGATTTCACCCTAGGCCAAACTAGGCAATTTTGCATATAGGGTTAGTCTAGATATCATATAAGAAGACTACTGACCAAAAATCACATGAATCCACCACGACATGGCCGCAATTTGCGGCCAAATAAAATAAATCTGCGGCCAGTTCTTGGGCAATTGGGCTCGAGTTTCAGATGGTGCTTCTAGGTTGCCTGCTCGTCTCATGGTCATGAGAACTTATTTTATGGTGGTCTTGTGGCAACCCAGATCCTACAGAGAAGTCACAATTCTCCAAAAACCGATACCGGCAACATTCTAACTTCGTGTTTTAGGTTTAAGTCTTCTAATCTTGGCTATAAAATCATCACCAAGGTTTGCAAACACTCACTACTCTCCAATAACCCCATCACAAGTCCACACATCTACTAAACTTTAAACTAGAAATTTCTATACACTAAATCAAACTCTAAACTAAATTAGAAAGTTACGAAACTAATTACAAGATGAGAAGTGGAATTTATACCTCATGGGAGCAACTCAAGAAAAACTCTAGCTTCCTAAAGTCTCCAAAATCCAAACTTGCAAGGTCCAAAGGGTTTAGGAAGCGGTGGGGATCATTTTTAATGAAGGTGGCATGAGGTTTTGGTGAAGATTTCTAGTTGTTTTCATGGGGTAGAGGAGGTGGAGAAAGCATGAGGAAGGAGATGAAGATGATGAGGTGATGAAGGAAGAGGAAAATGGTGAAGAGAGGAAATAATGAGAAATGGTCAAGGTGGAGCCATACCCCCTTCTCTCTCTCTCTCATGGCATGCTCCCATGCCATCATGTGGTCCCCTCCTATTTCTCTCTCATCAATTATCCTCTCATGTTTTCACTTTTCTTTTTCTTTTCTCTTTTAAAACCAAATATCAACAAACACACTAATACAACATGTAACCAAATTGCAACATGACATGGTGTACTAGCCATGGTTAATTAAGAATACGGATTTAGCATACTCGTGATTAGTAGTGCACTAATCGAGTTTAATTTAAACTTGCATATAATTAATTATAAAATGCCAAAATACGATAAATATATTTTAAAATGAATAAATCATTTTGAATCTCCAATTATTTTCCAAATATTGGTATATATATTTATACCATTTTACGAAAACCCCAAATTCGCAAATCGAATAGTTTTCGCGAAATATATTATTTTAATATTAAATTCCAAAAATAATATTTTATATTTCTGAAATATTATAATCTTCCCTCCTTAATTAAATTCGGTCCCCAAATTTATATTTAAACTCTTAAATGCTAAAACATTTCAATAATCTTGTTTAGATCAACGGGGCTCCGAAATCACGGAATACATAGAAATACCACGGTGCATCAGGTGCGCATGAAAACGAGTATGAAACTCAAAATCGAACTCCGTCAAGCATCACGCAATTATCGGAGTTGCAATGGAGATACATATCTCGAAATCCACTACTGAAATCCAATATACACTAGTTGAATACTATAATACGTATATAGTACGCATCCTTGGAAAAATCTCCTAAAACTGAATAAAAAACATGCAAAATCTTTTCTGAATTGCCGTATGATGCATAACCCACGGCATAAGTCATGGACGCTCATTTGTAAAGTACTAAATATATGTTCATATATATTTTGCTCAAATATACGTTCCGCCGTTTTGAAATATCCTAAAAGGTTTTTCTTTATAAACGTTCGTGTCGCATGCGGACACGTAGGAAATAGCGAGAGTATAGCTCCTTTTTGAAAACCTCTTGGTAAACTTTTTATGTATGCAAAGTACTCAGGTACTGTCCTCAGATCAGTCTTGTTCGGCTACTACATAATATAGTGCCCATCATGAAAACAAAGTGCTCAAGAGCAAAATCAGCCTAAAAAGGCGTATCCAACATCACGTACGTCTGGTATGCATGGAAATCAAATCCAATACAAGTGCCATGATATGCACAAAAGCAAAATTAAGTGCAATAGGTGTGCACGAAAGTATCTGTCCAGTTCAATGGATATGCACGACAATAATATCATGTGCGTCTATAGTGCATGAAAATCTCAACCCTGTGCAACTAATCTGCACAAATAAAAATCTCAATCAAGTGCATCCAATATGCATGAATAAAATCTCAATCAAGTGCATCCGACATGCCCGAATAAAATCTAAATCAAGTGCATCTAACATGCACGAATAACATCTAAATCAAGTGCATCCAATATGCACGAATAAAATCTCAAACCATACACCTAATATGCGCAAAAATCTAACCCAAGCGCATCAGGTGCGTAAAAATCATCTAGTGCAGTAGCATGCAAGAAATACAAATCGGGTGCAACAAATTCCTGGAAACTCATCGATAACTCAAATGCGTATAAAAACAATACCGAGTGTACCATGGTGTATAAAATCATAAACGTGTGCAACTGCGTGCATAAAACATGTATCAATACACTGCAAGCACATGTGAGCTATACCGAGAGCAAAAATCAAATCGAGTGCGTACCACATGCACAAAATTAAATCAACCATTTGAAATCCATGAATCATAACCACGTGCAGCCAAGGAACAAAATCGACATCAAGTGCAATAGATATTCACAATTCATAAACCAACACAACGGTGTATAAAACATATATCAAGTGCAATAACTATGCACGAAATGTAAATGCCCGGTAGGTGCAGCCAAGGTGCACGAAAACAATATCACGAAACTCAATCATCAAAACTCAAATCCAAGCGATATAAGCGTAATACTCGGATCACAAACGCAAATCGCAACAAATGACATTGAGATACATCTCCTACAATGTCGAAGAATGTCGGTGCGCCCAAAACTGGCAGAGTAAGAACATCCGCCTGCCTCCTGCTCATGGTCTAACGTCCTCTATCTTTGGGTCCTCATTTTCTCTGTGGATTACCAATCTCGCAATCCATCGGCTCATCGGTCCGGTCAGGTGTACTAATGGAAACGATTCCGCTCCGACACTCTTCTGGTCATCTCTCGGCCAATTAGTATGACCTCTCGTAAAGCAGCACGTCACTGGCATCGGTCTCTGGCCCTCTGAATACACGTGACACAACTGATCCTCGGTGCAAATCTTATCGCAGCAGTGTCCTGGAAGGAACCTGCTCAAGGTCTCTTCCGATCTCGCCTATGCTGAACTATACGGAGGCTGGTACTCATACATAATCTTTTCTCATTTTCTGGACATTTGCGTTCTCAGCACAGCATTTCTTCGGGAACTGGCCATATCCCAACGCCTCTGTATACATATCCGATCTCTAATATCAACGGGGGAGTAAAAACGGCTCGATAACATCTCGCATGAACCTCTTGTTTCACCCGTCTTCATTATCGTCCACATCAAAATCACGTCATGCTATATGCGTACTGCAATTGTTCTCGGTTACGGTCAATCCGGAGTCTCTCACACGGACTCAAAATTACGAACTTGGTATCTTCGTCACTCTGTCGAAGATATCTAGCCGAACACGTCCTCGGGAACTCATCCCAACCATCGGAGGAATATACTTTATCCATCCGTTCTTGATCAACTCACAACGCATCTGGGTGAGGTTCTCTATCCGAAGATGATCAACTTACTGATCTCCTATCAGATCATCCAACGAACAACGTCATCTCTGGATCGATCTACTCTAGATCTGAATAAGATTCTCCACACTGAAAATCTTCAACTCAACCGAGCCTGTGTCGGCGCATCAAATCAGACGAATCATCTCAGTCGCTCAACTCAACTCAAGATAGACTAGCTATCTTCTGTCGCATCTCTGCCTGAGAGCTCCAGCGATCTCATCTCATAAGCTCTGGAAGCGACATCCCATCAATCTCAACAATGGCTGGGCCATCTGTCTACACAATAGACAACACTGCAAACTCTGAGGTAAGTTGTACATCAGCAGTCCTCTCACAACAGGCAGCCTCTATCAGTGGCCCGATCATCCGGTGCAAAACCGAACACTCGCCTCAAACGAGAGGTCATAACATAAACACTAAATCGAGACATTCCCATGTCACCAGAAAACACGATGGCCAGTCCTCGTCCATGATGAGCTCGCCCTGACCGCATCACTAGCAGCAGCTCAATTTACGCTCAAACCATGGTGACAGGAATCTCAAGCATGTATCGATGAAGTTAGATCAAAGGAACGAAAGGACTCAACAGATCCAAAATGGATACATGATCATAAGGAGGAACAGAATCAATGAGAGTATGATCATGGGAACGAAGAGAATTACAGATCTCAAGATATGTACATCCTAAGGTTTCTTAAGAGGAGTATCGTATCGTAAGTATGCCACAGAACATACGCAAGGTATGTCACTCTACTTGAGTTACCTACTCCATCAATCAGGGTCAACCTATGTAATGAAAGTTCGGGTCTAATAGCCCCCTGTTCAAGTCTAAGTTCCGTAAGTTCAAGCCTAGGTTTCCGAAATAGATTACGCCCCAGACTCCACATAGTCAAACCTAAACTTGAACCAAGGTTAAACCTAATGCTCTGATACCAACTTTGTCACGACCTAAAATTTTGTTCGTGACCGGCACTTAAATCACGCAACGTCTAAAGGCGTAACGTAATTTAAGTAAGCCGAAGCCCAGAAATCTAAACCTTTTTAAAGAAAATAAAAGAGGTAAAGTTTTGAAATAAAGGTATGATGAAATCAAAAATTTCCTTAAATGCATAGATAATGGAACATGAAAATGCAAGTGGATTATACTAGTTGAAAAACATGTTTAGTCTTTTAAAAATTTAGGCAGCACCTCACTTGTATATTTTGATCCAAAACCACATATACAAGATAGCTATAAAGGCATCCCGAAGCGGGAGCTAGCTTTTCGCTAATCGGTGGAATCATAACCACACAAGTCAGAAATATATGTATACGACGGTTTCTTGCTGTAATTTGTCATCAAAAGGCCCAACGGCGAAGATCAACACAAAAGGAAAATGTAAAGAAGCAAGACATTAAATGCCCCAATAGTGAACATATAATCCGTCGCTCTAAGTCTCGCAAGCACAAGTCTTTATAAGTTTTACTACTTATACAAATACTAGTTTCTGATTGATGGAGTTGACTAGATACAACAGGAATAATAATACAAAAGTGGGCACGATCCAATATGTCCCACCTACCATAGCAAATCACCCGAAAGCAAGCTATGTGCCAGCGATACCGCTGGTGATCTATGCGGTCAAACTTGCAAGAACTGTGGCACAACAGGAGTGAGTTTCCAACTCGTGAGTAGAAAACATCAGTTGGTAGAAATCGAATAAAACAATGATTTCCTAAGTCAACTATATCATGAAGGTAATACTATGATGTCTAGGGTGACCGTGTCTACGTATATGCCAATAATATAATCAATGCCTGAATGCATGTTGATATCATCCACGTGTCCATCTATGACACAACAACATCATGGAACCTGAGTGTCCAATATCGACACTCAAAATATCATGAAAACATATGCATGTAAATATGAGAATATCAACCAACGTGCGTCCATCAACGACACATCAATATCATGGAACCTGAGTGTCCAACATTGACATTCGAAATATCATGAAAATATATGCATGTAAATATGAGGATATCAACCAACGTATGTCCATCAACGGCACATCAAAATCATAGAACTTGATTGTCCAATATTGACACTCGAAATATCATGAAACCCGTGTCCAAAATCGACACGTAAATCCTCAAATCTCGGGCTCCGTCAGTCCGGATCGGCCCACGGGCTCCGTCAGTCTAAATCGGCCCATATCATCTCACAACTCCGGTCGGTATCCTCCGGATAACCGTCGAGCCCAATACTATCACCGGTAGGTAGTGCTCCCCTGCCAGGCTCACCGCCTAAATATATGAGTCTTCTTTCCCCGGGTATCTCACCGGATCCACCATGTACCCACAGACGGTGCCTACCGCTCCTCGAATCGGGTATCACATAACTCATAACCGAGAAAACACATGGTGGATTCCTCGAAATATCATATCAAGAGAAACCGGGTTTTTAAAACAATACATATTTTCTTTTGAAATATAACCACGGTTCTCAAATCTAGAATCTCATGAAAACAACATCTCAATGCGTATAGTCATAAAGCATGATGTATGCAAACATAGAACAGAAATGTGAGCATATCAAGTATATCATGCGACAGAGCATAATGATGTGAGCATAGCAATATATCATGCAACATAACATAATGATGTGAGCATAGCAAGTATATAATGCCAACGAGTCATGTGACAGTACTGAACAATTAAGAGTAATAGAATGATGTGGCAATTTTACTGTGTAGGTGACATAGCAATTATCAATGATGAAAGTGTGTGAGCCGGCAATCTGTGTAAGTGTAACATACGCATCATCGATAATTGTGTAGGTGTACTGGCACAGGTATATTAATGCAATGAGAATATCATGAACGTAGCAGAAAGTAAATCGTGAGCGCAATGCTATATGGTATACGTATTTAATCTAACCTCTGCATAAAGGCTAAACTAAGCGGTGTAGACAGGGATTAAATATCTATATCATATCCGAATCGGTGAATCTATTGTAGGGTTACTAGGCACTCTAACAAGGGTTAAGAAGGCATCAACCATACCCGATTAAAATTTTAGCCGTGCCGAACAACCTAAACAAGATCTTTGCTAGATAATTGTTGGATATATGTATGCCCTAGAGGCCATTATGTGATAGTGGATGTATCTATACATGTATATATATTCAGTTTGCATTCTTGCTCGACATGATAGTATGCTATCTGGTACTTCTTTATCTGACATGTTTATTTGATCATGCTTCTATTCATTCATACATGCTGATAAAGCCCTAAGGATATCGGCTTGACTACTCTGATTATGATGGAGATCATACTAATGGGACATCTGTAGTCTATAAGCATATCCTGAAATGTCCCTAGTCGGAGGTGTATCGAGACGGGGCATCGATATACCAGAGCAGACTAGCGTATATGATACTAGACCCATGTGATGGGCGATGGATGTTCCCACATTCATCGATGTTTGACATCAAGATCATATACGGGTGCTCAGTGGTGACTGGGTACACTGGACGGACTCGCCGAGAACTCCTATATGGAATTATATCTATCGTCGGATAGCAGTTCTCAGGTGACACTGGTACAGGTTAGTCTGTAGACCCGAGATCGTCATAGAGCCTTGTGTGTTCTCCCACTGTACTTTGATTGCCACCCTACCACGGCTCTACTGAGTCGTGCAAACAGGTGGCCGTTGGGTACAGTCCCGAGACACACGAAGGCAATGAGCGATAGGAGGGGTTTCGTCTCTCCCGGTATTGGGAGTTGATGCTGTGCTGTGCTCGACTGGTTATAACAGCAAGTCCCTGGCCAGGGCTGCTGAGATTTGCTGGTAAGTGTTATCAGTAGTTTCTCGATCTGTTATAGACCATTCACCGACACGACTTATTGAGTTATTGGGGTCGACGTGACCATCCCTAGGCTCGATATGCAGCATATCTGACGAAGAGACCGGACTGTACGGTAGTGTTGCCGGATGGCTCGACAGGAGTTGTAACAGGTTCGCTTGTTTTCTTCTAATCGCTCAATACCCGGGTGGCCGTTACGTTTAGCTGACCGCTTGCGGCTTGGGGGTGCTTGATATGATCATCATCCACTGCCGGCGTATTGACGAGTCTTAGAGTCCCACATAGGAGTTACCTAGTCCAGGCGAAAAGTTGTGGTGCGCATATGCGATATGCGCTTGGACCCGATTAAAATGCGTGTATGGGATACCGTATATTAATTGGGCGGCTTGCTAATGGTCGGGTCATATGTGATATGACCGGATTAGTGAATCAAGTGTTGATTCATCATTAGTTTCTCACTACAAATCCTATCTTGTTTATGTTGGATGTATGCATGCATGTGTGCATTCATTCTTGTTCATGCACATATGGATGTGCAAGCACACATGCATACATACATCATATATTATCATGGTTGTTTATACAATGAGAATGGTGGATGTATAAGAATTACACCATGGTTATATTTGGATAATTGTTGGATTTAAATTAAAGCAAAAGAAAATGAAAAATGGGTTAAATCACTTAAGAGTTTCTACACTCTTCTAACTCAACCATGCTCACCTAACATTTAACCCATAGTTTATTTTCTTATCATGCTTTTAATTTAAAATAAAATGATATCTATATATCTAACCATGGTTGGTTAAGAGAAAGAAAAATATATATAGCTATTTTTCTTTTCTCTTTCATAAGATAATTCATTCTCTTCTTCTAAAATCCACCATCTTCATCAACCTCCATGCTTTTGCTCTCTAGTTCATACAAGAGAGTGAATCACTCATAAAAATAAGATTTTGAAGTGAGATCCATAGCCACAACATCATTCTAATCAAGTTTAGCCAACTTGATTAGAGTGTTCTCTTTGTTTTTCAAAGTTGCAAGCTTGGACGGGAAAACTCCGGGTGGATCGTCGTGGACGTGGGAGGAGTACAAGCGGACCTTCATCCAACACCCAAAGAGCCTAAGGAGTGAAGCAAAAACGGGAGCTACAAAGGTTGTAGCCTTCAAACCCTAATCTTTACTTACTTATAGTTTGTTAACCCTAATTTCTAGGATCGATCCACTTGCATGTTAGTTTAGCACCTTAAAAATTAAAACTTTGGGTCATGTGATGCTTCAAAACTCTTCATAGGGTGCTATACTAACCTTACATTGGTATCAGAGCCGACCTAGAACATTAGGCGACCTTTTTGCGAAGTAAAATGTCCGATCGAAACAAAATACGACTTTTAAAGATGCTCTCTGGAAATTTTTTAAAAACTGACTTTTTTCAGTATTAAAAATTCTCAAAAAATAGAGCAGGTAAAAATAAGACAATCTGGAAAATTCGTGCCCATGAACAGTACATTTGGCCGCGGAAGCGCGGCATAAGTAAGCTTAGGCCGCGGATCCGCGGCCATATAAGGGGATCTTTGACCAATTTTTGCACAGTGTTTTTCTTTACCTGCTATAGTATATTTTGAGTATGTTTAATCTGAATCTGCTGTTGAAAAATTCTGGAGATGTTTTTGGACTCGTGGTTTCGATCGGAATTTTCATTTCGTTTTCTTTTCCGGGTAAACTAGAAAGTATTGACGTGTTTGAACGAATATCATTTACTCAATATTCACGGGGTTTAAATAGTTTGGAGATACGTGCAAGTCTTTTTGCGGTGGTCCCTCTAGAAGACAACAAACCTTAACTCGATTATGTGACCGTCTCGAACTGCCCTTTGAACCCTAGGGTTTGGGGCAGTACGGCGTGCCACATGTGAGGCGTTGGCTTGACCCTTCTACGGCTGGACCGCCGCTACTGTGTCACACTCCGGATCTTTTGAACCCTGCTCAAGTGTTGAGCTTTAGTGAATCTTGGGTGCTTGATCGTTCGTTCGAAAACTTTAATGCTGTCTGTTTATCTGGAATGTGATACAATATGTGGAATTCATATGGTTAAGGCATGAAATACGAAATATGTGATATTTCGCATTTATGATGTCTAAAGAGAATCTGGATTCCAAATATTGTAGTTTTACACTTTCTTTTCTGTGACCGTAAGTGTAGTATGTACGATATCGCCGGTTTCGTTGCTATACATCAACGACAATCGGGGTACGCATACTTACTTACGTTGATGATATGTGATATTATGTGTTGCTGAGATATGATGTGCAGGATTGTCGCGATCGAATAGCCGGGGGTTTTTTGTGAGATGAGAGTTTTATATTTTCATTCATGTAAATTCAAATGTAATGTAATATTCTTTTATTTGGGGCACTTCCAGGTTGCGGTTGTGTCACCAGTGTTGTATATTATTTACTTTTCCGCATTAGGATGGACCCAAGGAGAGGAGCACAGGTGACCGGGTTCTGGGGTTCAGTGGGAGGCCATCTCGAGGAGTCGAGACCGGGTCTCCTAAACTCCAGGATTGGTAGGGTCACTTGCTGCTCTCGTAGGGGTCCAGGGTGTGGGCTTGGCTATTCATCGCGACTGTGGAATCCGTATTTTCTATTCTGGCTAAATACTAAATACGGACGTCCTAGTATATCCCACGTTATATCTATTTTTCTGCTGCCTGTGTTCTGTGATATCTGAGACGAATGACTTATTATATATATGATATATAGTAGACGTTGCTTATGTTTTACACCCGCGCTAGTCCCGTCCCGGTATGCCGTTAGTTAAGTAACCTAACGGTGCATAACGGAACATTGCGGCGAATGTGGATGGCATAAGCGTACGTGTTATTTTCGTTTCTTTTCTGTGATTGGCTTTAGGACTTAAATGATGGGATTACATTAATGTGATTAATGTAAAGAAAATAAACCTAAAAAGATGTTGTAGAATCAGATTTAAAAACTACTCGGCTATTTATGAAAAAGCTACATTTCAAAACTGCGGAGCTTAAGCCACTCTTTTTGAAAAACTGTTTGATTCTACAACGATATCAAGTTCAAAGCGTTAAAGATTTTCTTAAAAATCATTCGCAACCCTCCGTCATTTTAGGAAGTAGAGTACTTAGTATTCGTGCTACGTTTGTTGACTTTAGTTAAGGCGTAGTGTACGGTAGCTAAGTGATGTCTTCCTACACTGCATATGATGCAGATTAATTAGGACATTCATGCGACTTTGTTGACCATAGTTAAGGGTCATATGGGTGGGTCTAATTGATCAAGAAATGACGGGTAGAACTTGACTGGTACTTATGATTTGTTGACCATAGTTAAGGTCATAAGTACTAGGGGTAAAAATTACATCGGGAATTTCAAGTGTTGAAATTTGCAATGAGATTGCATACCTTCCATGTGATGGTTGGATCCCGATCCCACTGTAGGCAATAGTTGCTCCTAGGAGAGTTTTACAGTTTACAATTAGCTAACTCATTAGGTGTCTAGAAAAGTGTTAACGGGGCTCCGCCTCTGGGAAAACGAGGTTTACTCTAATTAGGTCCGTGCGAAAGCACGGGGAACCTCCCTCAAAGTACCGACACTGGCCTGGCTGAACGGTTAGCGAAGTTGTAGACTGTAATTAATCCTGGCTAGTTTTTCTTTTTAAGGTTTGAAAGAAAAACTTGATAAAAAGCAGTGGGAAACATCGATTAGACAAGATAATAAACCAATCTAATCTATGCAAGAGCTTTCGCTGAGTGTATTCTTTTCTCTCTCTTAATGGCAGATACCAATGACTGGACTTAAGCTTCTACTAGATAAAAACAAACTGAATGGGACTAACTATAAAGACTGGCTAAGGAATCTGAAGATCGCCTTGACTTATGATAAAGTATCATATGTCCTTACGGCTTCAGCCCCGCCCGTCCCAGGCCCAAAATCCTCAGTTGCGGACATTGAAGTCCGCAAGACATGGGACGCTGACTGTGCCACGGCCACATGCCTCGCGCTTGCATCGATGGATAACACACATCAAAAGCAGCACGAGGACATGGACATTCACGGGATACTGCTCCATACAAAGGAGTTGTATGGGGAGCAATCCCGCGTATTAGGATCCGAAGCATCAAAGAAACTGTTTCAGATGCGAATGGCCCCTGGCACACCAGTAGGAGACCATGTGTTGAAGATGATAGCTCTTATAGAAGAGCTTGAGGACCTTGGATGGACAATGGACAATGAACAATATATAGATATTATTCTGCAGTCCCTCCCCTCCACTTTTGCTCAGTTCATAGTGAACTTCAACATGCATGGCATGGAGAAGGACCTCCCTGAACTCCTTAATATGTTAAGGAGTGCAGAGAGCACTATGAAGTCAGCAAAGACTCCCGTTATGACCATTGGACAGTCTTCTTCTTCTCGCCCAAAAGCTAAGGCCAAGGGAAAGAAAAAGAAGAAACCCACTAATCCTAAGGGTGGAGTCAAAAAGGTGAAGGGAAAGGGAAAGTCCACGGCTGGAGACCCAGGGAAAGGCGAGTGTTTTCATTGCCACAAGACAGGATATTGGAAGCGCAATTGCACGGAGTACCTAAGTCTCAAGAAGAAGCATGGTGATGCTTCTGCTTCAGGTGCGTTTGTGACTGAAAACTGTTTTTCTATAAACTCTGCTTCCTGGGTATTGGATACCGGTTCAGGTTCTCACATTTGCAATTCTATGCAGGGGCTGAGAAATAGCAAGGTTTTGAGGACAGGTGACCATACTCTCCGCGTTGGAAATGGTTCCAATGTACATACAGTCGCAGTGGGAGAGTATCACTTGGGGTTGCCATCTGGATGTATTTTGATTTTGAATCCATGTTATTTTGTACCAACTATGCTATGTAATATAATATCCGTTTCTTTGTTGGACAATGAAGGGTATAATTTTGTGTTGCAGAACAATGTTATGAACATTCACCTAAATCAAATGTTGGTTGGGTATGGTACACTTAATAACGGAATATATGTCCTAAATCAACACACAGTTTTCAGTATACAACACACTAATAAAAGAAAACTTTCAGAATTAAATGAAGCTTTTCTTTGGCACTGTAGACTTGGTCATATTAACGAAACAAGACTAAACAAGTTACACAAAGATGGATATTTAAATTCTTTTGAATATAAATCTTATGCGACTTGCCAGTCTTGTATCAAGGGTAAAATGACCAAAACTCCGTTTACCGGACACGGAGAAAGAGCTACTCAGCTCCTGGGCCTCATACATAGTGATGTATGTGGGCCTATGTCTACACAGGCTAGAGACGGTTTTTCATACTTCATTACATTCACCGACGATTTCTCAAGATTCGGTCATGTATTTTTATTAAAGCACAAGTCCGACGCTTTCGAGAAATTCATTGAATATAAACAAGAAGTAGAAAAACAAACCGGCTTGAGTATTAAGATGCTTCGATCAGATCGAGGTGGAGAGTATCTCAGTACAGAATTTGCAAACTTCCTAAAAGAGAATGGGATTCTCTCTCAGCTCACTCCCCCTTACACACCACAGCACAACGGTGTGTCAGAACGACGGAACAGGACCCTATTGGATATGGTCCGGTCTATGATGAGTGACGCTGAGTTACCAGTCTCATTTTGGGGACATGCATTGGAGACTGCAGCGTTTCTGCTAAACAGGGTTCCAACCAAAGCAGTGTCTACCACGCCATATGAGATATGGAATGGGAAGAGACCATCTCTTAAGAGAATTAAGATTTGGGGTTGCCCGGCCTATGTTAAAAAGCAGAATCCGGACAAACTCGAGACACGGTCAGTCATGTGTAACTTTATGGGATATCCAAAGAATTCTTATGGATATCTGTTCTACCACAAAGAGGAACAAAAGGTGTTTGTTTCTCAGTATGCCACATTCCTGGAAAAAGAGTTTTTCACGGATAAAGATGATGGCAAGGTAGTAGATCTAGAAGAGGTTATGGAGACACAAACTACAAATGACGATTTGGTTGAACCGGCTGTTGCAACAGAAACTGAAGAACCTCGGCCACTCCGTAGGTCTGGTAAGACTTCTCGCCCACCGGAGAGGTACTACGGTTTCCTCATTGATGGTGACAGAGAAGATTGCATCATGGATGATGATGATCCTACCAGTTTTCAGCAAGCTATCACGAGTGGTGACTCTGTGAAGTGGCTGGATGCCATGAGATCCGAAATGGAGTCTATGTACACCAACAAAGTATGGACTTTGGACGTTGTACCCCCTGGGTTAAAACCTGTAGGGTGCAAATGGATCTTTAAAAGAAAGATTGGTGTAGATGGGCAGGTAGAGACCTATAAGGCAAGACTTGTAGCGAAAGGTTTTCGTCAAAGACCAGGTTTGGACTATGACGAAACTTTTTCGCCCGTAGCCATGCTTAAATCCATTCGGATCCTACTTGCTATTGCTGCTCACTACGACTATGAAATCTGGCAGATGGACGTTAAAACAGCGTTTCTAAATGGAGATTTAGAAGAATGCGTTTATATGGATCAGCCAGAGGGCTTCATTGACAGTGGGAGCAGCGAAAAAGCATGTAGACTGCTTAAATCCATATATGGGTTAAAGCAGGCATCTCGGAGTTGGAACATCTGTTTCGATGATGTTATCAAAGAGTTTGATTTCATCAAAAATCCATATGAACCTTGTGTTTATAAGAAGGCTGTAGGAAGAGCTGTCACATTCCTCGTATTGTACGTGGATGATATTCTTCTGATAGGAAATGATATTCCTATGCTACAGTCGGTCAAATCATTCTTATCACTAAGGTTCTCCATGAAGGACCTGGGTGATGCCACATACATCCTGGGCATAAGGATCTATAGGGATAGATCCAAAAAGTTATTGGGATTGTCCCAAACCAGGTACATCAACACCATCCTAAAAAGGTTTAGTATGGAAGACTCCAAGCGGGGTGCCTTGCCCGCTTGCCATGGAGTCACTCTCTCCAAGGATTCTTGTCCAAAGACCGATGAAGAGAGAGCTCGCATGAGCATTATACCTTATGCTTCGGCAGTAGGATCTATAATGTATGCGATGTTATGTACACGCCCAGATGTAGCTTATGCACTTAGTGTTGTAAGCAGGTATCAATCCAACCCAGGGGAGAACCACTGGACAGCTGTGAAGAACATTCTTAAGTACTTGCGAAGGACTAAAGAATTGTTCTTGGTGTATGGTAATACAGATCTCCAAATGGAGGCCTTTACCGATTCGAGCTTCTAGAGCGATAAGGATGACAGCAAATCTATCTCAGGGTTTGTATTTACCCTCAATGGAGGGGCGGTGAGTTGGAAGAGTTCCAAACAAGATACCGTTGCAGACTCTACGATGGAAGCTGAGTACATTGCTGCAAATGATGCCGCCAAGGAAGCCGTCTGGATG
The DNA here is from genome assembly GCA_030015575.1 of Agapanthus africanus. NCBI lineage: Eukaryota > Viridiplantae > Streptophyta > Magnoliopsida > Asparagales > Amaryllidaceae > Agapanthus > Agapanthus africanus. Next base: position 15,997,632 of record CM057347.1, read on the forward strand.
AAGAAGTTCGTCTCGGAGCTAGGAGTAGTTCCAACCATTATTGATCCAATACCCTTGTATTGTGATAATAATGGGGCTATGGCGTTAGCCAAGGAGCCCAGATCCCATCAGCGGTCCAGACACATCCTGAGGCGCTTTCATTTGATCCGGGAGATTGTAGATCGCCGCGAGATCGAGATTAAGAGAGTTGACACAAAGAACAACGCCGCGGATCCATTCACTAAGGCCCTCCCTCAGCCGCAGCATGAGCGACTTTTTGAGATGTTGGGTATGAGATACGCCAATAACTGGCCTTAGTGCAAGTGGGAGATTGTTGGATATATGTATGCCCTAGAGGCCATTATGTGATAGTGGATGTATCTATACATGTATATATATTCAGTTTGCATTCTTGCTCGACATGATAGTATGCTATCTGGTACTTCTTTATCTGACATGTTTATTTGATCATGCTTTTATTCATTCATACATGCTGATAAAGCCCTAAGGATATCGGCTTGACTACTCTGATTATGATGGAGATCATACTAGTGGGACATCTGTAGTCTATAAGCATATCCTGAAATGTCCCTAGTCGGAGGTGTATCGAGACGGGGCATCGATATACCAGAGTAGACTAGCGTATATGATACTAGACCCATGTGATGGGCGATGGATGTTCCCACATTCATCGATGTTTGACATCAAGATTATATACGGGTGCTCAGTGGTGACTGGGTACACTGGACGGACTCGCCGAGAACTCCTATATGGAATTATATCTATCGTCGGATAGCAGTTCTCAGGTGACACTGGTACAGGTTAGTCTGTAGACCCGAGATCGTCATAGAGCCTTGTGTGTTCTCCCACTGTACTTTGATTGCCACCCTACCACGGCTCTACTGAGTCGTGCAAACAGGTGGCCGTTGGGTACAGTCCCGAGACACACGAAGGCAATGAGCGATAGGAGGGGTTTCGTCTCTCCCGGTATTGGGAGTTGATGCTGTGCTGTGCTCGACTGGTTATAACAGCAAGTCCCTGGCCAGGGCTGCTGAGATTTGCTGGTAAGTGTTATCAGTAGTTTCTCGATCTGTTATAGACCATTCACCGACACGACTTATTGAGTTATTGGGGTCGACGTGACCATCCCTAGGCTCGATATGCAGCATATCTGACGAAGAGACCGGACTGTACGGTAGTGTTGCCGGATGGCTCGACAGGAGTTGTAACAGGTTCGCTTGTTTTCTTCTAATCGCTCAATACCCGGGTGGCCGTTACGTTTAGCTGACCGCTTGCGGCTTGGGGGTGCTTGATATGATCATCAACCACTGCCGGCGTATTGACGAGTCTTAGAGTCCCACATAGGAGTTACCTAGTCCAGGCGAAAAGTTGTGGTGCGCATATGCGATATGCGCTTGGACCCGATTAAAATGCGTGTATGGGATACCGTATATTAATTGGGCGGCTTGCTAATGGTCGGGTCATATGTGATATGACCGGATTAGTGAATCAAGTGTTGATTCATCATTAGTTTCTCACTACAAATCCTATCTTGTTTATGTTGGATGTATGCATGCATGTGTGCATTCATTCTTGTTCATCCACATATGGATGTGCAAGCACACATGCATACATACATCATATATTATCATGGTTGTTTATACAATGAGAATGGTGGATGTATAAGAATTACACCATGGTTATATTTGGATAATTGTTGGATTTAAATTAAAGCAAAAGAAAATGAAAAATGGGTTAAATCACTTAAGAGTTTCTACACTCTTCTAACTCAACCATGCTCACCTAACATTTAACCCATAGTTTATTTTCTTATCATGCTTTTAATTTAAAATAAAATGATATCTATATATCTAACCATGATTGGTTAAGAGAAAGAAAAATATATATAGCTATTTTTCTTTTCTCTTTCATAAGATAATTCATTCTCTTCTTCTAAAATCCACCATCTTCATCAACCTCCATGCTTTTGCTCTCTAGTTCATACAAGAGAGTGAATCACTCATAAAAATAAGATTTTGAAGTGAGATCCATAGCCACAACATCATTCTAATCAAGTTTAGCCAACTTGATTAGAGTGTTCTCTTTGTTTTTCAAAGTTGCAAGCTTGGACGGGAAAACTCCGGGTGGATCGTCGTGGACGTGGGAGGAGTACAAGCGGACCTTCATCCAACACCCAAAGAGCCTAAGGAGTGAAGCAAAAACGGGAGCTACAAAGGCTGTAGCCTTCAAACCCTAATCTTTACTTACTTATAGTTTGTTAACCCTAATTTCTAGGATCGATCCACTTGCATGTTAGTTTAGCACCTTAAAGATTAAAACTTTGGGTCATGTGATGCTTCAAAACTCTTCATAGGGTGCTATACTAACCTTACAATAATTAGGGTTACACATGCTAGTAAATAACATTTACAACTAAGTGAATACGAAATACAACCTTTGTAGATCGATCCTTCACTTCTAAAGCTCCTTGTCGTAGTCCCTTCGCTGCGATCATTGTTCTCCCGGGCTCTTGCATGGCTTCACGAGGCGAAAGAAACGTCCTTGCTTGAAAACTTCGAGGCCGAAGATGATTTACGTCGAGGGAATACCAACTCAAGCTACTACTTTACTAACTAGAGAATTAGTGAAGTAAACACCCTAAACTAAAGTGCTAGTCTAGTAGAGGATGAAGAAATAGGAAGTGGGTTCATTTTAGAATTTATTTTCTCACAATGTTTCTCACTTTGGATCAAACCCTAGAGAGCTTTTTAGCTCAAGGAAGAAGATGACGAAATAAAATGAGAAAGATAATGATCAAGTGAGAAAGCTAACCATGGTGAGTGAGTATCATATACTAACTCATGTAGAGACATAACCATGGCTAATCCTAAATGGTTAGGTTAATAAAAATCCAAAGTAAAACAAAGTTAGTGGAATTTGTCAAAGCATCCACAAGCTTCTACAAGCTTCATGCTTGTGATAAAAGCTCCACTAATTTGTAATTACCTTAAATAATTATAAACCACCATTTAAAATAGAATGGTGTATGTCTTGCACACCCATGAATGATGTATCAACAACCATGATACAAAAAGAAAACACATTTTAATATATATCACATATATATATCAAAGTTGTGCACATGTGAGAAAAATGCTTAAGTGAACAAATGTTAGTTAATGTAAATTAGTATATCATATATACAATTATACATTACATTATTAAATCAACACTTGACTTAATGATCCGGTTATATCTCATATAACCGACTAACATCTAATGTATCGACTTATCGAATCAACACTTGATTCGATACCCCGGCTATATAACATATAACCGACCGATACAAAAAGTCGCGAGAATAGAATACGGTATCACATACACGCATCATTCTCGGTCCCGCACATATCACATATGCGCTCCTATTTCGTTTTGCCTGAGTCAGTAAAACCTCTATGTAGGACTCTAAAGACTCGTCAATACGCCAGCAGTAGGTGATGATCACATCAAGCACCCACAAGCTGTCAGCGGTACTAGCTGGACGTAACGGCTATCCGGGTATTGAGCAATCAGAAGATCAGCAAGCAAGCCCGCTCCAACTCCTGTAAAAGCCTAATGGTAACACTTCCCATACAGTCCGGTCTTCTCGTCTGATATGTCGCATATCAAGTCTAGGGGTGGTAAACGTCAGACCCCAATAACCGATAAGTCATGCCGATGTGAGGCTCATAACGGGTCGAGAAACTACTGGTAACATTTACCAGTAAATCTCTAAATCAGCCCTGGCCAGGGACTTCCCTGTTATGGCCAATCGAGCACAGCGCAACATCAACCTCCAATACCGGGAGATACGAAACCCCTCCTATCGCTCATTGCCTCCATGTGACTCGGGACTGTACCCAAAAACCACCGTTTTGCACGCCCTCTTGGACGTGGTAAGGTGGAAATCAAAACACACTGGGAATCACACAAGACTCTATGACGATCTCGGGTCTAAAGACTAACCTGCACAAGTGTCACCAGAGAACTGCCATCTGACGTGAGGTATAATACCATCTGGGAGTTCTCGGCGAGTCCGTCCAGTGTACCCAGTCTCCACTGAGCACCCGTATACCATCTCTGATGTCAAACACCAATGAATATGGGATCATCCATCGCCCATCTCATGGGTCGAGAAGCGTATACGCTAGTCTACTCTGGTGTATCGATGCCCTGTCTTAATACACCTTCGACTAAGAATATTAAAGGATGAACTTATGGACTACCCTGGCCCCACTAGTATGATCTGCATCATAGTCCTGGTAGTTAAGTACATATGCTAAGGGCTTTACCAACATGTAACTATGAGACAGCATCAAGAGACAAGTATACATGTTAAGATAAAAAGCAACCAGATAGCATACTATCATATCGAGCAAGAAAGTCCTCTCTATATATGTCCAAGCATCCAATATAATATACATCATCTGTACAATACTGGCCTCTAGGGCATACATACAACTAACAATCTCCCACTTGCACTAGGGCCAGCTGCTGTAGTATCGCATACCAAACATCCCGAAGAGTCTCTCAAACTGTATCTGGGGAATGGCCTTCGTGAGTGGATCCGCTGTGTTGTTCTTCGTGGCAACCCTCCTGACCTCGATCTCCCGGCGATCAACTATCTCCCGGATCAGGTGATACCGCCTTAGAATATGCCTGGATGGCTGATGAGACCTGGGTTCCTTGGCCAAAACCACCGTAAAGGGTAAAGACAAATCCTGAGTGCGACTTAGAGTCGTCCTTATCACTCTGGAAGCTCGAATTGGTAAAGGACTCCACTTGGAGTTCTCCGTTACCATACACCAAGAGCATCTCCTTAGTCCTTCGTAAGTACTTGAGAATGCTCTTCACAGCTGTCCAGTAACTCTCTCCAGGATCAGCTTGATACCTACTCACTACACTTAGTGAGTGTGCTACATCGGGTCTGGTACATAGCATCGCGTACATGATAGAGCCTACTGCCGAAGCATAGGGTATCCCTTGCATGCGAGCTCTCTCCAAATCAGTCTTGAGAGACATCTCTTTGGAGAGAGTGAGTCCAGAGATCGTGGGTAAGTTCCCACGCTTGGATTCTTCCATACTAAACCTCTTTAGTATGGTGTCAATGTACCTGGATTGGGACAATCCCAATATCCTTTTAGATCTATCTCTATAGATCATAATTCCCAGTATGCAGGAGGCATCACCTAGATCTTTCATTGAGAATCTTTGTGATAAGAAGAGCTTGACCGATTGCAGCATAGGAATGTCATTTCCTATCAAGAGTATGTCGTCCACGTACAATACGAGGAAGACAACCTTACTCTCTGCCACCTTCTTGTAGATACAAGGTTCATCTACGTTTTTGACGAAATCAAACTCTTTGATAACGACGTCAAAGCAGATGTTCCAACTTCGCAATGCTTGCTTTAATCCATAAATGGATTTAAGCATCTTGCACACCTTCCCGCTGCTCCCACTAGCTACGAAGCCCTCTGGCTGAGTCATGTACACGCTCTCTTCTAAATCACCGTTTAGAAAGGCGGTCTTAACATCCATTTGCCAGATTTCGTAGTCATGATATGCAGCGATGGCAAGCATGATCCGGATGGATTAAAGCATAGCCATTGGAGAAAAGGTTTCGTCATAGTCCACACCTGGTCTTTGACGAAAACCCTTTGCAACAAGTCTAGCTTTGAAAGTCTCCACTTTCCCATCTACACCAAGTTTTTTCTTGAAGATCCACTTGCTCCCAATGGGTTTTACCCCTTCAGGAGCATCTTCCAAAGTCCATACTTTGTTGGTGTACATGGATTCCATCTCGGACCGCATTGCATCCAGCCATTTCACTGAGTCACCACTCGTGATAGCCTGCTCGAAGCTAGTTGGGTCATCATCAACCATGATGCAATCCTCGCTCCCACCATCCATGAGAAAACCGTAGTATCTCTCAGGTGGGTGAGGAACCCTACTAGATCGGTGGAGTGGCTGGGGTTCATCGGGAACTACCGAATCCTCTGGTTCCACCAGATCTTCTGTTGCAGCTTTTGTAGCTGGAACTTCTTCCAGTTCTACCTCATGACCACTAATCTCTTTTGCAAGAAATTCCTTTTCTAAAAAGGTGGCATGCCAAGAAACAAACACCCTTTGTTCCTCAGTATGGTAGAAGATATACCCTTGTGAATTCTTGGGATATCCTACAAATTTGCATAGAACAGACCGTGCCTCGAGTTTGTCCGGATTTTGTCGTTTGACATAGGCTGGACAACCCAATATCTTAACATAGTTAAGATATGGTCTCTTCCCATTCCATATCTCATATGGAGTGGTAAGCACAGATTTGGTAGGGGCCATATTCAATAGATGTATGGTTGTCTCTAGCGCATTACCCCAGAAGGAAATAGGTAACTCAGCTGCGCTCATCATAGAGCGCACCATATCTAATAGGGCGCGGTTCTTCCGTTCCGATACACCGTTGTGCTGTAGTGTATATGGAGGAGTTAGCTGAGAGAGAATCCTATTCTCTTTTAGGATGTCCAGGAATCCATTGCTCAAGTATTCACCTCCTCGATCAGATCGAAGGATTTTAATACTTTTCCTGATTTGGTTCTCGACTTCTTGTCTATATTCTCTAAATTTCTCAAAAGCTTCAGACTTGTGTTTTATCAAGAACACATGTCCGTATCTTGAAAGATTATCAGTGAACGTAATGAAGTACGAAAAACCATCCCTGGTATGTGTAGACATGGGACCGCATACATCACTATATATCAGTCCCAAGAGTTCGGTAACTCTTTCTCCATGTCCCGTAAACGGAGTTTTGGTCATCTTGCCTTTGAGACATGACTGGCAAGTATCATAAGATGAAAATTCAAACGGTTTCAAATATCCATCCTTATGCAACTTAGCTAGCCGTGTCGCATTTATATGACCAAGTCTACAATGCCACAAGAAGGATTCGTTCATTTTTGAACTCTTCCTCTTGTGTGTGTTTATTATACTCAGAACTGTTGATTGATTTAGAACATAAATGCCATTGCACATCGTGCCTGATCCAACCAACTTTTGGTTTAGAAAAATGTTCATAACATTATCATGTAATACAAAATTATATCCCTCTTTACTCAACAAAGAAACCGATATAATGTTGCATATCAGGTTCGGCATGTAATAGCATTCGTTCAGAATCAATGTATTTCCAGTCGGCAATACAAGGTGATATTTCCCGATGGTTTTAGCTGCAACAATTGCACCATTTCCAACCCTTATGTCTTTATCACCTTCTCCAAGTTCTCTACCTTTCCTAAGCCTATGTAACTGATTACATATATGGGATCCTGACCCGGTATCTAATACCCAGGACGTAGAGCAAATGGAGAAACAATTCTCTGTAACGAACACACCCGAAGAAAATGCATCAACATGTGCTTTCTTCACACGGGTGGCAAGGGAATCCTAGTATTCCCCTATATCCTGTTCAGTCCTATAACTCTTATAAGAAAGAACGGAACCAACGTTCCCCAGCACAGTATAACATGCGGGTTCGGTCAATACATCCATATTATTACCTTTATTAAGGCATGATATGGTCGCTACCTGGAGAGAGAGAAGAAAACACTTTAGTGTATGCTCTTGCAAGATCAGATTGGTTATTATTTTATCTAATCAGGATGGCTCCCACTGTTTTTATCAAATCTTCCTTCAAACCCAAAAGGAAAAGACTAGCCGGGATTAATTGCACCCTACAATTTCGCCAATCTTTCAGCCAGGCCAGTGTCGGTACTTTGAGGGAGGTTTCCCGTGCTTTCGCACGGACCTAATTAAAGTAAACCTCGTTTTCCCAGAGGCGTAACCCCGTTGAGACCTTTCTAGACACCTACTTGATCGGCTAATTGTCCTGTGTAAAACTCTCCCAGGAGTAACAATTACTCACAGTGGGTATCGGGATCCAACTAACTCATAGAAGGTATGCAATCTCATTGCAAATTTCAACACTTGAAATTCCCGATAATATTTTTCCCCTAACCTCTATGACCTTGAAAAAGGCCAACAAATCATAGGATGCTAGTCAAGTTCAACCCGTCATTTCTTGATTGAATCTAACCCACTCGCACAACCCTTGACAAAGGCCAACAAGGTCGTACGACTACCCCAAAACAATCCGCATCATATGCATAAGCAGATAAGCACCATTCAGCTACTGCACACTACGCCTTGACAAAGACCAACACACACAGCACGAATACTAAGCAGAATTTATCTGAAATGACGGAGGGCTACAACAGGTTTTTCTGAAAACCTATTGCGTAATGAACTTGATATCGTTGTAGAATCAAGTGAATTTTGAAATGGAGTGATTTTGAGGCTTTCATTAGTTTTGCTAAAGAGGTCACTCCCGGTGAAGGGATCTCGGCTCTTTCCTTATGGAATAAGGTGTAGGATATATCATATATATCGCTATGCAAAGCAAAAACTCCAAAAGCAATCAAAAAACAAACCGAGTGTTGTAGCATCTGTCAGTTTTGCTAAAGAGTTCACTCCCGGTGAAGGGATCTCGGCTCTTTCCTCATCGAATAAGGTGCAGGATATATCATATATATCGCTATGCAAAGCAAAAACTGTAGCTACCCTTTTTGAAAAATTTGATTCTACAACATCTTTTAGATTTCTTTTCTTTCATTAATCATATTAATGAAGTCCTATCATTTAAGTCACCTAAACATCACAGATAAATACGACGTACACTTATGCCAACCGCATTCGCCTCGATGTCCCCTCGTGCACCGTTAGGTTAGGTAACTAACGGCAGAGCGGGGCAGGGCTAGTGCGGGTGTAAAACATAAGTAACGTCTATATAATATATCATATATACTATATACAGTATCTATCACAACATATCAAATGATCACATCACAGATATCGCAGCAGAAGAAACATATGAAATAATGGATATACTAGGAAGTCCGTGTTTTATTTTGAGCCTCTATAAAACACGGATTCTACGGTCGCGATGAATAGCCAAACCCACACCCCAAGACCCCTACGAGAGCGGCAAGCAACCCTTCCAATTCTAGAGTTAGGAGACCCGGACTCGACTCCTCGAGCTGGTCTCCTACTGGACTCTAGAACCCGGTTACTTGTGCCCTCCTCCTTGGGTCTATCCTAGTGCGGAAAAGTAAATAATATACAAATGGTGACATTAACCTCATCCCGGAAGTGCCCCAATAAAAGAATATTACAAACATTTAATTTTACATGAATAAAAATAAAAACCCTCATCTCACATAAAACCCCCGGCTATTCAAAACACGACGATCCAATATAACATATCCAGCAACACATAACATCACATGTCATCAACGTAAGTAAATATGCGCATCCCAATTGTCGTTGACATATAGCAACGAAACCGGCGATATCACATATTACACTTACGGTCGCATAAAAGAAAGTGTAAAACTACAACATTTGGAATCCACAATCTTTTTAAATATCGTAAATCCGAAATATCACATACTTCGCATTTCATGCCTAACTATATGAATTCCACATATTGTATCACATTCCAGATAAATAGACAGTATTAAAATTTCCGATCGAATAATCAAATACCCAAGATTTCCCAAATAGCTCAACACTTGAGCGGAGTTCAAAAATTCCAGAATACGTCACAGTACCAACGGTCCAGCCGTAGAAGGGTCAAGCCAACGCCTCACATGTGGCACGCCGTACTGCCCCAAACCCTAAGCTTTAGAGGCGGTTCAGACGGTCATATAATCGAGTTAAGCTTTGTGTTCTTCTAGAGGGTCCATCGCATTACTTGCACGTTTTTCCGAAAGATTTAAACTCAAGAAAAATTCAACAGTTGAAAGTTTTTCGTGCCGGGAAAAAATGAGTTAATGATATCCGTTCGAACAATTTAACAGTTTCTAAATATCCGGGAAACATAATGAAATTAAATATTCCGATCGAATCTACGATTACAAAATAAACCCCAGAATACTCAACACTTGAGTCAGATTAAAAATGCCCAGAAATTAGCAATTTTTCGTACGAATGTTACTGTGCCAAAACGAGGCAGTAAGACTTCTGTACGGCCGCGGATCCGCGGCTCAAACAGGGTATTGCCGCGGTTCCGCGGCCAATTGTACGGCTTACTGTCTCGTTATCCACAGTGTTGCTTATATTTCCCTGCTGGTATTTTTAAGCATTTTTAATTCAGAAAAATCACAGTTTTTTAAAATTGTCCAGAGAGAGGTTCGTTTTGACGTTTCGGGGTTCGTTCGGAGTTTTAACTGTAAGTCCACGGTAGCGTCCCGGCCGTCTAACAGACGCCAAATGCGGAATAAAAACTTTTAACGAACTGGCGCTATCGCGTACCGTAACCCGGATCTGCCATTAAAGCTAAACTAACAAACTACAAAGTGGGTAGAAGAGTTATACCGAATGATCTGAGTCTTTCGGTCTTCAACCATCATCCCACGTTTTGTTGCGGCTGCTCCGATCTCCTCGATCTCCAGTCTTGTCGTCCAGGTGGCACCACGTCGACGGATCTTTAAACGGGCTCCCGCCTCTGAACCGAGGCAACTCGATCGTCAAGTTTGCTAAATGAGACGACCAAGATGAAGTAGAGAATGAGTAGAACACTGTAGGGTTCCTAAGCACACTAATGAGGTCTCACAAGGCATCAACCATGCCAATTTCTAATTTTACAAGTGCCGAGAAACCCTAATACGGATCGTTAACTAGATGTCTAGGCGAAACAATGAAACTAGTTTACAACTAAACTAAAAGAACGGAAATACGACCTTTGTAGATCCGTTTCTCCACCTCCATAGCTCCATGATGAGGTCCTCTCCGCTGTCCAAATCGAACCATGACTCTAGCATCGGCTTCATCGGAGAAAAAGCGGGCTAGGGCAGCGACGACGATGCCGAAGATGATCTACGTCGAGGCATCACTAGATCAAGCTCCACCTTCACCAAGCCATGAAAACTTATGAAGGAAACACCCTATACTACTTGGCAAGAGGTAGAGGATGAAGAAATAGGAAGTGGGTTCACTTTAGAATTGGATTTCTCACTCATTTGCTCAAGTTGCCATGGATGGAGGCAAGCTTTTCTTCTTTGAAGATGAAGAAGAAGAAGAAGATATATTATGATAAGTATATCCAAAATGAATAATAAAATCAATACTTATCATATGGCAACCATGATTAGGTGTAGAGAATAGACCATGGTTAATTGGAAGGGTTAGGGTTAAACATGAAGACAAAATGGTCACTAGGTCAAAGTCTTCAAGAAGCTTCAACAACAAACAAAGTTAGCCACCATTTTTCTCTTTATGCTTTTCATTTTCCAAAATGAATAAATAAATAAATAAATATATAAGAAAATGAAAACCCTAACCATTACACAACCATGGTTTAATCTTTACACAAACCCAAGTTAGCATGCATCATCAAACATGATACAAACTTGTGCACAAAAACATATCACATATATAATGTGCACAAACAAGTGAGAAAATCCATTTAAAGTGAACCAATACTAGTTAATGCAAAGTAATATATCAAATATATAATTATGCATTAAATCATTAAATCAACAATTGATTCAATGATCCGGTCATGTCGCACACAACCGACTAGTATACAATGTATCGTTTTATCGAATCAATCCTTGATTCGATAACTAGGTTATATCGCATATAACCATTCGACACATTCATCGCGAGAATGGAATACGGTATCACATACACGCATTATTCTCGGTCCCGCACATATCTCATATGCGCTCCTATTTCGTTTCGCTTGAGCCAGGAAACCTATGTGTAGGATTCTAAAGACTCGTCAATACGCCGGCAGCAGGTGATGATCATATCAAACACCCATAAGCCGCAAGCGGTCTGCTAAACGTAACGGCCACCCGGGTATTGAGCAATCAGAAGATCGACGAGCAAGCCCGCTCACACTCCTGTGAATCCAACCAGTAACACTTACCGTACAGTCCGGTCTGATCGTCTGATATGTCGCATATCTCGCCTAGGGGTGGTAAACGTCAGACCCCAATAGCTCGATAAGTCGTGTCGATATGAGGTCTATAACATTCGAGATACTACTGGTAACACTTAACAGTAAATCTCAGCAACCCTGGCCAGGGATTTCCGGTTATAGCCAATCGAACACAGCGCAACATCAACTCCCTATACCGGGAGAGACGAATCCCCTCCTATCGCTCATTGCCTCCATGTGATTCGGGAATGTACCCAAAAACCACCGTTTTGCACGTCCTCTTGGACGTGGTAAGGTGGAAATCAAAGCACAGTGGGAACCACACAAGACTCTATGACGATCTCGGGTCAACAGACTACTCTGTACCAGTGTCACCAGAGAACTGCCATCTGATGTAAGGTATAATACCATCTGGGAGTTCTCGGCGAGTCCGTCCAGTGTACCCAGTCTCCACTGAGCACCCGTATATCATCTCTGATGTCAAACACCAATGGATACGGGATCATCCATCGCCCATCTTTATGGGTCGAGAAGGTATACGCTAGTCTACTCTGGTATATCGATGCCCCGTCTCGATATACCCACGACTAGGGACTTTGAAGGATGTACTTATAGACTACCTTGTCCCCACTAGTATGATCCACATCATAGTCCAGGTAGTCAAGTACACATCCTAAGGGCTTTACCAACATGTAACAGAGAGACAATCAGTGTACACGTTAAGGTAAAGTGCAACCAGATAGCATACTATCATGTCGAGCAAGAAAGTCCTCCCTATATATGTCCCAGCATCCACTACAATATACATCCTATGTACAATAATGGCCTCTAGGGCTTACATATAACTAACAAACACTTTGTCTCGTTACGTCCAAAGTCATGGACGAACGGTTATGGAAGTTGCCTTTTGGATCGGGTGAAATGAGAAAGAGGCTATCTAATTTTCATGAACCCGAATCTATCATAATCTTTTTCCTAGTGAACTACCATCATGAGCCAAGAGAGGGGGGAAGGCCGGCCATTTATAAAGGGGAGGGAGGTGAGTGTAGGAGAGGGAAGGTGACCACAAAGGAAAAGATCAACAACAAATATCTTAGCATCAAGTATGAAAGCATTTAAAGCAAACTAATCACAATTAACCTAGTCACCTTGTCATTAAATGCACCATTAATGACCTAATGACTCACAAGTCTTGTCACCCTCTTTAGAACCTTCTAGAACACTGACTCACCTCATCAAGAAAAGATAAATCCGCATTTAACCGAATGTTAAATACGGCCGATAGAAAACTGGAAACTGGCAACTTCCAAAAAGTGATCCTGAAACAAATTTCAGGATAACCCCGTATCTGTATAAACATACCCGCATTTGTATTACGACCGAATACAAATGCATCTGAGACAAAGATATTATATCTACACAGTATAATACTCGGATCCGGCTTAAACCAAAGCCGACCAGTATTTTCTGCCCGAAAAATGACACGTGCGAAAACGCACGTGCATTTTCCGAACCTTGCCATAAAACCATACGGCCTCTACAACGTTTCGCCCGAACTTGGGAAAGTGTCTGTGGGGGACTCTAATGACTCATCAACACACTGGCACTGGGTATAACCTCTAGCACGTCAGAGGTACAAGCTGTACGTAACGGTTTGCCTATGTATTGATTGGAAGGGAAGCTGACGAGCGAACTCATCTATAAACCCTACTGAGTCTAACACTGACAATGTATATACAGTCCGGTCCATTCGTATAAAGAGTATCGCATATCGAGTCTAGGGGGGTGGATAAAGTCAGACCCCTAATAACGCGATAATTCGTGTCGGTATGAAGCCCATCACCATCTGAGAACCTACTGATCCAAATCAGTAATTCTCCACTACTTTGGCCAAGGATTTCTAGTGATGGCCACCCGTGCACTGTGCGACATCAACCCCCACTACCGGGAGAGACGAATCCCCGACGATCCGCTCACTGCCTCCATGTGGCTCGGGACTGTACCCAAAAAAGACCTGTTTGCACGACTCCTTTGAGCCGTGGTAGGGTAGAAATCAAAGCACAGTGGGAACTCACACGTGACAAATGACGATCTCAGGTCGATAAACTAACCTATACACATGTCACCAGGGAACTGCTATCTGACGATATGTATAATACTAACTAGCATATTCCCGGCGAGTCATGTCCGGTGTACTCATAACCCAATGAGCACTTGTATATATCTTAGGTGATCCAACTAACACCAGTGGCTTGTGAGACCGGCCACCGCTCCTCGTCAGGGTCTCGACTGTATACACTAGTCTACTCTGGAGTATCGATGCCCTATCTCGAAACTCCCACGACTAGGGACACTTTAAGGATGTTCTTATAGACCCCAGCTCCCACGTATATGATCACCATCATACTGCTGGCTGTCAAGCAGAATCCTATGGGCTCTATCATTATGTAATAGTGAACTAAAGCATGTATACGATGATAAAGACAAACCAGATAGCAAACTATCATCTCGAGTAAGACTGTCATATAGGTATAGGTCCTGCCTCAATCATTGCAATCATGTACCTGCGATCCAATAATTGACTTTGAGGGCACTATCTCCAACAATCTCCCACTTGCACTTAAGGCTAATTATTGCGATGTCGCATACTCACAGCCCGTGTGATACCGTACATCCAACTCCTTTACTTATCAGTTTCACAAAGCTAGTTCGTAAAACTCTTGTGTTCGAGGAATAGCCTCAGTGAGTGGATCCGCCCCGATGTTTCTTTCTATGTCTCTCTTAATCTCAAGTTCGCAGATAAAGCCATCTCCCAAATCGGGTAATACTTGTCTTATGTCTGGATTCTGATGGGACCTAGTTCATAAAAGAACTCTAAATCCAAACTTCTTAGACTGTTTCGATAACTGAATCTAATCAGTATCCAGCACCATGCCTCCCACAGTATCCTCTTGGACCGCCTGTCCATAATACTGTCCCTCGTCAGAGGGAAAACTATAACTCTGGCAATCACTCTGTCATCCATGTCACCTCTGAAGCCTGGAATGATAACCGTCTCCCGAAGGAGGCTACCGTCATCAAATCCGTAGAACATACACTTACGTTCTAAAACTGCTTCCTTACGTTTCTTCAGGATTGGATTAGTATAAACTTATCGCATCAAGTGCAAAAAACTACATCTGGTGTGGTACTTGATATCTCATGATTGACTCAATTGCCTGAGCAAGTGATCTGCCAATCATGCACATCCCTCTCTCCTTTAGTCTCTAAGACACCTTTAGCGAGGGCGACTCCATCATCTGCAGGTACACCACCATACCAAGAGTCATCTATTCTAAAATACTATTAGAATACTGTGAAAGTACCCACATTGGGAAACTACCCAAATCTAGATCTAAAACCATAGATCTAGAAACCAGAATATCTAATATTATATCCATATCCTGTCTGGAGAAACAACTGTGTGACGACCACAGTACAACCGATCGTAGTATAGGAATTTTACTTCCTACTCTGTGTATGTCATCCAAATACCATGACATTACACCCTACTATCTTCTTAACAGATCCATCCCCTATTCTGATGAAGTCAAACCTATGACTATCACATCAAAATTAGATGATCTTATCTCCGCTATATCTGCTCAAGCCTATAGACATAAGCTACTTGTCCACTATGCTTCCGCTGACTACGATAACCCTCTGGCAGAATAATATCTACGTTCACTTCTAAAACTAGTTTAGAATGACGTTATACTTATCCTCTTGCCGGGTCTCATAGTCTGGAACAACAGTAGTGTCAAGTCTGGGTAAACAAGAACCTCCCTGTCACTGTCCTTGAGGCTACCTAAGTACCTCTCGGGTGTCTGAGGTTACCCACTATATCTGCGGAGTGGCTATTGTAATGTCAAACCAGATTAAATATATAGGTCCTATTAAATTTTCCGTAATCGTTTGCGGTTCTGGAATCTCTTCCAGTTCTACCATACTCCCACTATTGTTTTCTGAAAAAATCCATTTTACTAAAACTGTGGCGAGTCAAGAACAATATCACTATTGATCTTCCAGATGGTAGAAATGTCAACCCTCGTCAAAACCAGGGTCAACCCACAAACGGCCATTATAGAAACGTGCCTTGAGTTATCCAGTGTCTTGTTTTAAGCATAAGCTAAACAACTCCCCGTATCTTAACATCGTTAAGATATGAATCATTCTATATCCAATATAGAAACAGAGGCACTAATTTAATTGGAACCAGATTCAAATCATGCAGCTGTCTTCAGTGCATAACAACTTAATGGAAAAAGGCTAATCAACATTACTCAACATAGGAATCCATCCAATTATGAGTAACCTGAAAGAGAAACAAGTTTCTCAAAACCATTACTATTATCTGAATACCAATCACAAGAATCTACATCTTCGATCTCTTTGAAGAATCCTGATACTTGCGACACCTGGTTCTCTACTTTATTTTTATACCCACAACTTCTCAAAACTTAGACATTGTATTTCTACGAAACACTTGTCTAAAAACTAGAGAAGTCACAAGTAAACAGAACATAGTACGAGGACCTACCCCTTTGTCCTGACGGACACTGGACAACATACAATACTCTGTATAAGTCTGCTGAGTTGAATAACTCAAAACCTGTGCATCGTAGGTTGAAAACTGTACCCAGGCGATTTCCTCAAATATCACCAATTACAACGAATTCTGATATAATGAGGATGATCACATAATTCCCAATAACTTACTCCCACTCATCATCTGTAAAAACCATACAGATATGAGAATGAAACCTGGTAAATACATACCCTGGAGTAAGTATCTAATCGGGAAAACAGTTTTCTTTTAACAATGCATAGTGAAACTGAAACATTAAAATGTCTCATAGGGGTATCCTGGTATTCATAGTAATGCCTCTTCTATAATCCTATTCATGAATGTAACCGTATATTTCTTTGCCATTTCTCCAAATCCCTTTATTTTTCTTTAGTCGTTTCCTTCTGTATACCATCATTAGGCTAAATGGTTTTCTTCCTTCCCTACCGTTCGGCACCAGCCTATGGTTTGGAAGAAGACTATCCAGTAAGCATAATAGGTGTACCCTCCTAATCCTAGGAGTACTCGCAACTTGAGAGAAGGTGATGATAAAAGACAACTGAATAATACCTTATTCTATTAAAGGTGAAATAGGAGTGGCGATGAAGTACGCGGTTTGGTCGTGAATGATAACAGTCGCAATTTACTTTGCCCTCTTTCTAATCCCTTTATATTGTCTTTACATATTACCTTCTGCACACCCTACTTAGGCTAATTGGTTTTCTTCATTCCCTACTTTTCGGCACCAGCCTATGGTTTGGAATAAGACTATCCAATAAGCGTAACAGGTGTACCCTCCTAAACCAAGGAGCCTTCGCAACCTGAGAGAAGGTGATAACAAAAGACAACTGAATAAACTAATTCTATTTCTCCTGAACCTGGATCCATCCTCAAAGAAGTCCCTTCGAGTTCGTATATAACCATACGATAGATCTATCCAATGGAAGTGGATGTCCGTAGTAATACGGGGTGTTCTGAGAAATACAAAGGGTAAAAGAAGGAGCGGCAATGACTTATGCAACTTGGACAATCCAAAAGCCAGTATTTTAAGAAGGTTCGGTCAACTTGGTCACTGAGTCATAGTCTAGGGTCGGTCAAAGGTTGCTGCCAAAGAGAGAGAGAGAAAAGAAACACTCTGCGTGCACTCTAACCTAAATCAGAATGGTTATCACTTTATCTAATCTGGAAACCTCCCACTGTTATCTCAAATTCTCTTCCAAACCTAAAGAAGAATTAGTCGGGATCACCCGAAGAGTAAACTAACTCATCAGTGAGAATCAGGATCCAACTATCATCGCATGATAACTTGATGGAAGCCACTTAAGTTATCACACTCCAGAAGGTATGCGCATATCTGGCAAGTTTGCTTTATGTTTGAAACTCCCGATGTGATTTTTGCCCCATGCTCTTATAACCTTGGCTGTGGTCAAAATGTCATAAGTAACATGCCAAGTTCTACACGTCACTATCCAGGTCAATTTGAACCCACCCGCACATGCCTTTGACTTTAGCCAAAATGGCAGAACGACTGTCCCAAACCAACTCATCTATCTATGCAACAGATGAATACCCAGCAGCTACCAAACACTATGCCTTAACTTTGGCTAAAATGCATAGCTTGAATACTATTGAATACCCAAAAGAAATGACGGAGGGCTACGACTGGTTTTTGGCGAAAAACCTTTAACGTAATGAACTTGATCTCGTTGAAAGAACCTGATAGCTTTTATAAAAATATAGTAGCGAAAACATTTTGCTAAAGAGGTCACTCCCGGTGAAGGGATCTCGGCTCTTTCCTCGTGGAATGAGGTGCAGGATATTCCAACTGAATACCGCGATGCAAAGCAACTTGTAATCGACTATATTGAAGTTATTACCCTGACGTAAACTTCTGCCCAAGGGGTCACTCCCGGTGAAGGGATCTCGGCCCTTGCCTCGTCGAATGAGGTGCAGGATATTCTAACTGAATATCACTATGCAAAACAAAAGGAAATGTCTTTGTAATAACACCTTTTAAAATTGGTTCCAACAATATCAAATATAGGTTTGTTTTATCCTTACATTGATAAGAATCAATGCAGTCCCATCAATCAATCACACCAGAAAAGAACGAAAATAAAATGTACGTATATGCCATCCGCATTCGCCACTAGGTCCCGTCATCACCCGTTAGGTTACTTAACTAACGACAGAGCAGGGGCTGGACTAGCGCGGGTGTAAAACATATACAACATCTAATAGTATATATACCAATATACAATAATCGCTCCAGGCGTGATAATATGCAACATTACAGAAAATTAATAAGCATCACAGAACAATACAGATAATCTGGGATCCCCGGGTTTCACAGAGCCGCTACTGAAACCCGACGTTCCCCTGGTCGTGTGGATAGCCTGTGCAATGAAACCTAGACCCCTACGGGTGCGGCAAGTTACCCGCTAAAACCTGAAGCGAGGTAGTCCCCACAGCATTGTGAATGGAACACCCGGCACTTTACGGAATCCGGTAAATTGAGCACCCCTCCTTGGGTCAACCTGAACCCCCTACGAGTGCGGCGAATAGTCTGCTAATTCTAGAGTGAGGTCCCTCTGCCTCTCAAAGCCATGAGATACGGACCCGTTGCCCTCTAGAACCCGGCTATCCGTGCACTCCTTCGAGGGATAAACCTAGTACGGAAATAAAAATATGTACAACGGGTACATCGACCTCGACCCGGTCGTGCCCCTAAAGAATATTATGCAAACAGTGTAAGTCTACGGTAGCGCCCCGGTCGTCTACAGACGCCAAATGCGGAACAAAAACTTTTTATCTGGCGCTATCGTATACTTTAACCCGGATCTGCCATTATTGCTAAACTAACAAACTGTAAAGAGTGTAGAAAGGTTATACCGAACGATCCGAGTCCTTCGTTCTTTAACCATCATCCTGCGCTCCGTTGCGCCTGCTCCGATCTCTTCGATCTCCGATCTGCTCGTCCAGGTGGCACCACGTCGATGATTCTTTAAACGGGCTCCCGCCTCTAACTTGAGGCAACTCGGTCGTCAAGTTTGCTAAAAGAGACGACCAAGAATGATGTAGAGAATGAGTAGATGACTTTGTCTCACTTCGTCCAAAGCCGTGGACGATCGGTTAATGAAGTTGCCGATGGAAATGAAATGGAACAAGAAATGAACTATGAAATTTCCATGCATCCAAAACTTTAGTCTTTTCTTTTTAGCAACCATAATTTTCTCAAGTGAGTGAGTGAAGGAGGAGAGAGAGGGCCGGCCACTTTAAAGGAAAGGGGGTGAGTGTAGGAACCAAGTGGTGACCATAACATAAAGCTTATGATGAAGAAAAGATCTTAACAAAAACAAAATGCATTAATGTAAACCATGACTCACTTAAACCTAGTCATCATATAATAAATGCAATCAAAGGTTCATGAACCTAGTCACCATCCTAGAAACTTCTAGAACCTTCTAGAAGCATGACTCACCCTCATCCAAGAAAAGATAAATCCGTCTTTAACCGAATGTTAAAAGACGGCTGATAGAAAACTGGAAACTGGCAACTTCCAAAAGTGATCCTGAAACGACTTTCAAGATAACCCCGAAACTGTATAAATATACCCGCATTTGTATTACGACCGAATACAAATGCAACTGAGACAAAGATATTATATCTACTCAATATAATACTCGGATCCGGCTTAAACCAAAGCCGACCAGTATCATCAGCCCGAAAAATAACACGTGCGTAAACGCACGTGCATTTTCCGAACCCTGCCATAAAACCATACGGCCTCTACAACGTTTCGCCCGAACTTGGGAAACTGTCTGTTGGGGACTCTAATGACTCGTCAGTACCCTGGCAGTGGGTTTAACCACAAACCGTCAGCGGCACTAGCTATGCGTAACGGCTGCCCATGGACTGACCTCAAGGGAGGCCGATGAGCGAACTCATCCGGAAACCCTACTGAGCCTAACAGTGACAATGTATATACAGTCCGGTCCGTTCGTCTATGAGTATCGCATATCTGCCTAGGGGGCTAGTAACGTCAGACCCCCAATAGCAGTATAAGTCGTGTCGGAGTGTAGCCCAATAACACCCTGAGACACTACTGGAGTACCTACCAGTAAATCTCCTGCCATGGCCATGGACTTTGTGTAATGGCTCTCCTAGACACAGCATGACCTCGCCCCCAATACCGGGAGAGACGAATCCCCTACCGATCCGCTCACGTGCCTCCATATGGCTCGGGACTGTACCCAAAAACTACCTGTTTGCACGACTCCTTTGAGCCGTGGTAGGGTAGAAATCAAAGCACAGTGGGAACTCACACGAGACAAATGACGACCTCAGGTCGATGAACTAACCTGTACACATGTCACCAGGGAACTGCTATCTGACGATATGTATAATACCAACTAGCAGGTTCCCGGCGAGTCCTGTCCGGTGTACTCATAACCCAATGAGCACCTGTATACATCTTAGGTGATCCAACTGACACCAGTGGCTTGTAAGACCGGCCACCGCCCCTCGTCGGGGTCTCGACTGTACACACTAGTCTACTCCGGAGTATCGATGCCCTATCTCGAAACTCCCACGACTAGGGACCACAATTAAGGATATGCGTATAAACCACCCAACTCTCACGTATATGATCGCCATCATACAGTTGATGGTAAAGCAAGATCCTAAGGGCTCTATCAAAGTGTAATATGTAATCAGTCACCTGAACATGTACACGACTGATAAAGGCAAACCAGATAGCATACTATCATCTCGAGTAAGACTGTCCTACCGGTATAGGTCCTCAGCCATCATTGCAATCACGTACCTGCGATCCAATAATTGACTATGAGGGCACTATCTCCAACAATCTCCCACTTGCACTCAAGGCTAATTATTGCGATGTCGACTACTCACAGCCCGTGTGAAACCGAACATCCAACTCCTCTACTAATCAGTTTCACAAAGCCCATTTGTAAAACTATTGTGTTCGAGAAATAGCCTCAGTGAGTGGATCCGCCTAGATGTTTCTTTCTATATCTCTCTTAATCTCAAGTTCGCGGAGAAAACCATCTCCCGAATTGAGTAATACCTGTCTTAGAATATGTCTGGATATCTGATGGGACCTAGTTCATAAATGAACTCCAAATCCAAACTTCTTAGACTGTATACATCACTGAACCTAATCAGTATCCGGCACCATGCCTCCCACAGTATCTTCTTGGACCACCTGTCCATAATACTGTCCCTCTTCGTCAGAGGGAAAACTATAACTCTGACAATCACTCTGTCATCCATGTCACCTTTGAAGCCTGGAATGATGATCGTCTCCCGAAGGAGGCTGCCGTCATCAAATCCGTAGAACATGTACTTATGTTCTAAAACTTCTTTCTTATGTTTCTCCAGGATTGGATTAATACAAACTCATTGCATCTAGTGCAAAAACAACATCTGGTGTGGTACTTGACATCTCATGATTGACTCAATTGCCTAAGCAAGTGATCTGCCAATCATGCACTTCCCTCTCCCCTTTAGTCTATACGACACCTTTAGAGAGGGTGACTCCATCACCTGCAGGTACACCACCATGCTAGGAGTCAACTATTCTAAAAACCATTAGAATATCTGCCAAAGTACCTACATTGGGAAACTACCCAAATCCAGATCTAAAACCATAGATCTAGAAACCAGAATGTCAAATATTATATCCACATCCTGTCTGGAGAAACAACTGTGTGACGACCACAGTACAACCGATCGTAGTATAGGAATTTTACTTCCTACTCTGTGTATGTCATCCATATACCATGACATCACACCCTACTACCTTCTTAACAGATCCATCCCCTATTCTGATTGAAGTCAAACTTATGACTATCACATCAAAATTAGATGATCTATCTCCGCTATAACTGCTCAAGTCTATAAATAGACATAAGCTTCTTGCCCACTAAACTTCCGCTGCTCCCACTGACTACGACAGCCCTCCCACTGGGTCTCATAGCCTGGAACAACAGTAGTGTCAAGTCTTGGTAGATAAGAACCTCCCTGTCACCGTCCTTGAGGCTACCGAAGTACCTCTCGGGTGTCTGAGGTTACCCACCATATCTGCGGAGTGGCTAATGGAATGTCAAACCTGATTGAATATATAGGTCCTATTAAATTTTCCGTAATCGTTCGCGGTTCTGAAATCACTTCCTGTTCTACCATACTCCCACTACTGTTTTCTGAAAAAGATCCATTTTACTAAAACTGTGGCGAGTCAAGAACAATATCACTATTGATCTTCCAAATGGTAGAATATCAACCCTCGTCATAGCCAGGGTCAACCCACAAACAGCCATTATAGAAACGTGCCCTGAGTTATCCAGAGTCTGGTTTTAAGCATAAGCTGGACAACTCCCCGTACCTTAACATCTTTTAAGGTACGATCCATCCTATATCCAATATAGAAACTTTGGCACTTATTTAATTGGAACCAGATTCAAATCATGCAGCTGTCTCCAGTGCATATCAACTTAATGGAAAGAGGCTAATCAGCATTACTCAACTTAGGAATCCATCCAATTATGAGTAACCTGAAAGAGAAATAAGTTTCTCAAAACCATTACTATCATCTGAATACCAATCACAAGAATCTACATCTTCGATCTCTTTGAAGAATCCCGATACTTGTGACACCTGGTTCTCTACTTTATTCTTATACCCACAACTTCTCAAAACTTAGACCATGTATTTCTACGAAACACTTGTCTAAAAACTAGAGAAGTTATAAGTAAACAGAACATAGTACGAGAACCTACCCCTTTGTCCTGATGGACACTTGGACAACATACAATACTCTGTATAAGTCCACTGAGTTTAACAACTCATAACCTGTGCGTCGTAGGTTGAAAACTGTACCCTGGCGATTTCCTCAAATATCACCAATTACAACGAATTCCGATATAATGAGGATAATCACCTAATTCCCAATAACTTACTCCCACTCATCATCTGTAAAACCATACAGATATGAGAATGAAACCTGGTGAATTCATACCCTTGGAGTAAGTATCCAATCGGGAAAACAGTTTTCATTTAACAATGCACTGAAACATGAAAATGTTTCGTAGGGGTATCTTGGTATTCCTAGTAATGCCTCTTCCATAATCCAATTCATGACTTTAGCCGTATATTTTATTGCCATCTCTCCAAATCCCTTTATTTGTCTTTAGTCGTTACCTTCTGTACACCATCGTTAAGCTAAATGGTTTTCTTCCTTCCCTACCGTTCAGCACCAGCCTATGGTTTGGAAGAAGACTATCCAGTAAGCATAATAGGTGTACCCTCCTAAACCAAGGAGTACTCGCATCTCGAGAGAAGGTGATGATAAAAGACAACTGAATAATACCTTATTCTTTCAAAGGTGAAATAGGAGTGGCGATGAAGTACGCGGTTTGGTCGTGAATGATAACAGTCGCAATTTACTTTGCCCACTTTCTAATCCCTTTATTTTGTCTTTACATATTACCTTCTGCACACCCTACTTAGGCTAATTGGTTTTCTTCATTCCCTACCTTTCGGCACCAGCCTATGGTTTGGAATAAGACTATCCAATAAGCGTAATAGGTGTACTCTCCTAAACCAAGGAGCCCTCGCAACCTGAGAGAAGGTGATAATAAAAGACAACTGAATAAACCAATTCTATTTCTCCTGAACCTTGATCCATCCTCGAAGAAGTCCCTTCGAGTTCGTATATAACCATACGATGGATCTATCCAATGGAAGTGGATGTCCGTAGTAATACGGGTGTTCTGAGAAATACAAAGGGTAAAAGAAGGAGTGGCAATGACTTATGCAACTCAGACAATCCAAAAGCCAGTATTTTAAGAAGGTTCGGTCAACTTGGTCACTGAGTCATAGTCTAGGGTCGGTCAAAGGTCGCTGCCAAAGAGAGAGAGAAAAGAAACACTCTGCGTGCACTCTAACCAAGATCAGAATGGTTATCACTTTATCTAATCCGGAAACCTCTCACTGTCCTGTCAAATTCTCCTCCAAACATGAAAGAAGAATCAATCGGGATCACCCGAAGAGTAAACCAACTCATCAGTGGGAATCGGGATCCAACTCTTATCGCATGATAACGTGATGGAATGCATCCACGTTACTCATACTCCAGAAGGTATGCGCATACTTGGCAAGTTTCAGTTTCTTTAGAAACTCTCGATACGATTTTTGCCCCATGCTCTTATAACCTTGGCGTTAGGTCAAAATGTCATAAGTCACATGCCAAGTTCTACCCGTCACTATCTTGTTAATTTAAACCCACCCGCACATGCCCTTGGTGTTAGGTCAAAATGGCAGAACGGCTGTCCCAAACCAACTCATCTATCTATGCAACAATTGAATACCCAGCAGCTACCAAATACTATGCCTTGGCGTTAGGTCAAAATACATAGCTTGAATACTACGGAATACCCAAAAGAAGTGACGGAGGGCTACGGCTGGTTTTTGGCGAAAAACCTTTAACGTAGTGAACTTGATATCGCTGAAGGAACCTGATAGCTTTTTAAAATATAGTGGCAAAAACCTTTTGCTAAAGAGGTCACTCCCGGTGAAGGGATCTCGGCTCTTTCCTCGTGGAATGAGGTGCAGGATATTCCACTGAATACCGCGATGCAAAGCAACTTGTAATCGACTATAGTGAAGTTATTACCCTGACGCAAACTTCTGCCCAAGGGGTCAGTCCCGGTGAAGGGATATCGGCCCTTGCCCCGTCGAATGAGGTGCAGGATATTCCATTGAATACCGCTATGCAAAACAAAAGGAAACGACTTTGCAATAACACTTTTTAAATTGTTCCAACAACTGAAAACAGGTTTGTTTTACTTTGCATTGATCAGAATCAACGCAGTCCCATCAATCAATCACACCAGAAAAGAACGAAAATAAAATGTACGTATATGCCATCCGCATTCGTCACTGGGTCCCGTCATCACCCGTTAGGTTACTTAACTAACGACAGAGCGGGGACTGGACTAGCGCGGGTGTAAAACATATACAACATCTAATAGTATATAAACCAATATACAATAATCGCTCCAGGCGTGATAATATGCAACATTACAGAAAAGTAATAAGCATCACAGAACAATACAGATAATCTGGGATCCCCGAGTTTCACAGAGCCGCTGCTGAAACCCGACGTTCCCCTGTCGTGTGGATAGCCTGTGCAATGAAACCTAGACCCCTACGGGTGCGGCAAGTTACCCGCCAAAGCCTGAAGCGAGGCAGCCCCCTATAGCAAAGTGAATAGACCACCCAACACTTCACGGAATCCGGTAATCTTGGGCACCCCTCCTTGGGTCAACCTGTACCCCCTATGAGTGCGGCGAATAGTCTGCCAATTTTAGAGTGGGGCCCCTCTGCCTCTCAAAGCCATGAGATGCGGACCCGTTGCCCTCCAGAACCCGGCTATCCGTGCACTCCGTCGTGGGGTAAAACCTAGTACAATAATGAAAAATAGTACAACAGGTACATCGACCACAACCTGGTCGTGCCCCAAAAGAATATTATACAACAGGCAGTGACGGCAGTCCACATGTTGGACGCTCGCCCCGCAATATCAAATGTACAAATAAACTCAAACTGTACTACCATTGCACACTGCTATCCACCACGACAAATCCGCAACATCACAGCACAACACAGAACATCAACGCGAATGTCACGTTCGCAAACCCGTCTAAAAGAACTATAGCAATCAGACGCGGTTTACCGATCAAATGACATTCCCGGTCGGAGATATAATGTAAGCACTGTAAACTAACATGTTTAAATTTCGATCGACAAAATATCATAAAGTGGGCCCCACGCAAATCTGCTGAACAGTAACAAAATCTGGGCCCAAAAGATATATACCAAAACCCCCAATTTCCAGAGGAGAACACACTGTACAAATTTGGGAGCATGATCTTACCAAATGGCCGCGGATACGCGGCCAAACCATGGGTTTGGCCGCGTTTCCGCGGCGGTTTGGTGAAATCACGTGCCCAAATTTTATCGGTGCTCTTATAAAACCCTGCAAAGATTTCTGTGATATGTGGAATATTTTTAGGACACCATTTAAAATCAACAGAAACTGTTAAATTGAAAAATGCAGTTTTTGATTTTCGGTTCGATCGATGTTTTAAACGCGTTAGCTCAAGTTAGTATAGCAAAATGGTGAGTCTCTGATACCACTGTAAGTCTACGGTAGCGCCCCGGCCGTCTACAGACGCCAAATGCGGAACAAAAACTTTTTATCTGGCGCTATCGTATACTTTAACCCGGATCTGCCATTATTGCTAAACTAACAAACTGTAAAGAGTATAGAAAGGTTATACCGAACGATCCGAGTCCTTCGTTCTTTAACCATCATCCCACGCTCCGTTGCGCCTGCTCCGATCTCTTCGATCTCCGATCTGCTCATCCAGGTGGCACCACGTCGATGATTCTTTAAACGGGCTCCCGCCTCTGACTTGAGGCAACTCGGTCGTCAAGTTTGCTAAAAGAGACGACCAAGAATGATGTAGAGAATGAGTAGATGACTTTGTCTCACTTCGTCCAAAACCGTGGACGATCGGTTAAGGAAGTTGCCGATGGAAATGAAATGGAACAAGAAATGAACTACGAAATTTCCATGCATCCAAAACTTTAGTCTTTTCTTTTTAGCAACCATAATTTTCTCAAGTGAGTGAGTGAAGGAGGAGAGAGAGGGCCGGCCACTTTAAAGGAAAGGGGGTGAGTGTAGGAACCAAGTGGTGACCATAACATAAAGCTTATCATGAAGAAAAGATCTTAACAAAAACAAAATGCATTAATGTAAACCATGACTCACTTAAACCTAGTCATCATATAATAAATGCAATCAAAGGTTCATGAACCTAGTCACCATCCTAGAAACTTCTAGAACCTTCTAGAAGCATGACTCGCCCTCATCCAAGAAAAGATAAATCCGTCTTTAACCGAATGTTAAAAGACGGCTGATAGATAACTGGAAACTGGCAACTTCCAAAAGTGATCCTGAAACGACTTTCAGGATAACCCCGAAACTGTATAAATATACCCGCATTTGTATTACGACTGAATACAAATGCAACTGAGACAAAGATATTATATCTACTCAATATAATACTCGGATCCGGCTTAAACCAAAGCCGACCAGTATCATCAGCCCGAAAAATAACACGTGCGTAAACGCACGTGCATTTTCCGAACCCTGCCATAAAACCATACGGCCTCTACAACGTTTCGCCCGAACTTGGAAAACTGTCTGTGGGGGACTCTAATGACTCGTCAGTACCCTGGCAGTGGGTTTAACCATAAACCATCAGCGGCACTAGCTATGCGTAACGGCTGCCCATGGACTGACCTCAAGGGAGGCCGATGAGCGAACTCATCCGGAAACCCTACTGAGCCTAACAGTGACAATGTATATACAGTCCGGTCCGTTCGTCTATGAGTATCGCATATCTGCCTAGGGGGCTAGTAACGTCAGACCCCCAATAGCAGTATAAGTCGTGTCGGAGTGTAGCCCAATAACACCCTGAGATACTACTGGAGTACCTACCAGCAAATCTCCTGCCATGGCCATGGACTTTGTGTAATGGCTCTTCTAGACACAGCACGACCTCGCCCCCAATACCGGGAGAGACGAATCCCCTGCCGATCCGCTCACGTGCCTCCATATGGCTCGGGACTGTACCCAAAAACTACCTGTTTGCACGACTCCTTTGAGCCGTGGTATGGTAGAAATCAAAGCACAGTGGGAACTCACACGAGACAAATGACGACCTCAGGTCGATGAACTAACCTGTACACATGTCACCAGGGAACTGCTATCTGACGATATGTATAATACCAACTAGCAGGTTCCCGGCGAGTCCTGTCCGGTGTACTCATAACCCAATGAGCACCTGTATACATCTTAGGTGATCTAACTGACACCAGTGGCTTGTGAGACCGGCCACCGCCCCTCGTCGGGGTCTCGACTGTACACACTAGTCTACTCCGGAGTATCGATGCCCTATCTCGAAACTCCCACGACTAGGGACTACAATTAAGGATATGCGTATAAACCACCCAACTCTCACGTATATGATCGCCATCATACAGTTGGTGGTAAAGCAAGATCCTAAGGGCTCTATCAAAGTGTAACATGTAATCAGTCACCTGAACATGTACACGACTGATAAAGGCAAACCAGATAGCATACTATCATCTCGAGTAAGACTGTCCTACCGGTATAGGTCCTCCACCATCATTGCAATCACGTACCTGCGATCCAATAATTGACTATGAGGGCACTATCTCCAACAAACAGGCAGTAACGGCAGTCCACATGTTGGACGCTCGCCCCGCAATACCAAATATACAAATAAATCCAAACTGCACTATCATTGCACCCTGCTATCCACCACGACATATCCGCAACATCACAGCACAACACAGAACATCAACGCGAATGTCACATTCGTAAACCCGTCTAAAAGTACTATAGCAATCGGACGCGGTTTACTGATCAAATGACATTCCCGGTCGGAGATATAATGTAAATACTGTAAACTAACAAGTTTAAAATTTCGATCGACTAAATTTCCCGAAGTGGGCCCCATGTACATCTGCTGTACAGTAACAAAATCTGGGCCCGAAAGAACAGTACCAGAAACCACAATTCCCTGTGTAGAAGCCCCTGTACAATTTTGGAGCACTGTTCCCATTAAAACGCCGCGGATGCGCGGTCAAACCCTATGTTTGACCGCGGTTCCGCGGTGGTTCTATGGGATCACGTGACCAAATTTGTACGGATAGCTTAAAAAAGCCTGCTTGTTTTTCTGTGACATACAAAATAATTTTTAGAACAGTTTAAAAATCAACAGATACTTTTGTACAGAAAAATGTAGTTTCGGAAATTCCGTTCGATCGATCTTTTAAACGCGTTAGCACAAGTTAGTATAGCTTAATGGTGCGGCTCTGATACCACTGTAAGTCCACGGTAGCGCCTCGGCCGTCTAACAGACGCCAAATGCGGAACAAAAACTTTTAACGAACTGGCGCTATCGCGTACCGTAACCCGGATCTGCCATTAAAGCTAAACTAACAAACTACAAAGTGGGTAGAAAAGTTATACCAAATGATCCGAGTCCTTCGGTCTTCAACAATCATCCCACGCTTTGTTGCGGCTGCTCCAATCTCCTCGATCTCCAGTCTTGTCGTCCAGGTGGCACAACGTCGACGGATCTTTAAACGGGCTCCCGCCTCTGAACCGAGGCAACTCGATCGTCAAGTTTGCTAAAAGAGACGACCAAGATGAAGTAGAGAATGAGTAGAACACTTTGTCTCGTTACGTCCAAAGTCACGGACGAACGGTTATAGAAGTTGCCTTTTGGATCGGGTGAAATGAGAAAGAGGCTATCTAATTTTCATGAACCCGAATCTATCATAATCTTTTTCTTAGTGAACTACCATCATGAGCCAAGAGAGGGGGGAAGGCCGGCCACTTATGAAGGGGAGGGAGGTGAGTGTAGGAGGGGGAAGGTGACCACAAAGGAAAAGATCAACAACAAATATCTTAGCATCAAGTATGAAAGCATTTAAAGCAAACCAATCACAATTAAGCTAGTCACCTTGTCATTAAATGCACCATTAATGACCTAATGACTCACAAGCCTTGTCACCCTCTCTAGAACCTTCTAGAACACTGACTCACCTCATCAAGAAAAGATAAATCCGCATTTAACCGAATGTTAAATACGGCCGATAGAAAACTGGAAACTGGCAACTTCCAAAAAATGATCCTGAAACGAATTTCAGGATAACCCCGTATCAGTATAAACATACCCGCATTTGTATTACGACCGAATACAAATGCATCTGAGACAAAGATATTATATCTACATAGTATAATACTCGGATCCGGCTTAAACCAAAGCCGACCAGTATTTTCTGCCCGAAAAATGACACGTGCGAAAACGCACGTGCATTTTCCGAACCTTGCCATAAAACCATACGGCCTCTACAACGTTTCACCCGAACTTGGGAAAGTGTCTGTAGGGGACTCTAATGACTCATCAACACACTGGCACTGGGTATAACCTCTAGCATGTCAGAGGTACAAGCTGTACGTAACGGTTTACCTATGTATTGATTGGAAGGGAAGTTGACGAGCGAACTCATCTATAAACCCTACTGAGTCCAATAGTGATAATGTATATACAGTCCGGTCCGTTCGTCTAAAGAGTATCGCATATCGAGTCTAGGGGGTGGATAAAGTCAGACCCCTAATAACACGATAATTCGTGTCGGTATGAAGCCCATCACCATCAAAGAAACTACTGATCCAAATCAGTAATTCTCCACTACCATGGCCAAGGATTTCTCGTGATGGCCACCCGTGCACTGTGCGACATCAACCCCCACTACCGGGAGAGACGAATCCCCGACGATCCGCTCACTGCCTCCATGTGGCTCGGGACTGTATCCAAAAAAGACCTGTTTGCACGACTCCTTTGAGCCGTGGTAGGGTAGAAATCAAAGCACAGTGGGAACTCACACGAGACAAATGACGATCTCAGGTCGACAAACTAACCTGTACACATGTCACCAGGGAACTTCTATCTGACGATATGTATAATACCAACTAGCATGTTCCCGGCGAGTCCGGTCCGGTGTACTCATAATCCAATTAGCACCTGTATATATCATAGGTGATCCAACTGACACCAGTGGCTTGTGAGACCGGCCACCGCCCCTCGTCGGGGTCTCGACTGTATACACTAGTCTACTCTGGAGTATCGATGCCCTGTCTCGAAACTCCCACGACTAGGGACACTTTAAGGATGTGCTTATAGACCCCAGCTCCCACGTATATGATCACCATCATACTGCTGGCTGTCAAGCAGAATCCTATGGGCTCTATCATCATGCAATAGTGAACTAAAGCATGTATACGATGATAAAGACAAACCAGATACCAAACTATCATCTCGAGTAAGACTGTCATATAGGTATAGGTCCTGCCTCAATCATTGCAATCACGTACCTGCGATCCAATAATTGACTTTGAGGGCCCTATCTCCAACATTAACTTCGTATACACGTCACCTAATGCTCTATCTAGGCTCTGATACCACTGTAGGGTTACTAGGCACTCTAACAAGGGTTAAGAAGGTATCAACCATGCCCGATTAAAATTTTAGCCGTGCCGAACAACCCTAACAAAATCTTTGCTAGATAATTAGGGTTACACATGTTAGTAAATAACATTTACAACTAAGTGGAAACGAAATACAACCTTTGTAGATCGGTCCTTCACTTCTAAAGCTCCTTGTCGTAGTCCCTTCGCTGCGATCATTATTCTCCCGGGCTCTTGCATGGCTTCATGAGGCGAAAGAAGCGTCCTTGCTTGAAGTCTTCAAGGCCGAAGATGATCTACGTCGAGTGAATACCAACTCAAGCTACTACTTCACTAACTAGAGAATTAGTGAAGTAAACACCATAAACTAAAGTGCTAGTCTAGTAGAGGATGGAGAAATAGGAAGTGGGTTCACTTTAGAATTTATTTTCTCACAATGTTTCTCACTTTGGATCAAACCCTAGAGAGCTTTTTAGCTCAAGGAAGAAGATGAAGAAATAAAATGAGAAAGATAATGATCAAGTGAGAAAGATAACCATGGTGAGTGACTATCATATACTAACTCATGTAGAGATATAACCATGGCTAATCCTAAATGGTTAGGTTAATAAAAATCCAAAGTAAACTAAGTTAGTGGACTTTGTCAAAGCATCCACAAGCTTCTACAAGCTTCATGCTTGTGACAAAAGCTCCACTAATTTGTAATTACCTTAAATAATTATAAACCACCATTCAAAATAGAATGGTGTATGTCTTGCACAACCATGAATGATGTATCAACAACCATGATACAAAAAGAAAACACATTTTAATATATATCACATATATATATCAAAGTTGTGCACATGTGAGAAAAATGCTTAAGTGAACAAATGTTAGTTAATGTAAATTAGTTTATCATATATACAATTATACACTAAATTATTAAATCAACACTTGACTTAATGATCCGGTTATATCTCATATAACCGACTAACATCCAATGTATCGATTTATCGAATCAACACTTGATTCGATACCCCGGCTATATCACATATAACCGACCGATACAAAAGTCGCGAGAATAGAATACGGTATCACATACACGCATCATTCTTTGTCCCGCACATACCACATATGCGCTCCTATTTCGTTTTGCCTGAGCCAGTAAAACCTCTATGTAGGACTCTAAAGACTCGTCAATACGCCGGCAGTAGGTGATGATCACATCAAGCACCCACAAGCCGTCAGCGGTACTAGATGGACGTAACGGCTACCCAGGTATTGAGCGATCAGAAGATCAGCAAGCAAGCCCGCTCTAACTCCTGTAAAAGCCTAATGGTAACACTTCACGTACAGTCCGGTCTCCTCGTCTGATATGTCGCATATCAAGTCTAGGAGTGGTAAACGTCAGACCCCAATAATCGATAAGTCGTGCCGATGTGAGGCTCATAACGGGTCGAGAAACTACTGGTAACACTTACCAGTAAATCTCTAAATCAGCCCTGGCCAGGGACTTCCCTGTTATGGCCAATCGAGCACAGCACAACATCAACCCCCGATACCGGGAGAGACAAAACCCCTCCTATCGCTCATTGCCTCCATATGACTCGGGACTGTACCCAAAAGCCACCATTTTGCACGCCCTCTTGGACGTGGTAAGGTGGAAATCAAAGCACAGTGGGAATCATACAAGACTTTATGACGATCTCGGGTCTACAGACTAACCTGCACAAGTGTCACCAGAGAACTGCCATCTGACGTGAAGTATAATACCATCTGGGAGTTCTCGACGAGTCCGTCCAGTGTACCCAGTCTCCACTGAGCACCCGTATACCATCTCTGATGTCAAACACCAATGGATATGGGATCATCCATCGCCCATCTCATGGGTCGAGAAGCGTATACGCTAGTCTACTCTGGTGTATCGTTGCCCTGTCTCGATACACCTACGACTATGAACATTAAAGGATGAACTTATGGACTACCATAGCCCCATTAGTATGATCTGCATCATAGTCCTGGTAGTCAAGTACACATTCTAAGGCCTTTACCAACATGTAACCATGAGACAACATCAAGAGACAAGTATACATGTTAAGATAAAAAGTAATCAGATAGCATACTATCATATCGAGCAAGAAAGTCCTCTTTATATATGTCCAAGCATCCAATATAATATACATCATCTGTACAATACTGGCCTCTAGGGCAGACATACAACTAATATCTATCAATCGGCATCTGGCCTCACAACATCACGTACGGTACAATCCATCGTACGTTATCGTCTAGTCAAGGGTATGGATCAATCATCTGGTAAAACATCGCGTGTGGTAAACCATCGTATAACGACAACAAACAGAAAAGGGAATCTATCGACCTATACAACAATGAGGGTACGGATCTAAGTCTCGTACGGTATATCACTCATTATTATCATAATAATATATATAAATATCTCGCGTCACATTCTCTTCTCATCACCTCAATATCTCACATCAAGTAATCTTATATATATTTATCTCATTTTACCGTTCTCATAACACATCTATCTCAATTTTATCATATTCATCGATCTTGTGTCATATCCTTATACTTCTTGTTTCATATCTTATATCAATCGTATCCGCTCGTATCATCTCATCTCATCGCCTACTAACTCTTTTAACCATATCCATAAGTTTCTCACATAGTTTCTCTAACCATATCCTATACATATATATATATATATATATATATTGGTTTCCATTTATAATTTGCGGGAGTGCTATACGCCATCCATCCGACTTCCCCCGTAGATATAAATCTACTCACCTGCGGAACTCCTCGTTCAGCCGTAGTCGATGTGCTTCATCGTCTTGGAATCCACGCGAAGGAACCTACAATCAATACTCAATCGCAATACTATTAAAATCAATGTCCGAAAACCGATACGGCACACGAACTGCTTATAGGTTAGAACCTATAGCCTACGC
The DNA here is from genome assembly GCA_030015575.1 of Agapanthus africanus. Lineage (NCBI taxonomy): Eukaryota > Viridiplantae > Streptophyta > Magnoliopsida > Asparagales > Amaryllidaceae > Agapanthus > Agapanthus africanus. The sequence continues at coordinate 16,032,362 of CM057347.1, forward strand.
ACAAAAACAACCAAACAATCCTCGTCGTTGACGTAAAAACATCCAACGACCAAATACAATATCAATATCAAAACCTAAGTTCAGAAATCGCAAATACCAAATTCAGCAACAAAGGAAATCACTCCCAGATTTCACCCTAGGCCAAACTAGGCAATTTTGCATATAGGGTTAGTCTAGATATCATATAACAAGACTACCGACCAAAAACCACATGAATCCACCACGACTTGGCCACAATTTGTGGCCAAATCAAATAAATTTGTGGCCAATTCTTCGGCAACTGGGCTTGGGTTTTAGGTGGTGCTTTTAGGTTGCCTGCTCGTCTTATGGTCAAGAGAACTTATTTTATGGTGGTCTCGTGTCATCCCAGATCCTACAGAGAAGTTACAATTCTCCAAAAACCGATATCGGGGACATTCTAACTTCGTGTTTTGGGTTTAAATCTTCTAATCTTGGCTATAAAATCATTACCAAGGTTTGCAAACACTCAGTACTCTCCAATAACCCCATCACAAGTCCACACATCCACTAAACTTCAAACTAGAAATTTCTAAGAACACAATCTACACTAAATCAAACTCTAAACTAAACTATGAAGTTAGGAAACTAATTACAAGATGAGAAGTGTAATTTATACCTCATAGGAGCAGCAACTGAAGAAAAACCCTAGCTTCCCAAAGTCTCCAAAATCCAAACTTGCAAGGTCCAGAAGGTTTAGGATGAGGTGGAGATCATTTTTAATGAAGATGGCATGAGGTTTTTGTGAAGATTTCTAGGTGTTTTCATGGGGTAGAGGATGTGGAGGAAGCATGAAGAAGGAAATGAAGATGATGATGTGATGAAGGAAGAGGAAAATGGTGAAGAGAGGAAATAATGAGAAATGGTCAAGGTGGAGCCATAACCCATTCTCTCTCTCTCATTCTCTCTCATGGCATGCTCCCATGCCATCATGTGGTCCCCTCCCATTTCTCTCACATCAATTATCCTCCCATGTCTTCACTTTTCTTTTTCTTTTCTTTTTTAAAACCAAATATCAACAAACACACTAATACAACATGTAACCAAATTGCAGCCATGGTTAATTAAGAATACGGATTTAGCTTACTCATGATTAGTATGCACTAATCGAGTTTAATTTAAATTTGCATATAATTAATTATAAAATGCCCAAATCCGATAAATATATTTTTAAATGAATAAATCATTTTAAATCTCCAATTATTTCGCAAATATTGGTATATATATTTATACCATTTTACGAAAACCCCAAATTCGCAAATCGAATAGTTTTCGCGAAATATATTATTTTAATATTAAATTCCAAAAATAATATTTTATATTTCTGAAATTTACAGGCTCAAGTGGTTGAGATCTCTGAAAATTATTGTTGGATTGGAATATTGATTGAAATGTTAACTTTGTCTAAATGGTTTTGGTTATGTAATACAATTCTTAGAATCCACATTAATTAGTTTTGAGAAAACTAATTATCGATAATGTGAGATTTACAAATGGAGTTACAATGGAGTTTCAAGTCCAAAAGTTGTACAAGTGGAGTTAGCCCAAGGTCAAGTTCCGACGATGTTTCGGGAAGAATCCGATGACACCATGACATCACGTGACCCTCAACTTGTTCATAGACCTCTCCTCTTTCTTTGTAACCAGTAAGTCCTTTCTCTTCTCTCTTTATCACCACTCAAAAAGATTTCTTTTCAAAACTCGTCGGAAGCGGAGTTATTCCGACTTCCGATTTTCAATTTGTCAAAAACCCAAATTTTCTTAATAAAAAACCTACCATTTTTTCATATATTATTTAGCAATCATAAACAAACACTTTAGAACAAGTTTCATATCAAAATAACATGTTATGCAACTTTTATCACATTGTTATGGTTAAATTCCACATACTTTATATTCGACATATTTTATCATGTTCCTTTATATTATGTTTAGATAATTCATGAGGTAATGACCTAACTCATCACAACACTCATCATGACATAGCACGATGGTTTGGAAACAATAAGTTTTGGTACAAATGCAAATTTTACATTAAAATACCTTAAACTATCTAAACCCGTATTCTTTAAATTTTTTTTAATTAATTCCTTGCAAATAAACCTTTACAACCCATTTTGGGGAACCCGATCGGGATGGTGCAGGTTATTGCACGTCCTCGGGACTAGTAGAGCAAGATGCAGATCTCCTCACGGAGCATCCGATCTCGATGGAATTTTTAATACAATTTTTAAAAATAATGTGATTTTTCTATTTAATAAATAAATTTATTTTCTAATAATTATATATAATATTATCAAAATATCTATTTTAAATATATATAATAAATTCCATGTTTTCTAAACAAGGGAATTCCAAATTTCATGAAAATACCTTCACAAATCCATACAAATTCTAATTTTACACTAAAATACCATATACTATTCAATTTAGATTTATATCCACTAGAATATCATATCTTATAAAATTATATCAATGAAAACCCTAAAGACGATAAATAAACACTTGAGGTCTATTTTGAAAATATATCAAAACTATTTTTCATAAAACCTTCCCAAGTTATATTAAATTACAATAAGGATCCTAGTAAATATAGGTTTAAGCGGGACCAGTTCTCTTGAGCCTCAGGGAGCCGGAGAATTTGGGTGCTTGCCTATTTAAGGTATACAACTAAAAACAAGGTTATCAATACGGTAATTGGCTTGGAAAAAGTCACAAATCCTGTCGTCCATGTGCAGCAGTTACCGATAACACCAAAACTAATTCAGGACTTCAATTCATTTTAAAGTATCTGACTCAGTCAGAGTCTCAGTCTTAATCTGAAATCAATCCATCCTTGAATAAAATTCAAGTATAACTCCAATTCAACATGAATCCATTTATACCAGAATACAATCTATATCAACAAGAATTGATTTGACCGAACCATGGATATACTTTTGACATTGTTTACATGACTATTCGTTTCCATTTACATGAACTACTGATATCATGGTTTCGGCAAGTCTTACATCTATTAAACAAAACAATACACATCAATACAAAATACATTACGGGGTTTTAAAGGGTAGACTGGTATGGAATGTGTTAAAAGTGACACGAGACGGTCACTTTAATACATCTAACCAGAACATCCATTGCCGTTGTCCCGTGGATTTTGACGGGGCATTGTGATCCGTATACCATAGTCCACGGGGTAAGCTGGACTCATCTCGTATACACTGGCATAATTCCGTAGCAAGCTACAAACAACTGCGTTAACATAACTAGCAACTTTATACCAGTTATAATCTATTACCTGTCTATTCTCATTCTACATCTCTTTGGGACTTACCGATCGATTGTTCACTGACAACATTCCTTTTCTCTTCTTTCTTTGGAATGTTGTCAGGAGAATCTGATTCTCTGGAGATCGAGCCCCGCACAGACGACTTGGAGCAGTTCTCAGAAGACCCAGAGCTCTAGTCACTTGTATATACTTTACTTTCAGTTCATGCCATTGTTTAGGCATTGCTTTTCAGTTTTGTATTTACATTTCCAGTTGTATTGTAAAGGATCTTTAATAAATAAAAGTTGATGTTCTTTTCCATGTCATGTCTTATTTGTGTACTTTACTATATTGCTTATTTACGCTTAGCGTGTTTGCTTCTGAGTAAATACGTCGCGTGACCCGTCATGTCTCCTTACCGTACTCTAGGAAGCGGGGAGTGACAGATTTTGTTGGTGGCCCATGCAGGTCAGTGTTGCATGGAACCTTACCATGCAAGTCAGTTCTGTTGGATATAGTGCCCTCAGATTCAATTATTGGATCACAGGCACGTGATTGCAAAGATTGAGGGAGGACCTATACCGGTAGGACTGTCTTACTCAAGAGCATTGTATACTATCTGGTTTGTCTTTATCATCGTGTACATGCTTTAGGTGGCATTGTAGTTAACTATTACACGTTGATAGAGAATAGTATGCTTCCATGGTTTGTCTTTATCATCGTGTACTGCTTTAGGTGACCTTACAGGTCGCTATTATACATTGATAGAGCCCTTATGAATCTTGCTTGACTACCAGCAGTATGATGGCGATCATATACGTGGGAGCTGGGGTCTATAAGCATATCCTTAAAAGGTCCCTAGTCGTGCGAGTTTCGAGACTGGGCATCGATATTCCATTAGTAGACTAGTGTATACAGTCGAGACCCCGACGAGGGGCGGTGGCCGGTCTCACAAGCCATTGGTGTCAGTTGGTTCACCTAAGATGTATACAGGTGCTCATTGGGTTATGAGTACACCGGATAGGACTCGCCGGGAACATGCTAGTTGGTATTATACCTGACGTCAGATAGCAGTTCCCTGGTGACATGTGTATAGGTTAGTTCATCAACCTGAGATTGTCATTTATCTCGTGTGAGTTCCCACTGTGCTTTGATTACTACCCTACCACAGCTCAAAGGAGTCATGCAAACAGGTTTTAGTTGGGTACAGTCCTGAGCCACATGGAGGCAGTGAGCGGATCGACAGGGGTTTCGTCTCTCCCGGTATTGGGGGTGAGATCGCGCTGTGTCTAGGAAAACCATTACACGAAGTCCTTGGCCAAGGCAGGAGATTTACTGGTAGGTATTCCAGTAGTATCTCAGGATGTTCTGGGCTACACTCCGACACGACTTGTACCGCTTTTGGGGGTCTGACTTTTACCAACCCTCTAGGCCCGACATGCGATGCTCATAGACGAACGGACCGGACTGTACGGATATTGTCACTGACAGGCTCAATAGGGTGTCAGGATAAGTTTGCTCATCGACCTCCCTTTTGGTCAATACCTGGTAGCCCGTTACGTACGGCTAGTACCTCTGACGTGCTAGTGGTTAAATCCACAACCAAAGTATTGACGAGTCTTCAGAGTCCCCCACAGACAGTTTCTCAAGTTTCGGGTGAAACGTTGTGGAGGCCATATGACATATGGCAGGTTTCGATCATATACGTGCAGTAGTGCACGGATCATGATCGGGCGGATCATACTAGTGGGCTTTGGTTTAAGCCGGATCCTAGTATTAGATTTGTTGGATTACTTTTGTCTCATCGCACTCGCATTCAGTCGGAATGCGGATGCAGGTATGTATATACAGGTGAGGGGTATCCTTGTGATCCGTCACGAGTTTACTTTAGATGTTGCCATATCTTTTTATTGTTGTAAACATTTGTGTTAATGTTTACTTAGGTGGAAATAGTGAGCTTAAGTCATCATGAGAAGCAATTAATGTGGCATGTTCAATTTAGTGACTCATGGTCTCTTTTTTGGTGAACATGTCATGTTAATTGATGGATTTGAGTGTGAAATGAAAGAAGGGGAGAGAGAGGGCAACCATGTAAAGAGGTTAGCTCTTGTATTATTTATTATAACTCTCTCATTTTATCATATCACACATGAGAAAGAAAAAGTCTCTTCTTCTTCTTCTTCCTCCTCTAGCTCACCATTTCCTCCAATGGCTTCATCTTCAACCTCCATCCATATAATGGATGCAAGAGACAAAGTGATCACACACATTCTCTACATCACCTTGGATACGTCGGCTAGCAAACTTCGTGTCCGAGTTGCTTCGGACGAAGCGGCAGCCCGTAAAAAGAATCGAAGATGTGGTGCCCTTTCCGACGAGGAGACCGGAGATCGGAGATGCCGTGAGGAGCTAGGGATGGTGGCTAAAGACCGAAGGACACGGATCGATTGGTATAACTTTTCTAACCTTTCTCTAGTTGCTAGTTGTAGGTTAATGGTTCAATCCGGGATTAAAGTCTGCGATAGCGCCGGTTTCTACTTTAGAAAAAGTTTTCGTTTCTGCATTTTGGCCTCGGACAGACTGCCGGGACGCTACCGTAGACTTACATGGTATCAGAGCCACGCCATTAACCTTTACTAGCCTGCTCTAATGTGTTTAGAATTTCGATCGAATGAAATTTTCCAAAACCGCATTTCCAATTCTGCAGTTTCTGTCAAAATTTTTTTTTGGTCCAATAATTATTTTGAATGTGTCAGAAAATCATGCAGGCTTTTCTAAGACCATTGCAGAAAATTGGTAGAGTGAACTCACTGTAGCGCCGCGGAACCGCAGCATTAACCTTGTTTTGGTCGCAGTTCCGCCGCACCACTGTAGCATCAGTCCACCATTTTTCCTACAGTGGTCTTTGACTTAGAATTGGGGTTTCTGGTATTTTTTGTTTTGGCCCAGATTATTTTGAGTACTAGGAATTTTGCTTGGGGCCCACTTCGGGAAATTTTATCGATCGAAAATTTTAAATATGTTAGTTCACAGTATTTACATTATATCTGCGACCGTGAATGTCATTTGATCGGTAAATCTTGTCTAATTGCTATAGCCCTTTTAGACGGATTTACGAACGTGACATTCACGTTGATGTTCTGTGTTGTGCTGTGATATTGAGGATTTGTCGTGGTGGATAGCCTAGATGCAATGTTAGTACAGTTTGGTATTATTTGTACATTTGTTGTTGCGGGGCGAGTGTTCGACATGTGGACTGCCATCACTGCCTGTTTGTATATTATTCTTTTGGGGCACAACCGGGCTGAAATCGATGTACCCGTTGTATATTTTACTTTCTGTACTAGGATTACCCCGCGGTGGGGTGCACGGATAGCCGGGTTCTAGAGGGCAACGGGCCCGCATCTCATGGCTTTGAGACGGAGGGGGCTTCACTCTAGAATTGGCGGGCTATTCGCCGCACTCGTAGGGGGTACAGGTTGACCCAAGGAGGGGTGCTCAAATTACCGGATTCCGTAAAGTGCTGGGTGGTCCATTCACTTTGCTGTAGGGGGCTGCCTCGCTTCAGGTTTTAGCGGGTAACTTGCCGCGCCCGTAGGGGTCTAGGATTTCGTTGCACAGGCTATCCACACGACCAGGAGAACGTTGGGTTTTAGTAGCGGCTCTATGAAACCCGGGGATCCTAGATTATCTGTATTGTTCTGTGATGCTTATTTCTCTCTGTGATGTTGCATTTTATCACGCCATGAGCGAATATTATATATTGATATATATACTAGTAGATGTTGTATATGTTTTATACCCGCGCTAGTCCAGTCCCCGCTCTGTCGTTAGTTAAGTAACCTAACGGGTGATGACGGGACCCAGTGGTGAATACGGATGGCATATACGTACATCATATTTTCGTTCTTTTTTGGCGTGATCAATTGATGGGACTGCATTGATTCGGATCAATGCAAGCTAAAAAAAACCTATTCTGATGTTGTTGGAACATTTTTCAAAAAGCTGTTATTACAAGGACGTTCTCATTTGTTTTGCACAGTGGTATTCGGTTATGAATATCCAGCACCTCAGTCGACGAGGCAAGGGCCGAGATCCCTTCACCGGGAGTGACCCCTTGGACAGAAGTTTGCGTCAGGATAATAACTTCACTATAGCCGATTGCCTTTTGCTTTGCATCGTGGTATTCAGTTGGAATATCCTGCACCTCATTCTACGGGGAAAGAGCCGAGATCCCTTCACCGAGAGTAACCTCTTTAGAAAAGGTTTTCGCCACTATATTTATAAAAAGCTATCCGATTCCTTCAACGATATCAAGTTCATTACGTTAAAGGTTTTTCGCCAAAAACCATTCGTAGCCCTCCGTCATTTCAGACGGGTAGCACTTAGTATTCATGCTATGTTTGTTGTCCTTCGTCAAGGCATAGGGTACGGTAGCTGCTTGTTACCTTTCTGCTGCATAGATAGATGTGTTGGTTTGGGACAGTCGTACAGTCTTGTTGGCCTTCGTCAAGAGCTTGTAAGGGTGGGTTCAAATTAACCTGGACAATGACGGGTAGAACTTGACATGTGACTTATGATTTGTTGGCCTTCGTCAAGGTCATAAGAGTATGGGGTAAAAATCACATCGGGAGATTCTAAAGAAACCAAAACTTGCCAGATATGCGCATACCTTCTGGAGTGTGATAACGTGAGTGGATTCCATTACGTTATCATGCAATGATAGTTGGATCCCGATTCCCATTGATGAGTTGGTTTACTCCTCGGGTGATCCCGGCTAATTCTTCTTTCAGATTTGGAGGAGAATTTGAGGTTACAGTGGGAGGTTTCCTGATTAGATAAATTGATAACCATTCTGATCTAGGTTAGAGTGCACGCTGAGTGTTTCTTTTCTCTCTCTCTCTTTGGCAGCGACCATGGCCCGACCCTTGACTATGACTCAGTGACCAAGTTAACCGAACCTTCTTAAAACACTGGCTTTTGGATTGTCAGAGTTGCATACTTCATTGCCACTCATACTTTTACCCTTTTCTCCAGAACACCCCATATTACCACGAACATCCACTTCCATTGGATAAAACCATCGTATGGTTATATACGAACTCGAAGGAACTTGTTCCAGATTCGAGAATGGTTTCCGGTTCTGGAGAAAATGAATATGACTATTCATTTGTCTTTTCTTTTTACCTTCTCTCAGGTTGCGAGTGTTCCTTGGATTAGGACGGTACACCTATTACGCTAATTGGATAGTCTTCATCTAAACCATAGGCAGGTGCCGAAAGGTAGGGCATGAAGAAAACCATTTAGCCTAAAAGGTGTAAAGAAGGTATTAAGTAAAGACAAATAAAGGGATTAGTAAAAGGGAAACGTAAATTGCGACTGCAATTCACAACCAAACCAAGTATTTATTCGCCACTCCTACTTCACCTTTGTATTTCTCCAGGACACTCTGTATCACTACGAAGATCCACAGTTATTTGGATAATCCATCGTATGGTTATATACGAACTCGAAGGAACTTGTTCCAGTTCGGGGATGAATTCTGGTTCAGGAGAAATAGGAATAAGGTTTTATTCAGTTGTCTTTTATCTTCACTTCTCTCAGGTTACGAGTGCTCCTAGGATTAGGAGAGTACACCCATTATGCTTATTGGATGGTCTTCTTCCAAACCATAAGCTGGTGCCGAACGGTAGGGAAGGAAGAAAACCATTAGGCCTAAAAGGGGTGTACAGAAGATAATGACTAAAGACATATAAAGAGATTTGGAAAGATGGCAAAGAAATATACGGTTACAGTTGTGAATCTGATAATGGAAGAGGCATTACTAGGAATACCCGGATACCCCTTCGAAGCATTTACATGTTTCAGTTTCACTGTGTATTGTTAAAACTGATTTCCCAATTTGCCCTTGCTCCAGGGTATGTATTTAATAGGTTTGATTCTCACATCGGTATGGTTTTACAGATGATGAGTGGGAGTAAGTTATTGGGAATTGGGTGATCATCCTCATTATATCGGGATTCGTTGTAATTGGTGATATTTGAGAAAATCGCTCGGGTTGTTTTGCCGGACGACAAATATTTGGTTTTGAATATCAGTTGTTATGCACCAATTTCAAATTGATATATCTGTACGTTTATTTTTATAAAGTGAGATATAACTTTTTGAAATTATGTCTATGATATTTACCTATATCAGTGGATGGTTAGGTAAGGAGCATTAAACAACGGTGTAATTCTTCTTAACCATAAGTACAGTTTTCAACCTACGACACACAGCGAATGAGTTATTAGACTAAGGGGACTTATACAGAGTATTGTATTTTGTCCAGTGTCCATGAGGACAGAGGGGTTGGTGCTCGTACTATATTCTGTTTACTTATGACTTCCCTAGTTCTTAGACATGTGTTTCGTAGAAATGCAAGGTTTAAATTTTTGAGAAGTTATAGGTATAAGAATAAAGTAGAGAACCAGGCGTTGCAAGTATCAGGATTTTTCAAGGTGATCGAAGATGTAGATACTTGTGTATGGTATTCAGTAAATAGTAATGATTATGAGAACTTGCTTCTCTTTCAGGTTACTCATATCTGGATGTATTCCTAAGTTGAGTAATGCTGATCGGCCTCTCTCCATTTAGTTGACATGCACTGGAGACAGCTGCATGATTTGAATCTGGTTCCAATTAAATCAGTGCCTCTGTTTCTATATTGGATATAGAATAGTTCATATCTTAACAATGTTAAGCTACGGGGAGTTGTCCGGCTTATCCTTAAAACCAGAATCTGCATAACTCAAGGCACGTTTCTGTAATGGCTGTTTGTGGGTTGACCCGGGCTATGACGAGGGTTGACTTTCTATCATCTGGAAGATCAATAGTGATATTGTTCTTGACTCGCCACAGTTTTAATAAAAATGGATTTTTTCAGAAAACAGTAGTGGGAGTATGGTAGAACTAGAAGTGATTCCAGAACCGCAAACGATTACTGAAAATTTAATAGGACCTAAAGATTCAATCTGGTTTGACATTCCATTGGCCACTCCGCAGATATGGTGGGTAACCTCAGACACTAGAGAGTTACTTCGGTATGCTCAAGGACGGTGACAGGGAGGTTCTTGTTTACCCAAACTTGACACTACTGTTGTTCCAGGCTATGAGACCCGGCAGGAGGATGAGTATAGCGTCGTTCTAAACTAGCTTTAGAAGTGAACGTGTATATGACTCTGCCAGAGGGTTGTCGTAGTCAGTGGGAACAGCGGAAGTATAGTCGACAGGTAGCTTATGTCTATTTATGGACTAAAGCACATATAGCGGAGATAGATCATCTATTTCTGATATGACAGTCATAGGTTTGACTTCATCAAAATAGGAGATGGATCTGTTAAGAAGGTAGTAGGGTGTGATGTCCTGGTATTTGGATGACATACACAGAGTAGGAAGTGAAATTCCTATACTACGATCGGTTATACTTTGGTTGTCATACTGTGGTTTCTCCACATAGGATATAGAAATAATACATTCTGGTTACTAGATCTATGGTTTTAGATCTGGATTTGGGTAGTATCCCAATCTGGGTACTTAAACTGCATTCTAAAGGTGTTTTAGAATGGACGACTCCTGGCACGGTAGTGTACCTGCAGGTGATGGAATCACCCTCTCTAAAGGTGTCTTACAGACTAAAGGGGAGAGGGATGTGCATGATTGGCATATCACTTGCTTAGGCAATTGAGTTGATCATGAGATGTCAAGTACCACACCAGATGTCGTTTTTGCACTAGATACAATAAGTTGATATTAATCCTATCCTGGAGAAACGTTCGGAAGCAGTTTTAAAACATATGTGGATGTTCTAGGGATATGATAACAACAGCCTCTTTCGAGAGACGGTTATCATTCTAGGCTTCCAAGGTGACCTGGATGACAGAGTGACTATCAGAGTTATAGTTTTCCCTCTGACGAGGGGCAGTATTTTGGACAGGTGGTCCAAGCGGATACTGAGGGAGGCATGGCGCAGGATACTGATTAAGTTCAGTTAATGATACAGTCTAAGAAGTTTGGATTTGGAGTTCATTTATGAACTAGGTCCCATCAGATATCCAGACATATTCTAAGACAGGTATTGCTCATTTCGGGAGATGGTTTTCTCCGCGAACTTGAGATAAAGAGAGACATAGAAAGAAACATTAGGGCGGATCCACTCACTAAGGCTATTCCTCGAACGCAATAGTTTCACAAACGGGCTTTGTGAAACTGATTAGTAGAGGAGTTGGGTGTTCGGTATCACACGGGCTGTGAGTATGCGACATCGCAATAATTATCCTTAAGTACAAGTGGGAGATTGTTGGATATAGTGCCCTCAGAATCAATTATTGGATCACAGGCACGTGATTGCAATGATTGAGGGAGGACCTATACCGATAGGACAGTCTTACTCAAGAGAATTGTATACTATCTGCTTTGTCTTTATCATCGTGTACATGTTTTAGGTGACATTGTAGTTCACTATTACACGTTGACAGAGAATAGTATGCTACCATAGTTTGTCTTTATCATCGTGTACTGCTTTAGGTGATCTTACAGGTCGCTATTACACATTGATAGAGCCCTTAGGAATCTTGCTTGACTACCAGCAGTATGATGGAGATCATATACGTGGGAGCTGGGGTCTATAAGCATATCCTTAAAAGGTCCCTAGTCGTGTGAGTTTCGAGACTGGGCATCAATACTCCATTAGTAGACTAGTGTATACAGTCGAGACCCCGACGAGGGGCGGTGGCCGGTCTCACAAGCTATTTGGTGTCAGTTGGTTCACCTAAGATGTATATAGGTGCTCATTGGGTTATGAGTACACCGGACAGGACTCGCCGGGAATATGCTAGTTGGTATTATACCTGACTCAGATAGTAGTTCCCTGGTGACATGTGTACAGGTTAGTTCATCGACCTGAGATCGTCATTTGTTTCGTGTGAGTTCGTACTGTGATTTGATTACTACCGTACCACGGCTCATAAGAGCGTGCAAACAGGTTTTAGTTGGGTACAGTCCCGAGCCACATGGAGACAGTTAGCGGATCGGCAGGGGTTTCGTCTCTCCCGGTATTGGGGGTGAGATCGTGCTGTGTCTAGGAGAGCCATTACGCGAAGTCCTTGGCCAAGGCAGGAGATTTACTGGTAGATATTCCAGTAGTATCTCAGGGTGTTCTGGGCTACACTCCGACACGACTTGTACCGCTTTTGTGGGTCTGACTTTTACCAACCCCCTAGGCCCGACATGCGATGCTCATAGACGAACGGATAGGACTGTACGGATATTGTCACTGACAGGCTCAGTAGGGTGTCAGGATAAGTTCGCTCATCGACCTCCCTTTTGTTCAATACCTGGTTGCCCGTTATGTACGGCTAGTACCTCTGACGTTCTAGTGGTTAAATCCACTACCAAAGTATTGACGAGTCTTTAGAGCCCCCCACAGACAAATTCTCAAGTTTCGGGCGAAACGTTGTAGAGGCCGTATGACATATGGCAGGGTTCGATCATATACGTACAGTAGTGTATGGATCATGATCGGGTAGATCATACTAGTGGGCTTTGGTTTAAGTCGGATCCTAGTATTAGATTTGTTGGATTACTTTTGTCTCATCGCATTCGCATTCTGTCGGAATGCGGATGCATGTATGTATATACAGGTGAGGGGTATCCTTGTGATCCGTTACGAGTTTACTTTAGATGTTGCCGTATCTTTTTATTGTTGTAAACATTTAGGTTAATGTTTACTTTGGTGGAAATAGTGAGCTTAAGTCATCATGAGAAGCAATTAATGTGGCATGTTCAATTTAGTGACTCATGGTCTCTTTTTTGGTGAACATGTCATGTTAATTGATGGATTTGAGTGTGAAATGCAAGAAGGAGAGAGAGAGGGCAGCCATGTAAAGAGGTTAGCTCTTGTATTATTTGTTATAACTCTCTCATTTTATCATATCACACATGAGAACGAAAAAGCATCTTCTTCTTCTTCTTCCTCTTCTAGCTCACCATTTCCTCCAATGGCTTCATCTTCAACCTCCATCCATATAATGGATGCAAGAGAAAAAGTGATCACACACATTCTCTACATCACCTTGGACACGTCGGCTAGCAAACTTCATGTTTGAGTTGCTTCGGACGAAGCGGGACCCCGTAAAAACTCGAAGATGTGGTGCCCTTTCCGACGAGGAGACCGGAGATCGGAGATGCCGTGAGGAGCTAGGGATGGTGGCTAAAGACCGAAGGACACGGATCGACCGGTTTAGCTTTTCTAATCTTTCTCTAGTTGCTAGTTATACGTTAATGGTTCGATCCGGGATTAAAGTCTGCGATAGCGCCGGTTTCTAGTTTAGAAAAAGTTTTCGTTTCCGTATTTTGGCCTCGGAAAGACGGCCGGGGCGCTACCGTAGACTTACAAGTTCTGCATGGAAACCCATGCAATATAATACAAGAATTACAAGACTCGGCAACTAAACATTCTTTATATTTCATAATCTTTGAATCTATCCTAACCCTGTTTTTTCGTTCAAGGTTATGGATTCTTCCAACAACACTGGTACAAACGTCAACAACACACCACCATCACCTCTTCCACTTACGCCTACCGTTGTAGCTTTGATCAACGAGCAGACGGTACTGCTCGAGGCAATTAAGAGCCTCCTGAAAGGACAGCAGCAGCAGACTGCCATACTAATGAACCGTCAAGAAGCGGAAGCACCTGGAGTGAAGCAATTCCGGGCACTTCATCCGAAGCAATTTTCTGGGAAAGAGAGCCCCTTGGAAGCTGAGGAATGTGCTCAATCAATTGAAGATGATCTGGCAGCAGCACAAGTGCCAGATATTGCTTGGGTAAGGGTTGCGAAGCTGCAGCTCACGAATAACGTCCGAGTATGGTGGAAGGCGTAAGAAAGCCGCCTTGCCCAGCCGATAGAATGGAAGACATTTTGTGACATGTTTGACGTGAAGTATTTTCCGGAGACTTCCCGATTCGACATGGAGCAGCAATTCATCCACTTACAACAAGGCCCTATATGGAGCAAATCAGTGGATGAGTATGATGCAAACTTCACCATCTTGAGCAGGTACGATATGTCTTAATAGTTGATTATCTAATATCACATTCTGCACAGCTAACACAAGACCATAACATATTCGTGGCACACCTTATACTGTCTGCTGAGATTAGGGCCAGACAATTTCAGTAGGGGTTGGACCAAGAAATCCAAGCTGCTCTTGTAAGTCTGCGGTAGCGCCCCGGCCGTCTGTACGAGGCCAAAATGCGGAAAACAAAAACTTTTTCAAACTAGAAACCGGCGCTATCGTATGCTTAAAACCCGGATCGAACCATTAACCTACAACTAGCTATCTAGAGAAGGGATAGAATGCTATACCGATCGATCCATGTCCTTCGGTCTTTGGCCACCATCCTAAGCACCTCGCGTCATCTCCGGTCTCGATCTCCTCGTCAGAAAAAGGGCACCACATCACCGAGTCTTTTTACGGGTTCCCGCTTCATCCGAAGCAACTCGGGCACGAAGTGTGCTAGTCGACGTGTCCAAGGTGTTGTAGAGAATGTTTGTGATCACTTTGTTTCTTGCATCCATGAATTTGGATGGAGGTTAGAGATGAAGCCATTGAAGGAGATAATGAGCTAGAGGAAGAAGAAGAAGAAAGATTCTTTTTCTTTTCTTTTTCTATGATAGAATGAGAGTGAGAGAGTCAATCAAAAATACAAGACCAAGCTTGCATAAGGCAGCCCCTTTCTCTTTTTTCTTATCAAATCATCACAAAAGCATCATATAATGTGACATCAGCACATAAAAAGAGACCATGAGTCACTAACGAAGTCCATGTCACATTTAATGCATGTCATGATGAAATTCTAGCTCATTATTTCCACCATCCAAACATTAATCCAAATGTTTGGTCCAAAAAAAAGATTCGGCAACATCTAAACTTAACTCGTAACGGATCACAAAGATACCCCTTACCTGTATATACATACCTGCATTCGCATTCCGACTGAATGCGAATGCGATGAGACTAAAGTAATCTAACAAATCTAATACTAGGATCCGGCTTAAACCAAAATCCACTAGTATGATCCGTCCGATCATGATCCGTGCAATACTGCACGTATATGATCGAACCCTACCATATATCATACGGCCTCTACAACGTTTCGCCCGAAACTTGAGAAACTGTCTGTAGGGGACTCTAAAGACTCGTCAATACCTTGGCTGTGGATTTAACCACTAGAACGTCAGAGGTACTAGCTATACGTAACGGGCTACCAGGTATTGACCAAAATGGAGGTCGATGATCGAACTCATCCTGACACCCTACTGAGCCTGTCAGTGACAATATCCGTACAGTCCGGTCCGTTCGTCTATGAGCATCGCATGTCGGGCCTAGGGGGTTGGTAAAAGTCAGACCCCCAAAAGCGGTACAAGTCGTGTCGGAGTGTAGCCAAGAACACCCTGAGATATTACTGGAATACCTACCAGTAAATCTCCTGCCTTGGCTAAGGACTTCGTGTAATGGCTCTCCTAGACACAGCGCAACCTCACCCCCAATACCGGGAGAGACGAACCCCTGCCGATCTGCTCACTGCCTCAATGTGGCTCGGGACTGTATCCAACTAAAACCTGTTTGCACGACTCCTTTGAGCCGTGGTAAGGTAGTAATAAAAGTACAGTGGGAACTCACACGAGAAAAATGACGATCTCAGGTCGATGAACTAACCTGTACACATGTCACCAGGGAACTGCTATCTGACGCTAGGTATAGTACCAACTAGCATGTTCTCGGCGAGTCATGTCCTGTGTACTTATAACCCAATGAGCACCTGTATACATCTTAGGTGAACCAACTGACACCAATGGCTTGTGAGATCGGCCACCGCCCCTCGTCGGGGTCTCGACTGTATACACTAGTCTACTAATGGAGTATCGATGCCCTGTCTCGAAAACTCCCATGACTAGGGACCTTTTAAGGATGTGCTTATAGACCCCAGCTCCCATGTATATGATCGCCATCATACTGCTGGCAGTCAAGCAAAAATCCTAAGGGCCCTACCAATGCGCAATAGTGACCTGTAAGGTCACCTGAAGCAGTACACGATGATAAAGATAAACCGGATAGCATACTATCATCTCGAGTAAGACTGTCCTACCGGCATAGGTCCTCCCTTAATCATTGCAATCACGTGCCTGTGATCCAATAATTGACTCTGAGGGCACTATATCCATCAATCTCCCACTTGCACTCAAGACTAATTATTACGATGTCGCATACTCACAGCCCGTGTGATACCGAACACCCAACTCCTCTACTAATCAGTCTCACAAAGCCCGTTTGCGAAACTATTGCGTTCGAGAAATAGCCTCGGTGAGTGGATCCGCCCTGATGTTTCTTTCTATGTCTCTCTTTTTCTCAAGTTCGCGGAGAAAGCCATCTCCCGAAATGAGCAATACCTGTCTTAGAATATGTCTGGATATCTGATGGGACCTAGTTCATAAATGAACTCCAAATCCAAACTTCTTAGACTGTATCGTCAACTGAAACCAATCAGTATCCTGCGCCATGCCTCCCTCAGTATCCGCTTGGACCACCTGTCCAAAATACTGCCCCTCGTCAGAGGGAAAACTATAACTCTGACAGTCACTCTATCATACAGGTCACCTTGGAAGCCTGGGATGATAGCCGTCTCCTAAAAGAGGCCGTTGTTATCATATCCCTAGAACATCCACTTATGTTCTAAAACTGCTTCTGAATGTTTCTTCAGGATAGGATCAATATCAACTTATTGCATCTACTGCAAAAACAACGTCTGGTGTGGTACTTGACATCTCATGATTGACTCAATTGCCTAAGCAAGTGATCTGCCAATCATGCACATCCCTCTCCCCTTTAGTCTGTAAGACACCTTCAGAGAAGGTGACTCCATTACCTGCAGGTACACTACCGTGCCAGAAGTCGTCCATTCTAAAAACACATTTAAAATGCTTTCTAAGTACCCAGACTGGGAAACTACCCAAATCTAGATCTAAAACCATAGATCTAGTAACCAGAATATCTGATATAATATTCATGTCCCATGTGGAGAAACCACTATGTGACAACCAAAGTATAACCGACCGTAGTATAGGAATTTCACTTCCTACTCTGCTTATGTCATCCAAATACCAGGACATCACACCCTACTACCTTCTTAACAGATCCATACCCTATTCTGATGAAGTCTCACATCAGAAATAGATGATCTATCTCCGCTATATCTGCTTTAGGCTATAAATAGACATAAGCCACTTGTCCACCAATGCTTCCGCTGCTCCCACTGACTACGACAACCTTCTGGCAGAGTCATATACACGTGCACTTCTAAAGCTAGTTTAGAACGATGCTATACTCATCCTCCTGCCGGGTCTCACAGTCTGGAACAACAGCAATGGCAAGTCTGGGTAAACAAGAACCTCCCTATCACCGTCTTTGAGTATACTGAAGTACCTCTCGAGTGCCTGAGGTTACCCACCATATCTGCGGAGTGGCCAATGGAATGTCAAACCAGATTGAATCTTTAGGTTCTTATCAAATTTTCAGTAATCGTTTGCGGTTCTGGAATCACTTCCAGTTCTACCATACTCCCACTACTGTTTTCTGAAAAAATCCATTTTTATCAAAACTGTGGCGAGTCAAGAACAATATCACTATTGATCTTCCAGATGATAGAAAGTCAACCCTCGTCATAGCCCGGGTCAACCCATAAACAGCCATTACAGAAACGTGCCTTGAGTTATCCAGAGTCTGGTTTTAAGCATAAGCCGGACAACTCCCTGTACTTTAACATTGTTAAGATATGAACTATTCTATATCCAATATAGAAACATAGGCACTGATTTAATTGGAACCAGATTCAAATCATGCAGCTGTCTCTAGTGCATGTCAACTAAATGGAGAGAGGCCGATCAGCATTACTCAACTTAGGAGTGCTTCCAATTATGAGTAACCTGAAAGAGAAGCAAGTTCTCTCAATTATTACTATTAACTGAATACCATACACAAGTATATATATCTTCGATTTCCTTGAAGAATCCTGATACTTGCAACGCCTGGTTCTCTACTTTATTCATATACCTATAACTTCTCAAAAATTTAGACATTGCATTTCTACGAAACACATGTCTAAGAACTAGAGAAGTCACAAGTAAATAGAATATAGTCCGAGTACCAACCCCTCTGTCCTTATGGACATTGGACAACATACAATACTCTGTATAAGTCCCCTGAATCTAATAACTCATTCCCTGTGTGTCGTAGGTTGAAAACTGTACTATGGTTATGAAGAATTACACCGTTGTTGAATGCTCCTTACCTAATCATCAACTAATATAGGTAAATGTCATAGACATAATTTCAAAAAGTTATATCTCACTTTATAAAAATAAACGTACAGATATATCAATTTGAAATTGGTGCATAACAACGGATATTCAAAACCAAATATCTGCCGTCCGGCAAACATCCCAGGCGATTTCCTCAAATATCTCCAATTACAACGAATCCCGATATAATGAGGATAATCACCCAATTCCCAATAACTTACTCCCACTCATCATCTGTAAAACCATACAGATATGAGAATAAAACCTGGTAAATACATACCCTGGAGCAAGGGCTAATTGGGAAATTAGTTTTCTTTTAACAATACACAGTGAAACTGAAACATGTAAATGTTTCGAAAGGGTATCCGGGTATTCCTAGTAATGCCTCTTCCATTTTATCTCTCCAAATCCCTTTATATGTCTTTAGTCATTACCTTCTGTACACCCCTTCATGCTAAATGGTTTTCTTCCTTCCCTACCGTTTGGCACCAGCCTATGGTTTGGAAGAAGACTATCCAATAAGCATAATGGGTGTACTGTCCTAATCCTAGGATCACTCGCAACCCGAGAAAAGGTAAAGATAAAAGACAACTGAATAAAACCTTATTCCTATTTCTCCTGAACCAGAATCCATCCCCGAACTGGAACAAGTCCCTTCGAGTTCATATATAACCATACGATGGAGTATCCAATAAACTGTGGATCTTCATAGTGATACGGAGTGTTCTGGAGAAATACAAAGGTGATGTAGGATTGGCGAAGAAATATTTGGTTTGGTCGTGAATAGCAGTCGCAATTTACTATGCCCTCTTAGTAATCCCTTTATTTATTTTAACTTATTACCTTCTATACACCATCGTTAGTCTAATTGGTTTTCTTCATTCCCTACCTTTCGGCACCTGCCTATGGTTTGGAAGAAGACTATCCAATTAGCATAATAGGTGTACCGTTCTAATTCAAGGAGCACTCGCAACCTGAGAGAAGGTAAAAGGAAAAGACAACTGAATAGTTCTATTCGTTTTCTCCAGAACCGGAAACCATCCTCGAATTTGGAACAAGTTCCTTCGAGTTAGTATATAACCATGCGATGGTTTTATCCAATGTAAGTGGATGTTCGTAATAATACGAGGTGTCCTAGAGAAAAGGGTAAGAGTAGGAGTGACAATGAGGTATGCAACTCTGACAATCCAAAAGCCAGTGTTTTAAGAAGGTTCAGTTAACTTGGTCACTGAGTCAAAGTCAAGGGTCAGGCCATGGTCGCTGCCAAAGAGAGAGAGAAAAGAAACACTCAGCATGCGCTCTAACCTAGATCAGAATGGTTATCAATTTATCTAATCAGGAAACCTCCCACTGTATCGTCAAATTCTCCTCCAAACCTGAAAGAAGAATTAGTCGAGATCACCCGAGGAGTAAACCAACTCATCAGTGGGAATCGGGATCCAACTATCATCGCATGATAACGTGATGGAATCCACTCACGTTATCACACTCTAGAAGGTATGCGCATATCTGGCAAGTTTCAGTTTCTTTAGAAACTCCCGATATGATTTTTAGCCCATGCTCTTATGACCTTGACGAAGGTCAACAAATCATAACTCACATGTCAAGTTCTACCCGTCATTGTCCAGGTTAATTTGAACCCACCCGTACAAGCCCTTGAAGAAGGCCAACAAGGCTATACGAATGTCCCAAACCAACGCATCTATCTATGCAGCAGAAAAGTAACAAGCAGCTACCATTCACTATGCCTTGACGAAGGCCAACAAACATAGCATGAATACTAAGTGCTACCTTTCTGAAATGACGGAGGGCTACGAATGGTTTTTGGCAAAAAACCTTTAACATAATGAACTTGACATCATTGAAGGAACCGAATAGCTTTTTGTAAAAATATAGTGACGAAAACCTTTGCTAAAGAGGTCACTCCCGGTGAAGGGATCTCGGCTCTTTCCCTGTAGAATAAGGTGCAGGATATTCCAACTGAATACCACGATGCAAAGCGAAAGTAATCGGCTATAGTGAAGTTATTACCCTGACGCAAACTTCTGTCCAAGGGGCCACTCCCGGTGAAGGGATCTCGGCCCTTGCCTCGTCGACTGAGGTGCTGGATATTCATAACCCAATACCACTGTGCAAAACAAAAGAGAACGTCCTTGCAATAACAGCTTTTTTTTTTAAAAATGTTCCAACAACATCAGAATAGGTTTGTTTAGCTTGCATTGATCCGAATCAATGCAGTCCCATCAATTGATCACACTAATAAAGAACGAAAATAATGATGTACGTATATGCCATCCGCATTCGCCACTGGGTCCCGTCATCACCCGTTAGGTTACTTAACTAACGACAGAGCGGGGACTGGACTAGCACGGGTGTAAAACATATACAACATCTACTAGTATATATATCAATATATAATAATCGCTCAAGGCGTGATAAAATGCAACATCACAGAAATGTAATAAGCATCACAGAACAATACAGATAATCTGGGATCCCCGGGTTTCATAGAGCCGCTACTGAAACCCGACGGTCCCCTGGTCGTGTGGATAGCCTGTGCAATGAAATCCTAGACCCTTACAGGCACGGCAAGTTACCCGCCAAAAGTGAGGCAGCCCCCTTCAACAACGTGAATGGACCACCCAGCACTTCACGGAATCCGGTAACTTATGCACCCCTCCTTGGGTCAACCTGTACCCCCTACGAGTGCGGCGAATAGCCCGCCAATTCTAGAGTAAAGCCCCCTCCGTCTCAAAGCCATGAGATGCGGGCCCGTTGCCCTCTAGAACCCGGCTATCTGTGCACCCCACCGCAGGGTAATCCTAATACAGAAAGTAAAATATATACAACGGGTACATCGACCTCAGCCCGATCGTGCCCCAAAAGAATAATATACAAACAGGCAGTGACGGCAGTCCACATGTCGGACGCTCGCCCCGCAATATCATATGTACATATACAACCAAACTGTACTACCATTGCTTCCAGGCTATCCACCATGATAAATCCGCAACATCACAGCACAACACAGAACATCAACGTGAATGTCAGGTTCGCAAATCCGTCTAAAAGAACTATAGCAATTAGACAGGATTTACCGCTCGAATGACATTCACGGTGGCAGATATAATGTAAATACTGTGAACTAACATGTTTAAAATTTTCGATCGAAAAAATTTCCCGAAGTGGGCCCCAAGCACAATACCCAGTACACAAATAAATCTGGGCCCCAAATAAAATTACCAGAAACCCCATTTCCATGTTAGAGAGCAGCTGAAGAAATTTGGTGAGATGTGGCTACAGTACGGCGGCGGATCCACGGCCAAAACGTGGGTACGGCCGCGGATCCGCCGTGCTACAGTGAAATTAGCCTACCAAATTTTCTCAGTTCTCTTAAAAAACCCTGCCTGATTTTCTGCAACACTCCAAATAATTTTTTGACAACAAAAGAAAATCGACAGAAACAGCATGACTTGAAATCGCGGTTTCGGAATTTTCGTTCGATCGAAGTTCTAAACACGTTACAGCAAGCTAGTAAAGGTTAATAGCGTGGCTCTGA
The DNA here is from genome assembly GCA_030015575.1 of Agapanthus africanus. NCBI lineage: Eukaryota > Viridiplantae > Streptophyta > Magnoliopsida > Asparagales > Amaryllidaceae > Agapanthus > Agapanthus africanus. The sequence goes on from CM057347.1 coordinate 16,054,608, forward strand.
TACCATGTAAGTCTACGGTAGCGCCCCGGCCGTCTGTACGAGGCCAAAATGCGGAAAACAAAAACTTTTTCAAACTAGAAACCGACGCTATCGTATGCTTAAAACCCGGATCGAACCATTAACCTACAACTAGCTATCTAGAGAAGGGATAGAATTCTATACCGATCGATCCGTGCCCTTCGGTCTTTGGCCACCATCCCAAGCTCCTCGCGGCATCTCCGGTCTCGATCTCCTCGTCAGAAAAAGGGCACCACATCACCGAGTCTTTTTACGGGCTCCCGCTTCATCCGAAGCAACTCGGGTATGAAGTGTGCTAGTCGACGTGTCCAAGGTGTTATAGAGAATGTTTGTGATCACTTTGTCTCTTGCATCCATGAATTTGGATTGAGGTTAGAGATGAAGACACCGAAGGAGATAATGAGCTAGAGGAAGAAGAAGAAGAAAGAGTCATTTTCTTTTCTTTTTCTATGATAGAATGAGAGTGAGAGAGTCAATCAAAAATAGAAGACCAAGCCTGCATAAGGCAGCCCCTTTCTCTTTTTTCTTATCAAATCATCACAAAAGCATCATATAATGTGACATCAGCACATAAAAAGAGACAACGAGTCACTAACGAAGTCCATGTCACATTTAATGCATGTCATGATGAAATTCTAGCTCATTATTTCCACCATCCAAACATTAATCCAAATGTTTGGTCCAAAAAAAAAGATTCGGCAACATCTAAACTTAACTCGTGACGGATCACAAAGATACCCCTTACCTGTATATACATACCTGCATCCGCATTCCGACTGAATGCGAATGCGATGAGACTAAAGTAATCCAACAAATCTAATACTAGGATCCGGCTTAAACCAAAACCCACTAGTATGATCCGTCCGATCATGATCCGTGCAATACCGCACGTATATGATCGAACCCTGCCATATATCATACGGCCTCTACAACGTTTCGCCCGAAACTTGAGAAACTGTCTGTGGGGGACTCTAAAGACTCGTCAATACGTTGGCTGTGGATTTAACCACTAGAACGTCAGAGGTACTAGCTATACGTAACGGGCTACCAAGTATTGACCAAAAGGGAGGTCGATGAGCGAACTCTTCCTGACACCCTACTGAGCCTGTCAGTGACAATATCCGTACAGTCCGGTCCGTTCGTCTATGAGAATCGTATGTCGGGCTTAGGGGGTTGGTAAAAGTCAGACCCCCAAAAGTGGTAAAATTCATGTCGGAGTGTAGCCCAGAACACCCTGAGATATTACTGGAATACCTACCAGTAAATCTCCTGCCTTGGCCAAGGACTTCGTGTAATGGCTCTCCTAGACACAGCGCGACTCACCCCCAATACCGGGAGAGACGAACCCCTGCCGATCCGCTCACTTCCTCCATGTGGCTCGGGACTGTACCCAACTAAAACCTGTTTGCACCACTCCTTTGAGCCGTGGTAGAGTAGTAATCAAAGTACATTGGGAACTCACACGAGACAAATGACGATCTCAGGTCGATGAACTAACTTGTACACATGTCACCAGGGAACTGCTATCTGACGCTAGGTATAATACCAACTAGCATGTTCCCGGCGAGTCCTATCCGGTGTACTCATAACCCAATGAGCACCTGTATACATCTTAGGTGAACCAACTGACACCAATGGCTTGTGAGACCGGCCACCGCCCCTCGTCGGGGTCTCGACTGTATACACTAGTCTACTAATGGAGTATCGATGCCCTGTCTCAAAAACTCCCACGACTAGGGACCTTTTAAGGATGTGCTTATAGACCCCAGCTCCCACGTATATGATCGCCATCATACTGTTGGCAGTCAAGAAAAAATCCTAAGGGCTCTATCAACGCGCAATAGTGACCTGTAAGGTCACCTGAAGCAGTATACGATGATAAAGATAAACCAGATAGCATACTATCATCTCGAGTAAGAATGTCCTACCGGCATAGGTCCTCCCTCAATCATTGCAATCACGTGCCTGTGAAACAATAATTGACTCTGAGGGCACTATATCCAACAGCTCTAGCTATAGGGGATTTCCTAACTCATGACCTAGCTCTGAAAGCTGCTCGTCGATACGATGCAGTGGTGAAGAAGAAGGGCAGACCCCACTCTACCGGTGTGAAGTGCCCTGCCATCCAGATGGTAGAAGGAACCTTTTCCAGGCCACCTTTTGTACCCTGGAGACCGGGAGTGCCTTTCAACAGGCCCAGTACAGATTTCTGCTTTTATTGCAAAATGAATGGACACCTGGCGAAGGATTTTAGACATGCTAATCTCCTCTGCTTAGTCTGTGGCTCATCCACACATGATATTGGTTCTTTTTCTCAAAGACTCAATCTGTATCAGGCACCCAGACCAGCAATAACCTATCCGCAGCGGCCAGCTATTCAGGAACCTGCACCACGTCTTGCTCTCCCAGCTCCACCTCCTCATGGACCTACTGCACCTCCTCCTCGTCAGTTCCATTAAACGCAAAGGAACCTACCTCAGGGATAGAGGAATGGACAGAGGAATGCTAATCCATCAAGGAGGAATGTACCTAGGCGACAGGATTTCACAATGACTATGGAAGAAGCTGAAGCCACTGGCCAAGTCATCACTGGTAACTTCCCATCTTTCAAATCTATTCAATACTTGTTTACATCCATATAACCTAAAATCTATCCCACATAACTTAGGTACGATCTTAGTAGTCTCACTTCCTGCACTAGCACTCTTTGATACCGGAGCATCTCATTGCTTGATGTCGCAACGGTTCGTCCGAACTCATGCGATTCCAGTCACACCGCTTGTATCCAACTAGAATGTGAGTTTAGGGAATGACATTCTAAAGTCAATAATGGGGTACTACCTGTGTCCAGTAGTCATTTGCAACAGAGAATTTTATGCTGACTTCAAGGTGCTGGACATAGCGAACTTCGATGTAGTTTTGGGTATGGATTGGATAGGAACATTCTATGCCACCATCGACTGTCGTCAAAAGAAGGTAGTGTTCGAGATTCCAGAGCATCCGGTCTTTTATTTCAAAAGTGAAGACCGTACCATGGAACCTAGCACCTACAAAGCAAAACCGAAGAAGGCAGTGACATCAACTCTACAGGCAAGAAAAGACAAGCCAGAGGTAGTTTGAGAGTTCGACGATGTATTTCTTGAAGACATATCAGGTTTTCCTCCCGATCGAGCTCTTGAATTCGGAATTGATTTAGTACCTGGTGCACAACCAGTGATCAAAGCACTGTATCGGTTAAGCCCTGAAGGTTTGAAGGAGGTCCGTACTTAGCTGGACGAACTTCTGCAGAAAAGATGGATTCGTCCAACTAATTCAAGTTGGGGATCTCCAGTTTTTCTTGTGAAGAAGAAGGAAGGTTCATGCAGAATGTGCATTGCTTATAGAGCTTTGAAAGAAGTCACGATAAAGAATAAGTATCCACTACCGTGAATCGATGATCTGTTCGATCAGCTAAGTGGGTCTTGCGTTTTCTCAAAGTTAGATCTTCATTCGGGTTATCATCAGGTGAAGGTCAAGGAGTCTGATTTTCTGAAGACGGCATTTAGGACTCACTATAGACATTATGAGTTTCTCGTGATGCCATTTGGAGTGACCAATGCACCGCCATATTCATGAACCTAATGAATCAAGTTTTCTGAGAGTACCTAGACAGGTTTGTTTTCATATTCATCGACGGCATCCTGGTATATTCAAAGAATCGGAAAGAGCACGCTAAACATTTACGAATTGTCTTGGAGACTTTGCGACAGCATCAACTCTATGCCAAGTACAGCAAATGCGAATTTTGGCTAGAACAAGTCGGATTTCTTGGACATATTGTTTCAGGTGAAGGAATCTCTGTAGATCCAACTAACGTAGAAGCAGTAAGCGAATGGCCAACACCAAAGACAGTGAAGGAAATTCAAAGTTTCTTGGGATTAGCGGGATACTACCGAAGATTTATTGAAGGATTTTCGAAAATTGCAACACCCCTGACCAAGCTCATGCGTAAAGATGAAAAATTCGTATGGTCAGAAGCATGCGAACAAGCTTTCGTAGGACTCAAGTCAAGATTGAAATCGGCACCTATTCTCATAATACCGGACTAATCTGGAGGTTTCGTAGTGCATTGCGATGCATCTGGTAAGGGATTAGGATGTGTTCTACATCAGCATGCTAAAGTTGTAGCTAATGCATCAAGACAGCTGAAGGCTCATGAGCGCAACTATCTGACACATGATCTGGAGTTGGCAGCCGTTATCTTTGCTCTCAAGATTTGGCGTCATTATCTTCTTGGAGAACGGATAGATATCTACACAGACCACAAAAGTCTGAAGTATGTGTTTACTCAGAAAGAGTTGAATATGCGGCAGAGAAGATGGTTAGCACTTATGGCGGATTTCGACATTAACCTACAATATCATCCAGGGAAGGTGAATGTAGTACCTGATGCACTTAGTCGCCAACCACTATCAATGATTCTTACCGCACAATGGAAGATACAGCAAGATTTGTATCAGATGGAGATAGAAGTAGTCATGCCAGGTAAAGTTTCAAGTTTGATGAACTTACAAGTTCAGTCTACAATTGTCAATTAGATCAAAGCAGCTCAAGTAAGTGATGCCAAGTTGCAAAAGATCAGAGAACAAGTAGAAAGTGGACTTAGAACAGACTTCATCATCTATGAAGACGGATTTTTGAGATACGGCAGTAGATTGTGTGTACCACAAGGTCTTGTTCGGGAAGAGTTGATGAAAGAAGCTCACAGCTCCCCATACTCAGTACACCCTGGTGGTACAAAGATATACAAAGATCTACGTCAACATTACTGGTGGCATGGAATGAAGCGTGAAGTAGCCAGAAGCGTCGCTAAATGTTTAGTGTGTCAGTAAGTGAAAGCTGAACATCACAGGACTGCTGGTTTATTTCAACCATTATCTATCTCAGAATAAAAGTGGCAACACATTACCATGGACTTCGTGACCTCACTTCCTCACAACATGAAAGGTAACGATGTTGTTTGGGTTATTGTGGATCAACTCACAAAGTCGGCTCACTTTATTCCCTTTCGAGTTGGCCAATCTACCAAGACAGTAGCAAAGAAATACATGGAGGTATGAATCTAAGTAAGATTTAAACTCTTCATAGTGTACTATCTTTGATACCCATGAACTCATGCAGGAGATCGTGAGGTTACATGGAGTACCGGTTTGCATTGTCTGGCACAAGATTCCGATCGCAATTTTGGCAGAGTCTGCAAGCTAGCTTGGGAACAAGTCTGAATTTTAGCACAACTTATCATCCATAAACAGATGGTCAGTCTGAGTAAACGATTCAGATCCTTGAAGATATGCTAAGAGCTTGTATGCTAGATTTCGGAGGATCGTAGGAAGATCACCTACATCTTGTGGAGTTTTCATACAACAGCAGCTACCAAGCAAGTATTGGAATGACACCATTTGCAGCGCTCTATGGAAGGAATTGTTGATCACTATTAAGTTGGGATGACATCGGAGATAGAGAACACCTTGGACCTGAGATGATAGTAGCAACAGTGGATGTAGTTCGCACTATCAGGAAAAGAATGCGCATAGCTCAAGACCGACAGAAGCACTGGGCTAATGCAAAACGCCGTTACTTGGAGTTCTAACCGGGAGATCATGTCTTTTTAAAAATTTCACCAAACCGTGGAGTGATTCGGTTTGGAAGAAGGGGTAAGCTAAGTCCGAGATTCATTGGACCGTTTGACATACTCGAACGAGTCGGAGAAATGGCTTATCGCTTGGCATTTCCACCCTCATTGGAAGGAGTGCACAATGTGTTCCACATATCCCAACTCAGAAGTTATGTGAGTGACTCCAGCCACATTCTTGATCACTACGAGCTCACTGTACAGACAGACCTATTTTGTGAGCAACAACCCGTTGAAATCCTGGACAGAAAGGTAAAGTCACTTCGGAACAAGAAAGTAAACTTGGTTCGAGTGATGTGGAGAAAAGACACACCCGGATAATCAACGTTGGAAAGAGAAGACGACATGCGTGCAAGATACCCTCACTTGTTTGTAAATTAGTCCTTAAATAATTGTAAATTTCGAGGACGAAATTTTTGTAAGGAGGGTAGAATGTAACGACTCCGTTTTAATGTACAGAAAATTTGTTTAAAATTTAATGTACAAATAGAGTATTTGCAATCCTGTGTATGCTATAAGTATTTAATTTTCTTTTGAACAGCAAGAAACAACTTGTAGCTCATTGGTAAAGCTTTGCACTGCTGTGACATAGCCCCTGTGTTCGAATCCCCCCTGCCACATAATATTTTTTGCTGATTTTTTCTATTAAACTTTTAGAAGATCTAAATTTTACACATGCAATACATGTAAAAATGAAAAGTCACTAAAAAACAAACATGTGGAAAATCTTGCACATAGAGATCCCGACACGTAGCATGAATCCAAGCCCAGACCCATACAACTTGGCCAGCGAGATCCCACCATTGGCCGGCGCCGCCGGGTCAAACCGTCGGTAATGCCCCCATCTTTTTCCCTAACAGCCATTTGCCTCCCCCAATTACTCCTCTTCTGTTTGATTTTCCTGCACATTTCCAGAGAATTAAAATGAGGCATTAATCCAAAATATTCATGCATTTTAATTCCATTCTTCAATACCCTAAACCATAATTTATCCTATAAATAGCACCCTACACTCTAGCCCTCTTTATTCTGAAATCTAGTATCAAAACTCGCTAAATTTTCCAAGTCCAAAAGTTGTACAAGTGGAGTTAGCCTAAGGTCAAGTTCCGGCGACGTTTCGGGAAAAATCCGGTGACACCACGAATCCACAAGTCCCTCAACTTGTCCATAGACCTCTCCTCTTTGTTTGCAACCATTATGTCCTTTCTCTTCTCTCTTTTTCACCACTCAAAAAGGTTTCTTTTCTAAACTCGTCGGGAGCGGAATTATTCAGACTTCCGATTTTCAATTTGTTCAAAACCCAAATTTCTTAATAACAAACCTACCATTTTTCATATATTGTTTAACAATCATAAAAAAAATACTATAGAACAAGTTTCATCTTAAAATAACATGTTATGCAACTTTTATCACATTGTTACGGTTAAATACCACAAACTTTACATTCGACATATTTCATCATGTTCCTTTGTATTACCTTTAGATAATTCACGAGATAATGACCTACCTCATCATAACACTCATCATGACATAGCACGATTGTTTGGAAATAATAAGTTTTGGGACAAATGCATATTGTACATTAAAATACCTTAAACTATCAAAACCCGTATTTTTAAAATTGTTTTAATTAATTTCTTTCAAAATAAGCCTCTACAGCCCATTTTGTTGAACACGATCGGGATGGTGCAAGTTATCGCACGTCCTCGGGACTAGTAGAGCGATATGCAGACCTCCTCACGGTGCATCCGATCTCGATGGAATTTTTAATACAATTTTTAAGAATAATGTGATTTTTCTATTTAATAAATAAATTTATTTTCTAATAATAATATATATAATATTATCAAAATATCTATTTTAAATATATATAATAAATTCCATATTTTCTAAACAAAGGAATTCCAAATTTCATGAAAATACCTTCACAAATCCATACAAATTCTAATTTTACACTAAAATACCATATACTATTCAATTTAGGTTTATATCCACTAGAATATCATATATTATAAAATTACATCAATGAAAATCCTAAAGACAATAAATAAATACTTGAGGTCTATTTTGAAAATATATCAAAACTATTTTTCATAAAAGCCCCTCAAGTTATATTAAATTACAATAAGGACCCTAGTAAATATAGGTTTAAGCGAGACCGGTTCTTTTGAGCCTCAGGGAGTCAGAGATTTTGGGTGCTTGCCTATTTAACGTATACACCTAAAAACGGGGTTATTAATACGGTAATTGGCTTGGAAAAAGTCACAAATCCTGCCGTCCATATACAGCAGTTATCGATAACTCCAAACCTAATTCAGGACTTCAATTCGTTTTAAAGTATTTTACTCGGTCAGAGACTCAGTCTAATCTGAAATTAATCCATCCTTGAATACAATTCAAGTATAACTCCAATTCAACATGAATCCATTTATACCAGAATACAATCTATATCAACATGAATTGATTTGACCGAACTATGGATATACCTTTGACATTGTTTACATGACTATCCATTTCCATTTACATGAACTACTGATATCATGGTTTTGGTAACTCTTACATCTATTAAAAAAATAATACACATCAATATAAAATACATTACGGGGTTTTAAAGGGGTAGACTGATACGGAATGTGTTAAAAGTGGCACGAGACGGTCACTTTAATACACCTAACCTGAACATCCGTTGCCTCTGTTCCGTGGGTTTTGACAGGGCGTTGTGATCCGTATACCATAATCTACGGAGTAAGCTGGACTCCTCTCGTATACACTGGCATAATTCCGTACCAAGCTACAAACAATTGCGTTAACATAACTATCAACTTTATACCAGTTATAATCTATTTCCTGTCTATTCTCATTCTACATCCCTTTGGGACTTACCGAGCGATTATTCGCTGACAACATTCATTTTCTCTTCTTTATTTGGAATGTTGTCGGGGGAATCTAATTCTCTGGAGATCGATCCCAGCACAGACGACTTGGAGCAGTTATCAGAAGACCCAGAGCTCTAGTCACTTGTATATACTTTACATTCAGTTCATGCTATTGTTTAGGAATTGCTTTTCAGTCTTGTATTTACATTTCCAGTTGTATTGTAAAGGATGTTTAATAAATAAAAGTTGTCGTTCTTTTACATCTCATGTCTTACTTGTGTATTTTACTATGTTGTTTATTTACGCTTAGCATGTTTACTTCTGAGTAAATACATCGCGTAACTCGTCATGTCTCCTTACCGTACTCTGGGAAGCGGGGTGCGACAGATCTTTTAACCGGGAATCTTTTTGAATTTCCCGGCTATAATTTTGAAAATTGTTTTCAATTCGAGGCTTAAATGTATGGTTTATAGCATTAGGCATGAAATTTGGAATATGTGATAATCCGGTTTTATTATGTCTATAGATATGGATTCTAATTATTATAGTTTTCATTTCTTTTCTGCGACCGTAAGTATAATATGTGGCAGTATCTCCAATCTTGTTGCTATACGACAATGACATTAGGGATATACATATTTATTTATGTTGATGACATGTGATATTATTGTGTTTCTATATCGATATGTTATATTGGATCGTCGTGATTGAATAGCCGAGGGTTTTATGTGAGATGAGAGCTTTTCATTTTCATTCATGTAAATTTTTGTACGTAATATTCTATTATTGGGACACCTCCGAGTTGAGGTTGTTGTCTTTATTCGATGTATATTATTTACTTTTCCGCATTAGGATAGACCCAAGGCGGAGAACACAAATGACCGGGTTCTAGAGTCCAGTGGGAGGCCATCTCGAGAAGTCGAGACCGATCGCCTAACTTTAGAATTGGAAGTGTTGCTTGCCGCTCTCATAGGGGTTTAGGGGTGTGGGCTTGGCTATTCATCACGACCGTGGAATTTGTGTTTTTCATTAATGCCTTAATCTAAAACATGAACCTTCTAGTATATCTTTTATTTCATATACATGCTTTTGTTGTGCTGTGATGTGATGTGATTATATAACTATGTGAGACGAATGCTACACTATATGTTTTGCATCCGCACTAGTCCTGACCCCGTCCTGCCGTAAATTAAGTAACCTTATGGTGAAGATTCGGGTCCCTGTGGAGAATGCAGATGGCATATATGTGTGTTTTATTTTCGTTTTTTCTATGATGATTATGAGCTTTAATGATGGGATGACATTAATAAGATTAATGTTAAGAAAAAAACAAAAAGATGTTGTAAAACCAAATTTGAAAGACACTCGGTTTTTTTTATGAAAAAGCAATTATTTTAAATGTGGAGCTTAAACCACTCCTTTACAAATCATTTGGTTCTACAACGATACTAAGTTCAATACATTAAAGGTTTTCACCAAAACCATTCGTAGCCCTCCACCATTTCAGGAAGTAGAGTACTTATTATTCATGCTATGTTTGTTGACTATAATTAAGGCGTAGTGTACGGTAGCTAAGTGATGTCTTCTATAAAGCATATGATGCGATCAATTAGGAGATTCGTACGACTTTGTTGACTGTAGTTAAGGGTCATAAGAATAGGTCTAAATCAATTATGAAATGACGAGTAGAACTTGACTAGCGCTTATAATTCGTTGACCATAGTTAAGGTCATAGGTCGCTAGGGGTAAAAACTATATCGGGAATTTCAAGTGTTGAAATTTGCAATGATATTGCATACCTTCTATTTGATAGTTGGATCCCGATCCCACTGTGAGTAATAGTTACTCCCGGGAGAATTTTATATTTTACAATTAGCTAATCCAATAGGTGTCTAGAAAGGTGTTAACGGGTTTATGCCTCTGTGGAAACGGTGTTTATTTTAATTAGGTCCGTGCGAAAGCACGGGGAACCTCCCTCGGAGTACCAACACTGGCCTGGCTGACCGGTCAGTGAACTTGCAGAGTGTAACTAATCCTGGCTAATTTTTTTTAGGATTTGAAGGAAAATTTGATAAAAATGGTGGGAGATATTGATTAGATAAGATAATAACCAATCTAATCATGTAAGAGTTTACACTGAGTGTTTTCTTTTCTTTCACCTAATGGCAGATACCAATGACAGGACTTAAGCTTCTATTAGAGAAAAACAAACTGACGGGACCAAATTATAAAGACTGGCTGAGAAATGTGAATATTGCCCTTACCTATGATAAGGTTGCATACGTCCTCACTACCAAAGCCCCTTCCGTCCCAGGCCCTGATTCCTCTGCTGTGGATAAAGAGATCCACAAAATATGGGATATCGACTGCGCCATAGCAAAGTTCATCACGTTAGCTTCTATGCACAATGAACATCAAAAGAAACACGAGAAGATGGATGTAGAATCCATCTTTCTCCATACAAAAGAGTTGTATGCGGAGAAATCTTTTTCTCTTCGTTACGAGGCATCATGAAAATTATTTCAAATGAGGATGGCTGCTGGTACATCTATAGGAGATCACGTCCAAATGATGATATGCCTTATTGAAGAGCTTGAAGACCTGGAATGGACCATGGAAAATGAACAATATATTGATATCGTTCTACAGACTCTCCCTCCCACCTATACTCAATTTGTAGTGAATTTCAACATGCACAACTTGGAGAAATCACTTCCTGAACTTCTCAATATGTTGAAGAGTGTAGAGAGCATGCTCAAGATGGTGAAAAATCCCGCTCTACTTATTGGACAATCTTCCTCCTCCGTCCCAAAAGCAAAAGTTAAGGGAAAGAAGAAAAGGAAACCCACCAAGCCGAGAGGTGGAGTTAAAAAGACAAAGGGGAAAGACAAATCTGGGGCTGCGGGATCAGGGAAGGGTGAATGCTTCTATTGTCACAAGATGGGGCATTGAAAAAGGAATTGCACTGAGAACCTCACCGATCTCAAGAAGTAGAAGCATGTTGATGCTTCCGCTTCAGGTGTGTTTGTCACCGAAAACTGTTTTTCAATAAACTCTGCATCTTAGGTATTAGATACCAGTTCGGGTTCTCACATCTGTAAATGTGTGCAGGGGTTATGAAATAGTAAGATTTTGAAGAAAGATGATCATACACTCCGTGTTAGAAATGATTCAAATGTTGATGCTGTATTTGTGGGAGAGTAACACCTAGGGTTATCTTCAGGGTGTATATTGATTTTGAATTCCTGTTATTTTATACCGACTATGTTATGTAATATTATATATATGTCTTTGTTAGACAATTAAGAATATCATTTTGTATCTTAAAGTAATATTATGAACATCAACCTAAATCAACAGTTGATTAGGTATGGTACACTAAATAACGGAATCTACATCCTGAATCAACACACAGTTTTCAACATCCAGTACAGAAACAAAAGAAAGACTTTAGAAATAAATGAAGCATTCTTATGGCATTGTAGACTTGATCATATTAACGAAACAAGAATAACTAAGCTACATAAAGATGGATATTTGAATCCGTTTGAATATAAATCTTATGCGACTTGTCAGTCTTGCATTAAGGGTAAAATGACCAAAACTCCGTTTACTGGACACGGAGAGAAAGCTACTGAACTCTTAGGCCTCATACATAGTGATATATGTGGAATAATGTCTACGTATGCAAGAAGCGGTTATTCATACTACATAACTTTTACTGATGATTTCTCGAGGTTTGGATACGTATTCTTGCTGAAACATAAGTCTGAAGCTTTCGAAAAATTCAAGGAGTATAAAATTGAAGTGGAAAAAGAAACTGGGTTGAGCATCAAGAAACTTCGATCAGATCGAGGAGATGAGGAGAGTACTTAAGTACAGAGTTCTTTAATTTCCTAAAAGAGAATGAGATTCTCTCTCAGCTCACTCCTCCGTACACACCACAGCACAACGGTGTGTCAGAGCGGAGGAATCATACCCTATTAGATATGGTACGATTCCTTATGAGGGTATGCATTAGAGACTACAGTATATCTATTAAACAAGGTTCCGACCAATTTTGTGCCTACAACTCTATATGAGATATGGTGTGGTAAGAGATCGTCTCTTAAACGAGTTAGGATATGGGGTTGTCCTACTTTTGTTAAAAAGCAGAATCCTGACAAACTCGAGACACAATCGGTTTCGTGCAAGTTTGTGGGATATCCTAAATATTCATATGGATATCTATTCTACCACAAGGAGAAACAAAGAGTGTTTTTTCTCAATATGCTACATTTTTAGAAAATGAGATTTTTTTACAATGATACTATTGGCAATACGGTAGAACTGGAAGAAATTCCAGAGCCACAAACAACTACTGGCGATTTGGTTGAACCTGAAGTTTTGATAGAATCCAAAGAGCCTCAGTCACTCAGTAGATCTAGTAGGTCTTATCACCCACCAGAGAGATACTACGGTTTCCTCATTGATGGTGATAGAGAAGATTGCATCATGGAAGATGATGACCCTACTAGTTTTCGATAGGCTATCGCGAGTAGTGACTCTGTAAAATGGCTGGATACTATGCGATCCGAAATGGAATCCATGCATACCAACAAATTATGGACTTTGGAAGTTGCACATTCTGGAGTAAAACCCATAGGGTGCAAATGGATCTTTAAGAAAAAGATTGGTATGGATAGACAGGTGGAGACCTATAAAGCTAGACTTGTAGCGAAAAGCTCTCGTTAAAGACCAGGATTAGACTATGATGAGACCTTTTCTCCAGTAGTTATGCTTAAATCCATTCAATCCTACTTGCTATTGCTACTTAGTATGACTATGAAATCTAGCATATGGACGCTAAAACTGCATTTTAAATGTTGATTTAGAAGAATACGTTTTATGGATCAGCCAGAGGGCTTTATTGAAAGTAGGAGCAGTGTTCAGTCGAAAATATTGCATTCTCAACACGACAATTTCCTTAATCTTTCTAATCATCTAAAAGTGTTTGGTATAAATAAAACACATATTTGCAGTTTGTATGGAAAATATCATTTAACATGTGTTATATTTTATAACTGGCATTATGGAGGGAAATTGTGTGTTTATTACTTCACGCATAATATTTTGTATCTCTCACATTCTTTACTGAGATCTCGTGCCAGATTATTCAGGTCAAAATAACTGGAATCAGAAAACTGCCGATGTAATATAGGAAACAAAAGAATCAAATACCGGCAACAACCAAGTAAACATTAGAAGATTCCAGACATCAAAAGAATACCTTAAGTCCAACTCCAGAAAAACCATGCAGCGATCTCACTACTAGGCCGCGGATCCACAGCCGAGTTGGCCGAGTTGCCGCGGATCCGCGGCCGAGTCAAGGGCTTGGCGGGTCTGGAAATCTCCAGAAGTTTCTTCTCAACTTCTTAGCTTGCTGAGGACGCCTCCTTGTAACAATCTTATTCTAGAAGGCTCCTTGTAACAATCTTATTCTAGAAGGTTCCTTGTAACAACTTAGCTTATGAGGAAAGCTTGATTTGAGATCTATAAAAAGGGATCTAGGGCTAAGGTAAAAGGTTGTTGTTGATTAGTTGTTGAATTTTGGTTGAATCTTAGTGACAAAGCTTCATCCAAACCCAAATCCAAATCAATTCAAGATCCAAATCCAAATCAAGAATCAATTGAGAGTATTATCAAGCGAAGGCTTCGAAGATCCTTTATCGCAACGCCGATCTTCATCTTGATCAAGAGATCCGCGATCGATTAACGTCTTACGGCGATCGAGCCAAGAAAAAATCGACGACAAATTCTCTTTTCAATGGAGCGATCGAGAGCTAGTCTTGTAATCTCAAATTGAGAGATGTAAAGTTGAAGAAGATTTAATAAAGGTGATCAATTGTTAATTCTTGCTTTCTTTAAATTCTTGCATTATGAAATTTTTAATTCTTGATTCTATTATTTTCATGATGCGTAAATGATATCTCCTCTTGTTTAGGATTCGATGGAATTTGGTAGATCAAATGGTGATGAAATCTTAAACTAATCTTAAGTCTTATGAGAATTGTAAACTTTAGGAAAAACAATCATCAATGACCTAAATTGGAGCGAGATCACCATTCTTGATAATTTCGTTGCAAATTAGCAATTAAATGATTGATGATTCTCTTTGCTAAAGGCTAGATTTGAATGATGATCAATGAAAAGACAAGGGATAGTAAAGGAGAAACCCTAGTTTCTTCAAGAGATCCCTAATCTTCATTCATCGCCATCGTTCTAGCTATAATTCATTAATAAATAAGATTAGTAATTTTTAGTATTCATCATTGCTACGAATTCCTATCGATTCCTACAAGCTTCTCTATATTTTCTTGATAACTAAACTTAAATTTGGACAATTTCTTGATTATGAAATTTTAAACTTTTTCTTGATTTTCTTGAAATGACAACTCAATTAAATCTTGAAATCTCATTTTCTTGAATTTTCTTTTCTTTACTATTTTCTTTCGACTCACCTAAACCAAGATCGAATAAATACTTGCATCTCAGTGGACGATCCGTTCTCATTAACGAAACTATATCAACACCGTTATTGATTGCGGTTATAAATTCTTTGATTGTGATAACACTTTTCTTTTCATTCGAATCAATCACAAGAAATCAGATCAATCAAATGGCGTCGTTGCCGGGGATGCATGCTATTTTATTCGTTCTTGTTATTTGAGTTGAGAAAAACATATTATTCCATCAAATTTTAATTCAAGAATCGTTTCGTGTGCTTAACGTTTAGTGTTTGAATTTTGCCAGGGAATCTGGAATCATTGTACCGAGGAAATCAAGATTCAGAGACTTTCTGAAGAATTCAGAGGAGCACAAGAAGCTATAGAAAAAATTTTAGCACATATTTCCCACAGTACACCGCGGATCCGCGGCCAAATTGAGGTTTTTGCGGCGGTTCCGCCGCCGTTTAGGCGTTTCAGTGTTCCAAACTTCTATGGTATATTCTCTGTTCTTTCCTCTTCTCTCTGATCTTGTCCAATAACAACTTTTCTGCAGGATTCTTTGCAAAAATTCGCAGCGCTTAAAAATAAAATTTGTTGCGTTTCTTGAAATTGGTTGTTTGTGCATATTTTAATTACGGAAATTAAGGGGCAAAGACCAAATTCAGATTATGTGGGATTTCATTACCCTTCCTAAATCTCAAAAATCACAAAACTAGCATCCGCATCACTCTTCATTAACTAAAAAATATATAGATAAGACTCTAAGGACCGTCGCACTCAATTAGGACAGAAGAAGGTCGTAGGTAATCTATTGCTTATCCGCATTTCTTTTGTGGTGTCTAAGGCAAGTGTGTCTAAGGCAAGCGGTTACGTAGCGGAGAACCTCCTATTTACCTGGCACTTACCTGGCCATAGGAGAGATAAAGAGACAGTAGAGGATTTATCCTGTGATTTTTCTTCTAGAAGTCTAGGAGCGGTCTAAGTGACTTGACCTAGGTGACCATTAGATTTAGGGTTGCATGTGCATTGTTGTGTGATTTTTCAAAAATCCGTCTTTTTTCAAAAAAAAAAAACAACACCAAACCGACATTTTTCTCTAATTATCACAAACGCTACCACTTGTCCTACAACCGTTTAGCACATGTTAGGCTACATCCGTCTTGTCCACATTTCTTTTATCGACCCCAGAGTCGGTAATTCTTCGTCTTCTTTCCCACCACCCACCACGACCGAGATGGGCGGATATCCATCGAATTTCAATAACACCACTCTGTCACCACACGCAGGTGCGCAGAATCCTCCGCGCATTTTTCTCCAAGAGAGATACTACCATACACGTGGTCCCCTTCCCACCTGTCTTTCTATACCGCCAGCCAATGGGGACAATTACGAAATTAAACCTCATTTCATCAAATTTTTACCCAAATTTCACGGGCTCGAGTCTGAAGACGCATACGTTTTTATCACCAAATTCGAAAACGTATGTGCTTTGATGGGTACTTCACAACTTTCTGTGAATGCTATGCGTTTACGTCTTCTCCCGTTCACTTTGTGCGATTTAGCCGAGAAGTGGCTTTATAACACACCCGCACATTCTATTTCAACATGGGATGAATTCGTTGTAGCATTCCTTAAGAAATTTTATCCCAATCATAAGACCGCCCGCATTCGAAGTGAGATCTTCCAATTTACCCAACTTCCCAATGAACCATTTTAAAAATGCTTTGAACGATTCAAGGATCTTCTTATGCAATGTCCTCATCACGGAATCCCTAGATAAGATCTGTGTCGCATTATCTATGAGGGTATTGATCTCACAACAAAACAGATGCTTGAAACCATGTGTCAATGTTAATTCCTGTCTAAAGATGATGGTGAAGCTTGGAAATACCTGAAAGATCTTGCCCAAAACACTTTACAATGGGAAAGTGTTAGTCATTCATCATCTAGGGAAGGTATCAATCAGCTCGATGTTTCCATCATAATGAAAGCCGAAATGGCCTCAATACAAAGGAGACTCGATGCTATAGAAAATAGAATCTCTTCAGCCTCCCTAAGTCAGTACACACTCCCCAAAACCATGTGTGGATGCTGTTCTGATCCATCACATTTGACGGAAGAATGTCCTTTTAATTCTCCGTTTCAAGGTCACTCTAATGCTGCATTTCAGCAACAACCTAGAAACCATCTTTCTTCTTCCACATATAATCAAGGTTGGAGGAATCATCCTGATTTTGCTTAGAACCAACACCAAACTCAAAATACGGTTCCAAACCAGAATAATTTTCAAAGGGTCCCTCCACAACAACAGCAACCACCACAACTGAGTCAGCACCCATTTCAACCGCAACCTTTACAAAATCCGGCCAACAACTTTGATCCATCTTCTGTCGGTACCGATAAACCCTCTGCACTCAACATGTTCATTAAACATTCCATGCAAACGAATGATATTTTAACGTCTTCTATCCAAATGTTACTTCAAAACACTGTCTCCCACGGTGAGAGTGTTAAAGCGATAGAAGCACAAATTGCACTGTTGAATACCGCGATGAGTGCTAGAGAGAAATAGAAACATCCATCTCAACTCTTACCTAATCCTGGCTACTCACATCATGTGAGTGCTATGACCATGTTGAGATCTGGAAGAGTGCTGGATAACCATGTGGGTGAACAGATTGATAATGATGAATTGATCATTAACACCCCGGCTTCCGCTTCCACTTCCACTTCCACTTCCACTTCTTACCCTATTTCGTCTAGTTTACCTTTTTCTTCTGAGCCTATTCTCCGTTTTCCCCAAGTCTTGAACCCTCCACCCACTTCATCCTTCCCACCCCCATAAATTTCTCCACAAATGATGGACCCAACACTTATTGATAAAGCTTCATTTCCAGATAGGTTGAGGCCCAACAAACCTAATGCACAAATGGAGAAGATTGTGGACATGTTTAAGCAAGTCAACATAAATATCCCTCTCCTAAATGCTATACAACAAGTTCCGGCTTATGCGAAAATACTTAAGAACTTGTGCACAAGAAAGAGGAAGATTCAAGTGCCGAAAAAGATATTCATGTCGAGTAATGTAAGCATAGCTTTTACACAGCAATTACCCAAGAAACGTAAGGACCCTGGTTGTCCTACAATCTCTATTTTTATTGGGGGTAAAAATATCAATCGTGCTTTACTCGATTTAGGCGCTAGTGTGAACTTGCTTCCATATTCTGTGCATGAGCAATTGGGTATCAGAGAATTAAAACCATCGCAATGCACTTTACAGATGGCAGATCGATCTATCACCCACCCAAGGGATAAGCTTGATGATGTGTTAATAAAAGTTGGGGAGTTTATTTTCCCTGTGGACTTTATTGTTCTAGATACACAACCTGTAGCAAATCCACGGAACCAAATTCCGGTGATTCTAGATAGACCTTTTCTTGCGACTTCCAACGCTGTAATCAATTATCGAAACGGTTTTATGAACCTATCCTTTAGAAATAGGTCGGTTGAACTTAACATTTACAAGTTGGGAAGTGAACCCTCCGAACCCTATGCCCATGTATATTCTGTCGAATTAATGGATGTCGACAGCGGCGAACTTGAACAGCTTCACGATACTGATCTAGAATGTTTTCATACGTTGTTGTTTGACCCATATATGTATTATACGGACCCTTCTTTCAAGTTGTCCGGGTCAACATCTAATGCTTATTCTGAACCATTCATGGAGTCTGAGTATCATCCCTTCTTTCCAATGACATTATTCTTCGGGATATCGATGAAAGCTTCGCTGATGAACTCGCATTCTTAGCTGACACGGATTTTACGATTAATCAACCTCTACCTAAAGAAGTTGAACCACCACCTCTTCTTCTTGACAATAAAGAGAATGCGAGTGATCCATTACAATCATTGAGTCGTCTCTCCAAAACGAGACGCAAAAACATTCAATTACACTACTCATATTTTCCCCATTTCTTCTTCGCTCTATACAACATGTTCTTCCACCAACCGGTGCACTACACTGATAAAATCTTCAAATGGTTGGTGTTGACTTTCAGTCTTTGCAAAGCTTGGCATTGACCAATAACTTTACCCCCCTCCCCCTCTTATGATTTTAAAAGATTAACATTGTTTAACTCAAGTTTGGGGGGGTTATATTTTTGGCTCTTGAAAATAAAAGTTGTCCTCAAAATTGTGAGCCAAAAATAAGTTTGGGGGAGATTTTCACGTTCATTTATTCTTGTATCCCGTTAATAAATTTTCCTCCCAAACCTACAGGTTTTTGAGATTTAACAGATGACAACAGTGAGGACACTACTGTAAACAAGTTTTGGGGAGGTTTGTGCTTATTTACGCATCACTTTGCATCATACTTTGCATAAGCACAAAACATATAAAAAAATGTGTACATAAATTAGATAATAAAAGATTAGAAAGTGAAAAATTACATCTAAAAGATTGGAAAAATTTAAGAAAACCAAGAAAGTTAGATGTTTTCTTAAACGAAACTAGTAATAAGTAGTTATGAGCCGTTGTCCCAAGTGTTAGTAAGATGAAGGAAGTCACTAATCTGAGGATAAAAATAAGTCTGAAAAATAGTTCCTATTCTGGAAGCCAAACATCTGAACGTTGATAACCTACTATACGCACTTACACACGTCTTGAAACTCGGGATAGTAGAGGATACCTTGAAATGCTCTTGTCTAAAAGCCAAAGTACGAAGAAAATAATAAATGGAGAATAAAAATATAAAATGGTGAAGAAAAATGAACACTGGTTTTTTAATCACCTAGGCAGCATAAAAAAATATAGCGAGGGTGCTTCATCACCTAGTGCCTTAGACCAACTGGTTTGGGAATCACTGCTAAGTCTTAGGTGTTGCAAGACGAGGAAAACACTAAATACGCCTAACCTGTGAGCACATTTAGTAATCGGTCGGTTAGTACCTCAAGAAATATTAACGATCGCATGAAAAATGTGTAAGCAATTCCATCCAAACTATTCACCGACTAAAAAGTACTGTGGTGATGGACAAGAGTATGATAGCTTGAATTGAATTCTCCGAGTGTAGGGATGTCTTTTACACACACGTAGGGGTATATGATCAGTGTTTGGAAGAAAGGTAGGGATGAAGAATAAAGGTGATGTTTTATTGAGGGATGATATGATTTCTAACATCTTTACATGACTATTAAGATAGGGCTCATGACAACCGAAAAGGTAGTGTAGTTGGAAACTCTGATTTTCAAAGTCTTTCTTTTATAATTCCTATCTTTATATGTAACTTTCATAGTCTTCCTTTTATTATAGGATTTTGTGGATGCAATCCGCTGAAAACGCTCAGGAGACAACACTCCTCCTACTAGGGACACCTAGAGATTTAAAGGCTTGTTGCACGTGCTCAGTGCAATCGTTTTGCCTACGAAAGTGTGCTATTTAGTTTTTTCTTTTTCTTTCTCTTGTTCTATTCTCCTTCACCTGAATAAAAGAAGTTTGCTCGAGACGATCAAAATCAAGTTTGGGGGAATTTATTCAGTCTAAAATATTGCATTCTCAACACGACAATTTCCATAATCTTTCTAATCATCTAAAGGTGTTTGGTATAAATATAAAACATATTTGCAGTTTGTATGGAAAAGATCATTTAACATATGTTATACTTTATAACCGGCATTATGGAGGGAAATTATGTGTTTATTACTTCACGCATAATATTTTGTATCTTTCACATTCTTTACTGAGATCTTGTGCCAGATTATTCAGGTCAAAATAACTGGAATCAGAAAACTGCCGATATAATACAGGAAACCAAAGGATCAAATACCGGCAGCAACCAAGTAAATATTAGAAGATTCCAGACATCAAAAGAATACCTCAAGTCCAACTCCAGAACGCCCCAGAAAAACCATACACCGATCTCGCTACTTGGCCGCGGATCCGCGGCCGAGTTGGCCGTGTTGCCGCGAATCCGCGGCCGAGTCAAGGGCTTGGCGGGTCGAGAAATCTCCAGAAGTTTCTTCTCAACTTCTTAGCTTGCTGAGGACGCCTCCTTGTAACAACCTTATTCTAGAAGGCTCCTTGTAACAACCTACCTTATTCTATAAGGCTCCTTGTAACAACTTAACTTATGAGGGAAGCTTGATTTGAGATCTATAAAAGGGGATCTAGGTCTAAGGTAAAAGGTGGTTGTTGATTAGTTGTTGCATTTTGGTTGAATCCTAGTGACAAAGCTTCATCCAAACCTAAATCCAAATCAATTCAAGATCCAAATCCAAATTAAGAATCAATTGAGAGCATTATCAAGCGAAGACTTCGAAGATCCTTTATCGCAACGCCGATCGTCATCTAGAGAAAGAGATCCGCGATCGATCCACGTCTCACGGCGATCGAGCCAAGCAAAAATCGACGACAAATTCTCTTTTCAATGGAGCGATCGAGAGCTAGTCTTGTAAACTCAAATTGAGAGATGTAAATTTGAAGAAGATTTAATAAAGGTGATCAATTGTTAATTCACGCTTTCTTTAAATTCTTGCATTATGAAATTTTTAATTCTTCATTATATTATTTTCATGATGCGCGAGTGATATCTCCGCTTGTTTAGGATTCGATGGAATTTGGTAGATCAAATGGTGATGAAATCCTAAACTAATCTTAAGTCTTATGAGAATTGTGAACTTTAGGAAAAAAAAATCATCAATGATCTAAATTGGAGTGAGATTACCATTCTTGATAATTTCGTTGCAAATTAGGGATTAAATGATTGATGATTCTCTTGGCAAAATGCTAGATTTGAATGATGATCAATAAAAAGACAAGGGATAGTAAAGGAGAAACCCTAGTTTCTTCAAGAGATCCCTAATCTTCATTCATCGCCATCGTTCTAGCTATAATTCATCAATAAATAAGATTAGTAATTTTTAGTATTCATCATTGCTACGAACTCCTATCGATTCCTACAAGCTTCTCTATATTTTCTTGATAACTAAACTTGAATTTGGACAATTTCTTGATTCTGAAATCTTAAACTCTTCATTGATTTTCTTGAAATGACAACTCAATTAAATCTTGAAATCTCATTTTCTTAAATTTTCTTTTCTTTACTATCTTCTTTCGACTCACCTAAAGCAAGATCGAATAAATACTTGCATCTCAGTGGACGATCCGTTCTCATTAACGAAACTATATCGACACCGTTATTGATTGCGGTTATAAATTCTTTGGTTGTGATAACACTTTTCTTTTCATTCGAATCAATTACAAGAAATAAGATCAATCAAGCAGCGAAAAGGCATGCAGGTTGCTTAAATCCATTTATGGATTAAAGAAGGTATCGCGAAGTTGGAATATCTGCTTTGATGATACGATCAAAAAGTTTGATTTTATCAAAAACGTAGATGAATCTTGCATTTACAAGAAGATTGTAGGGAGTACAGTCACATTCCTCGTTTTGTACGTGGATGCCATTCTCTTGATTGGAAATGACGTTCCTATCCTACAATCGGTCAAACTATTCCAATCATAAAGGTTCTCCATGAAGGACCTAGGTGATACCTTATGCATTCTAAGCATTAAGATTTATAGAGATAGATCTAAGAGAATGTTGGGATTTTCCCAATTCAGGTACATAAACACCATACTAAAGAGGTTTAGTATGGAAAATTCCAAGCGAGTTAATTTACCCTCTTGTCACGGAATCACCCTCTGCAAAGACGAGTATCTAAAGTCTGATGGAGAGAGGGCTCATGAGTGTTATACCCTACGCTTTTGCTGTAGGGTCTATCATGTATGCGATGTTATGTACTCATCCAGATGTAGCTTACTCACTGAGTGTAGTAAGCAGGTATCAATCCAATTCAGGAGAGAAACACTGGACAGTTGTGAAGAACATTCTTAAGTACTTACAAAGGACTAAAAAAATGTTCTTATT
Organism: Agapanthus africanus; assembly: GCA_030015575.1. NCBI lineage: Eukaryota > Viridiplantae > Streptophyta > Magnoliopsida > Asparagales > Amaryllidaceae > Agapanthus > Agapanthus africanus. Next base: position 16,077,591 of record CM057347.1, read on the forward strand.
GTATGGTACCGGGGATCTCCAAATGGAGGCCTTTACCGATTCCAGCTTACAGAGTGACAAGGATGACAGCAAGTCTATCTTGGGTTTTGTATTTACCCTCAATAGAGGGGTGGTCTATTGGAAAAGTTCCAAACAGGACACCATTGCAGACTCAATGATGGAAGCTGAGTACATTGCTGCAAATGATGCTGCCAAGGAAGCAGTTTGGAAGCGGAAGTTCATCTCAGAGCTTGGAGTGGTTCCAACCATTATTGATCCAATATCCTTGTATTGTGATAATAATAGGGCTATGGCATTAGCCAAGAAACCCAGGTCCTATCAGCGTTCCAGACATATCCTGAGGCGATATCACCAGATCCAGAAGATAGTTGATCGCCGCGAGATCGAAGTTCGAAGAGTAGATACGAAGAATAACACTGCGGATCCACTAACGAAGGTCCTTCCACTGGCGCAATTTGAGCAACTTTTTAAGATATTGGGTATGAGATATGCTAATAATTGGCCTTATTGCAAGGGGGAGATTGTTAGATATGTATGCCCTAGAGACAATTATCATAATTGTTGGACATGTATATATCTACAGGATAATCTTTCTCAATATGATAATATGCTATTTGGTTTGGTTTTATCATTTGTGCGTATGGTTCAACTTGTTATTACTGTCGCTAATATATGTTGATAAAGCCTCTAGGATCTTTGGTTGACTGCCAGGATTGTGATGCAGATCATACTAGTGGGCCCTAAGTAGTCTATAAGCATATCCCTAAATGTTCCTAGTCGAAAGAATATCGAGACAAGCCATCGATGTCCCAGAGTACACTAGTGTATACGTTTCTTGACCCTATTTTGGGGCGATGGATGATCACATATCCATTGATGTTTGACATCAAAGATTGTATACAAGGGCTCATTAGAGACTGAGTACACTGAACGGACTCACCGAAAACTCTTAGATGGTATCATACTTATTGTCAAATAGCAGTTCTCTGGTGAATCTTGTACAAGTTAGTCTGTAGACCCGAGATCGTCATAGTGTCTTGTGTGGTTTCCACTGTGCTTTGATTTCCACCCTACCACAGATCTACTGAGTCATGTAAACAGGTGGTTTTTGGGTACAGTCCCGAGTCACATGGAGGCAGTGAGCGATAAGAGGGGTTTTGTTTCTTCCGGTATTAGGAGTTGATGTTGTGCTATGCGCGATTGGCTATAACTGCAAGTCCCTGGCCAGGGCCGATGAGATTTACTGATAAGTGTTATCAGTGGTTTCTCAATTGGTTATAGGCCATACATCGGCATGAATTATCGAGTTATTAGGGTCTAACGATTCCATCTCCCAGATTCGACATATCAGATGAAGAGACCGGACTGTACGGTAAGTGTTGCTTATAGGCTCTACAGGAGTTTGGACAAGTTTGCTTGTTGATCTTCTATTCGTTCAATAACTGGGTAGCCGTTACGTCCAGCTAGTACTGCTGACGGCTTGCGGGTATCTGATGTGATCATTACCTACTGCTAGCGTATTGTCGAGTATTTAGAGTCCCACATAGAGCTTTCCTAGCTCAAGCAAAATGAAGTAGGGCACCTATGAAGATATATGCGGGTGCTTAATTAAATACGAGTATATGATACCGTATTCTAATCTAGCGTTTTTTATATTAGCCGGGTTATATATGATATAACCAGATTATTGAATCAAGTGTTGATTTAATAATTTGATATATATATATATATATTAACTAATATAATGCTCATTTTAATTCCTTTCTTCTCATTATATATTTGATATATACAAATTGTATCATGGTTGCTGATACATAGAACATGGATATATGAGAATCACATTGGAGAAAAGGATAAGAAGGAAATGATTAACTTATATGAAAAAAACAAAAGGAAGAAATGGGTCATGACTTTTAAAAGGTTCTCCAAGATACTAAGAACCATGGCTCATTGTTTTCCTTTGTTTTATTGATCCAAATTTATCATTTTCTTAAGCTCATCTTATTCTCAAGGTTCATTCTCATCTCCAAGTTCATCTTCTTCATTTTCTTCTCTAGTTTTTTCTAGGTTGAAAAAGAGAAAAGAAAAGAAAGAATTTTTATGAGAAAAATCTGTATTTCATCAATCTACACTACTCTAGCAAATTAGTATAGGTTGTTCTCTTCACTAATTCAGAGATTACTGAAGTGTGAGCTTGAGTGTGAGATGTTTCGAGGTGGATCTTCTTCGACGACGAAGACTTCAAACAAGCTCGTTCCATCTTTCAAGTGGAGTCAAAGAAGAGTTCTAGGACTGCTACTCGGAGCAATTGAAGTGAAGAACTAGACCACAAAGGTTGTAGTGTCTTTTCACTTACTTATAATCTCTAGTTTGCTATACCATGAAACCCTAATCACTAGTTCGATTCTTGTTTAGTATACTTAGCTCTCTAGAATTTTTAAAATTGCTTACTTGCTTTTGTTAAAACCCTAATAGAGGTGAAAATACATACTTACGTAGTGTTCAAGTCAGGTATTAAAAATATCTACTTAATACTAACACAGAATCAAGCAGGTACAGGTCTTGTCTATCTAGACAACAAGTCACAACAATTCAGGATAGTCGGCATTGGTAATAATCCAAGTAACAGGTCTTGTAACGCATCATGAACATGTCAGGCAGTGTTTTAACATGATAAATACTAGATAGAAAACAATAACAAGTTCATTTAAACAGTGTAGGAGTAACTAATGTATTTTTAAAAAATCTAAAATTAATTAATTAACTAATTTACTATATATAAACCTGTGCGAAGTAACATTTACGTTTGCTACTAAACTTACGGTCATATAGTTAAAGGATCACGTATTACAATGGAATTATATTGAAACTATCACGAACTATCATGCAATCAGATAAACTTGTTATTGGTAAAATACATATTAATGCTATAATATTGAAAAATGATATTACTTGCTAAACAATATAATGAGAACACTTTAAATAATTGTATAAAGTTGGTGCACGTAAAATAGCATGTTGCAAGTTTAGGAACTTGGCTCCATTGATATACTCACGACGAAATGCAGATTTTCCGAACGACAATGATGTTCGAAATCATGACGTATTCACAACCTTGGCCACAAACGACTGTGTAATGCTCTGGGGTAACCTCTGGTACTCTATAGAATTCCCAGAGGCTGGTGTTCATAGTCGAAGGAGACGACGACGAGTCAGGGTTCTCCGGCGACGAGATGCATTCAAGTTTCGAACTTAGAGAAGAAGAAAAGAAAGAGAAAGAGATGAAGGGGGTCTGGGTTTGAAGAAAGGGTGACTGGAGATAAGGTCTGGGTCATGCTCGTCGGCAAGGAGCTAGGGTAGTGACGGCGACCGGCTCCGGCGAAGCAACGATAGAGAACCGAATGGGAAAGAAAAGAAGAAGAAGAAGATGATGCCGGGAATGAGGGCCTTGGGTCACGTCGAGGGTGAGGAAAAGAGGTGGTAGGTTTGTCAACGAGGTGATGGGGCGTCGATGATGATGAGGTCGGGAAAAAGAGGAGATGAGGTGATCGGAGAAGAAAATAAAGAAGAAAAGAAAGAGAGGGTGATGCTGGAGATGGGGTAGGTGGAGAAAGGAGTGTTGGCAATGACGAAGAAGAGGAGGTGAGGGTGATGGCGGTGGTGATCCGGTTCAGACGATGGCGAGAGGGGAAGACGAAGGAAGCAGGTTTGGTAATATGGGGTCGAAGCTCAGACGTGTTCTCGAGAAGGAGGAGATGACAATGTCGAGGAAAAGGAGGTGACAATGAAGGGATGATGACAATGAGGAGAGGTGAACGGCGGCGAGGTTTTGGAGATGGGTTAGGGCTTGGGCGAGGGACGAAGAACGAGAGGAGAGAGAGAACGACGGGAGGAGGGAGAGAGAGAGTTTTTATTAATAAAATAAGAAAGTATATGTTATTATATATATATCTATTATATGTATTATAGATTTATATTATAATTTGTATATAATATCAATAGTTATCAAACTTTCACCCGAAAATCTCTAAAAATATATTTTCTAAAGATATGCCCATACGTAAGATCTTAAACCATAATGCGACATTCCAATATTAAATACATATTCCCCCAAGTAAAATTTAAATAAACATATATAAAACTTTAATTAAAGGTATACAGATTATTAAATATTTTGTTAACTTACATTTTAGGATTTGCACATAAAGATAAAAGTGAAATGAGATATGAAGTGATATACTATGCAATGTCAGGTAGCAACAGAATTATTTTATTCATAACTTCTGATATATAAATATATATAAGGATCTAAATATATATAATTTGGGTATTATTCTAGATTCACATAGATACACTTCATTGATAGTTCTTCTGTATTGAAACAAAGGTCCTCTTTATAGGTACCACCCCCTGCTTGTTCACCGAAATGCCTCTACGTACAGAAGCACTGGTTGGTGCAAACGCAGTATTCTACACAGGAACCTCTTGCTGTAGATTACCCTTTTCTTTTACCGATAAATTCCGCTGCTCCCTAGCCATCTTGAGAAATTGTGAGAAGGTAGTCAATCCCAAAGATATGATGTGTCTCTGAATCTCCACATCAAGACTATGCATAAACCGTTTTTCCCTATCTGCCTCATTGACAACCAAGGGCTCCAAAAATCGACTGAGCCGGGTCCACTCCACTGCATGTGTATCAACAGATTCACCATTCTACTTCAAGGTAATGAACCTCTCTTCCATTTCCTCTCGAGAAGATTGAGGAAAGCACTTCTCTAAGAAACTTCACGAAAAGCTTGCCCAGTTGATCGGATTGGTCAGACGGGTCTCCTTAACAAGCCACCACTCGCAGGCGTAATCTACCAATTGGATGCGTACTACATCCACCCTTTTTTGTCTGGAATCTACGCGGCGACAAGAAGGTTCTCTGTATCTACTAGCCACTGCTCCGCTGCTAATGACTCTTCTAATCCTGTAAAGGTGGACGGACCGAGCTTCCTAAAGTCCACCACGGTTCCCTCACGCTGTGTTGGTCTGGAAGCTGCTTCCCTATCAGCTGTTGTGACAACAAATAGCTGAATTATCTTTAGACCTTCTTCGAAAGCCTCGGCCTGCCGCTGATTCAGCTCAGTTTGACGTTTTTGGTTTTCCAACATACCACATACCACTCCAAGTAATGCGGCGTTATATACATGCCTCTGGCATGACCGCAAATCCTTATCTGCCATGATTCTGAAGTCAAGGACACTGAAGGTGATTAGTAATGGTAAACATGATTCAACAAACAAGATATCGATAACTATAGATTCAAGACTAGTAAGGTAGTAATGTGGAAGGACAAGTTCCTAATTCCGGATTTCCTAGTTAGTGTACTGGGTCTAATACGCAACTACAAAAGAACCAAACCCGACAAATCCTAAAACCTATATGTCTGATACCAACAAAACCATGTCACGCCTTAAAATTCGTAAATACGATACATGACAAAGTCAACCATGCTACCTATGGCGAGGAAAAATCTTTCTATAGTTACATTACGGCTGTCAATCAGATATCAAGAACAATAAATAAAATCTAACTAACACATGTCAATCTGCCACAATAGATAAAAGTCAAAGAAATATATATAGCGGAAACGAATAAAAATCCAATAACAAAATAATATCCTAATCACGTCCCTTATGGGATCACATCGATAAATTTAAACTACATAAATAAAATAACTAAGTATCTCTAAAACTAATCATTAAACTCCTCACTGCTCAGCTTGTTTGTTAAAATAGTCTTGATCTTCCTGCGACAAGGTCAAAGGAACTGGGCCATGCAAAACCCAGACGTCAGTGTGTCATAAACATCAATAATGATAATAATAACCAGAATAGAAAGCTATGATGAAACATGAGTATAAATAATTATCGCAGGTGTAAACTCATAAGTAGTAAGAGTGTCCCTTTGGGTTTTCGTTACAGGTTTGAGTTGAGAGCTATAGGTATGTTACGTATATCCTAAAGTCTGTGCTCCTAGGTTACCTATTCTACAAGTCTTTGAAATCAATTAATGTAATCTTCATCGTAACTCAACAGTATATATCCCGTTCATACCCCTACGGAACCACGGCACAGTATATCCCGTTCATACCCCCATGGGACCATGTCACAATATACAATGGTTATTCCATACACACCCGGAATCATGGCAAATAATAGTAATATCCTCTTGAGTTACGTTTTGGTTACATTCTTGATTTCCCTTTTCCCCCAGGTTTCGTGTTCAACTCAGGTATTAACAATATCTACCTAATGCCAACACAGAATCAAGCAGGTACAGGTCTTGTCTATCTGGACAACAAGTCACAACAATTCAGGATAATCGGCATTGGTAATAATCCAAGTAACAGGTCTTGTAACGCGTCATGAATATGTCAGGTAGTATTTTAACATGATAAATACTAGTTGGAAAACAATAACCTGTTCATTTAAATTGTATAAGAATAACTAATATATTTAAAAAAATGTATAATTAATTAATTAACTGATTTACTATATATAAACCTATCCGTAGTAACATTTACGTCTGCTACTAAACATACAGTCATATAGTTAAAGGATCACGAATTGCAATGGAATTATATTGAAACTATCACGAACTAGCATGCAATCAAATAAACTTGTTATTGGTAAAATACAGATTAATGCTATAATATTGAAAAATGACATTACTTGCTAAACAATATAATACGAACACTTTAAATAATTGTATAAAAATTAGTGTAGGTAAAATAGCATGTTGCATGTTTAGGAACTTTCCTCAATTGATATACTCATGATGAAATACGGATTTTCCGACGACGCCGACATTCTAAATAACGACGTATACACGACCTTGGACACAAACAACTGTATAATGCTATGGGGTAACCGCTGGTACTCTGTGGAATTCTCAAAGGCTGGTGTTTAGGGTCAAAGGCGACGACGATGAATCAGGGTTCGCCGGCGATGAAATGCAGTTGAGTTTCAAAGTTAGAGAAGAAGAAAAGAAAGAGAAAGAGATGAAGGGAGTCTGAGTTTGAAGTGAGGGTGACTGGAGATGAGTTCTAGGTTATGTTCGTCGGTAAGGAACTATAGTGGCGATGGTGACCGGCTCCGGCGAAGCAACGATAGAGAACCGAGAGGGAAAGAAAAGAAGAAGAAGAAGAAGATGTCGGGGATGAGGGCCCTGGGTCATGTTGAGGGTGAGGAAAGGAGGTGGTAGTTTTCGATGAGGTGATGGGGTGTTGACGATGACAAGGTCGGGAAAACGAGGAGATAAGGTGATCGGAGAAGAAAAGAAAAAGAAGGTGAAGCCGACGATGGGGTAGGTGGTGAAAGGAGTGCTGGCGACGATGAAGAAGAGGAGGTGAAGGTGATGGCGGCGGTGATTGGGTTCAGATGATGGTGAGAGGGGAAGACGAAGGAAGTGGGTTCGGCTGTGGAGGGTCGGAGCTCAGGCGAGGTCTCGAGAAGGAGGAGATGAAGACGACGAGGAAAAGGAGGTGACACTGAAGGGATGAAGTCAATGAGGAAAGGTGAACGGCGGTGATGTTTTGGAGATGACTTAGGGCGAGGGCGAGGGACGAAGAATGAGAGGAGAGGAGAGAACGACGGGGGGAGGGGGGTTATTAATAAAATATTAAAGGATATGTTATATATATATATATATATATAGTATATGTATTATAGATTTATATTATGATTTGTAAATAATATCAATAGTTACCAAACTTTCACCCAAAAATCTCTTAAAATATATTTTTGAAAGATATACCTATACGTAAGATCTTAAATCATAATGCGACATTCCAATATTAAATACATATGCTCCCAAGTAAAATTTAAATAAACATATATAAACCTTTAATTAAAGATATAAAGATTATTAAATATTTTGTTAACTTACATTTTAGTATTTGCACATAAAGATAAGAGAGAAATGAGATATAAGGTGATATACCAAGCAATGTCAGGTAGCAACATAATTATTTTATTCATAACTTTTGATATATAAATATATATGGATCTAAATATATATAATTTGGGTATTATTCTAGATTCACATAGATACACTTCATTGGTAAATCTCAGATACAATTTTACACCATATTGGGTTCTAAACATGCGGGTCGGGTCAGATAACGACTACTATTATTCGAATCATTCGCAACCCAATAGATAAAAAAATAAAAGAATTATAAAGCAAGACCTAAAATACCAGGTTATATTGTATAAACGTACTAAGGTGTTACACTACCTTATACTACGCCTTGACACGGTCAACAAACGTAGCACGAATACTAAGTACTCTACTGTCTAAAATGATAGAAGGCTGCGGCTGGTTTTGAATAAAACCATCAACATAATGAACTTGATCTCATCACAGGAACCGATTGGTTTTGAAAATTTATAGTTGCGTAAACTTTTGCTCAAGAGTGAACTCCCTGTTAATGGATCTAGACACTTTCTTCCTTGAATGAGGTGAAGGATATTCCGAACCGAATATCACGATGCAAAGAAAAAGAATACGGATACAAAATAAATTTTAGTGACACAAACTTTTACCCAAGAGCGAACTCACAGTGACGGGATCAAGGCTCTTTCCTCATCGAATGAGGTGCAGGACATTCTTAAACGAATGGCATTATACAAAACAAAAGAATCGACTAAAATTTCCCTTTTAGAAAAAGTTTGATTCCAACAATGTATAGGTTTGTTTTACTTTGTATTAATCTAAGTAATACAATCCTATCATTTAGACAATCACATTATATAGAATTTTTCTCCTCCCACAATCGTTACAGAAAAAGTATGAAAAGAAAAAATAGAATGCTCATATACGCCATCCGCATTTGCCACGGAGCCCTGGGTCTTCATCGTAAGGTTACTTAACATACGACAGGGCGGGAGGAGGGATAGCGCGGAAGCAAAACGTATATAGCATTTACTTTTATATATACCATATATCACATATATTAATATATCATCACACGCAAATAATCACATTACAGCATGCGGGAAAACAATATCACTGAATTGGAATGGTCGGATCACCTAGGAATCCCGCGTTTCTTTCGAGCCACAAACGATACATGAAATTCCATAGTCGTGTGAATAACCCGTGCGTAGCCAAAAGCAGACCCCTACGAGTGCGGAAATCATCCGCCAATCAAAGAAATGAGGCAACCGAACATCATCACTATGATGGGGCCACCCAGCACTTTCTCGAATCCGATGACTTGAGAATTCCTCCGCGGGTCTATCTTAACACCCTACAAGCGTGGCGAGCAGCCCGCCAAGCCTAGAATCGAGTGATATGATCTTGCTCGCTTCCGAAGCACCGCCACTGGGTTTCGGGAGGCATCAACCATGCCATTTTCAGAAATTTGGCGTGCTTAAGAACCCTAACCTAGAATCTTAACTAGAGAATTAGACGAAACATGCATGTAAACATCTTTACATTTAAGTGAATAAGGAATAAAACATTTGTAGACCGGTCCTTCACTTCAAAAGCTCCGTGTAGTAGTCCCTTCGTTCCAAGTAGGGGACCCCCAGACTCTAGAAAGGCTCCACAAGATGAAAGGAACAAACTTACTTGATGTTTTCGAGGCCGAAGATGATCTACGCCGAAGAGACACTAACTTAAGCTAGCTCTTCAACAATTAAGAATTAGTGAAGCAAATAACCTTAACTAAATGGCTAGTCTAGTGTAGGTTGATGAAGTAGGACTTTTGCTCACTTTAGAAATATTTTTCTCACTAATTTTCTTCACCTCCCAAAAAGCTAGAGAGCTTGAGGAAGGAGATGAAGAAATGCGCCATGGAGAGAAGAAAGTGTAGAATGGCAACCATGGGTGAGTTAATATCATATACTAAATCATGTAGAGACTAAACCATTGTTAATCATAATGGTTGGGTTAATAAATATCTTTAGTAAAACAAAATTAGTGGACTAAGTCAATGGTTCCACAAGCTTCAACCATTGGACTAATTTCCAACTAATTTTGATTTATTTTAAATAAATAAAACCCTTCATTATATTAAGCATGGTGTGAGTCTTATATACCCATGTTGCATGTAGCAACAAGCATGGCACAATAGTATATATCACATATATATATTAAGTGTACACAAGTAAGAAAAAGAAATGCCTAAGTGGGCTAATATTAGTTAATGTAAATTAATATATCAAATATATAATTATACATTAAATTATTAAATCAACACTTGATTTAATAATCCGGCTATATCATATATGACCGACTAATATCATTTGTATCAACTTATCGAATCAACACTTGATTCGATAACCCGGCTATATCACATATAACCGGTCAATATCATATATCGCAAGAATAGAATACGGTATCACATAAGCGTATTAATCTCGGTCCCGCACATATCACATATGTGCTCCTACTTTGTTTCGCCTGAGCCAGGAAACCTCTGTGTAGGACTCAAAAGACTCATCAATATGCCGGTAGTAGGTGGTGATCATATCAGTCACCTACAAGCCGTTAGCGGTACTGCTAGACGTAACGACCACCCGGCAGAAGATCAACAAGCAAGCTTGTCCATACTCCTGCGAATCCAATAAGTAACACTACCGTACAGTCCTGTCTCTTTGTCAGATATGTCGCATATCCCAGCCTGGGGGTGGTAAACGTCAGACCCCAATAGCCTGATAAGTCATGCCAATGTGAGGCCCATAACGGTTCGAGAAACTACTGACAATACATACCAGTAAATCTTAGCAACTCTGGCCAGGGATTTCCTGTTATGGCCAATCGAGCATAGCACAACATCAACCCCCAATACCGGAAAAGACGAAATCCCCTCCTATCGCTCATTACCTCCATGTGACTCAGGACTGTACCCAAAAACCACCGTTTTGCACATTCTCTTGAACGTGGTAAGGTGGAAATCAAAGCACAGTGGGAATCACACAAGACTCTATGACGATCTCAGGTCTACAGACTAACCTGTACCAGTGTCACCAGAGAACTGGTATCTGACGTGAGGTATAATACCATCTAGGAGTTCTCGGCATGTCCGTCCAGTGTACCCAGTCTCCACTGAGCACCCATATACCATCTCTGATGTCAAACACCAATGGATATAGGATCATCCATCGCCCATCACATAGGTCGAGAAGCGTATATGCTGGTCTACTGTGGAATATCGATGCCCCGTCTCGATACTCCCACGACTAGGAACAATTGAAGGATTTACTTACCGACTACCCTGGCCCCACTAGTATGATCTACATCATAATCCCGGTAGTCTAGTACTCATCCTAAAGGCTTTATCAATATGTAACAGAGAGACAATTAGTGTACATGTTAAGATAAAGAGCAACCAGATAGCATACTATCATATCAAGCAAGAAAGTTCTCCCTATATATGTCCAAGCATCTATTATAATATACATGTACAATAATGGCCTTTAGGGCATACATATAACTAACAATCTCCCACTTGCACTAGAGCCAGTTGTTGTAGTATCTCATACCTAATGTCCCATAAAAGACTCTCTTGGGAAAGGCCTTTGTGAGTGGATCCGCCGTGTTATTCTTCATGTCAACTCTCATAACCTCGATCCTCTGGAGATCAACCATCTCCCTGATCAGATGATACTGCCTCAGAATATGTCTGGATCGCTGATGGGACCGGCGTTCCTAGGTCAAAGCCACAACTCTATTGTTGTCACAATAACAGTTATTGGACGCTCAAAGGTAGGAACCATGTTCATCTTATAAACAAGAAATATCCAGACATCCACTTTGGTAGCATCGTTGGTAGCGATGTATTCAGCCTTTATCGTCTAAATTGCCACGGTATCTAGCTTAGAACACTTCCAATATATCGTCCCTCCACTGAAGGTAAAGACAAAGCCTGTGACTGACTTTCAGTCGACCTTATCACTCTGGCAGCTAGAATTGGTAAAGGACTCCCACTAGAGTTCACCGTTACCAAACACCAAGAACATTTCTTCAGTGCTTCTCAAGTACTTAAGAATGTCCTTCACAACTTTCCAGTGATTCTCCCAAGATCCGATTGATTCCTGATCACTACACCTAGTGAGTTAGCTACATCTGATTTGGTACATAACATTGCATACATGATAGAGCCTACCGCCGAAGTATAGGGTATCCCTTGCACGCGAGCTCTCTCCAAATCAGTCTCGGGAGACATCTTTTTGGAGAGAGTGATTCCTGAGTAAGTGAGCAAACTACCACGCTTAGAATCATCCATACTAAACCCCTTAAGTACGATGTTAATGTACCTGGATTTGGGACACTCCCAACATCCACTTAGATCTATCTCTATAGATATTAATCCTCAATATGTAGTAGGTATCACCCATATCTTTCACGGAGAATTCTTGTGATAAGAGGAGCTTGACCGAGTGTAGCATAGGAAACCCATTTCCTATCAAGAGTATGTCATCTACATACAATACGAGTAAGACAGTCTTACTCTCTACAACTTTCTTGTATATACAAGGTTCATCTATCTTTTTGATGAAGTCAAACTCTTTGACTACCATATCAAAACAGATGTTCAAACTCCGCGGTACCTGCTTTAATCCTGATGGACTTAAGCATAGCCACTGGAGAAAAGGTTTCGTCATAATCCACACCTGGTTATTGACGAAAACCTTTTACTACAAGTCTAGTTTTGAAAGTCTGAACTTTTCCATTTACACAAAGAATCTTCTCAAAATCCATTTGCTCCCGATGGGTTTTACCCCTTCAGGTGCAACTTTCAAAGTCAAACTTTGTTGGTGTATATGGATTCCATCTCTGATTGCATATTATCCAGCCATTTCACAGAGCCTCCACTCGTGATGGCCTGCCTGAATCTGGTTGGGTCATCATCAACCATGATGCAATTCTCACTCCCACCGTCAGTAAGGAAACTGTAGTATCTCTCAGGTGGATGAGGAACCCTACCAGATTTGCAGATAGGCTGAGGTTCGTTGGGAACTATTGAATCTTTTGGTTTCACCAAATCATCAGCTGTTAGTTTGTCCAGCTGGAACTTCTTCCAGTTCTACCTCATGACCACTAATTTCTTCTATAAGAAATTCCTTTTCTAAAAAGGTGGCATGCTGAGAAACAAAACACCTTTTGCTCCTCAGTGGGGTAGAAGATATACCCTCCTGAATATTTAGGATATCCAACAAACTTATACAGAACTGACCTTATCTCGAGTTTGTCCGGATTCTGCCTTTTAACATAGGCCGGACAACCCCATATCTTAACTCGTTTAAGACATGGTCTCTTCCCATACCATATCACATATGGAGTGGTAAGCATTTAATTTGGTTAGAACCGAATTCAATAGTTATGCAGCTTCTCAAGTACATAACTCCAAAATGAAATAGGTAACTCAGCAGTACTCATCATAGAACGCACCATATCTAATAGGGTACGATACCTCCACCCCGATACACCGTTGTTCTGTGGTGTATACGGAGGAGTAAGCTGATAGAGAATCCTATTCTTTTTTTAAATAATCCAGGAACTCCGTGCTCAAGTATTCTCCTACTCTATCACATCGAAGGACTTTAATACTTATACCCGTCTAGTTCCCAACATCAAACTTATATTCCTTGAATTTCTTAAAAGTTTCAGACTTGTGTTTCAACAGGAACATATGTTCGAATCTTGAGGGATGGTCAGTGAATATAATGAAGTACGAAGAACCATCCCTGGCATTTGTAGACACATGACCGTATACATCACCATGTATCAGTCCCAAGAGTTCAGTAACTCTTTCTCTGTTTCCAGTAAACGGAGTATTGGTTATTTTACCTTTAAGATAAGACTGGCAAGTATTATAAAATGAAAATTCGAACGGATTCAAATATTCATCCTTATGTAATTTAGCTAGTCGTGTCGCATTGATATGACCTAGTCTACAATGCCACAAGAAGGATTTATTCATTTCTAAACTATTACTCTTGGGTGTGTTCTATATACTTTGAACCGTGATTTGATTTAGAACATATATGCCATTACATAACATGCCTGATCCAATTAACTCTTGATTAAGGAAAATGTTTACAACATCATCTTGCAATACAAAATTATATCCTTTTTTAACTTAATAAAGAAACTGATGTAATGTTGTATATCAGATTCGGCATGTAATAACATTTGTTCAGAATTAGTGTATTTACCACTTGGTAATACAAGGTGATATCTGCCAATTAATTTGGCTGCAACAATTGCACCATTTCCTACAATAGAGAATGATCACTTTTTCTCTGTTGTCTACTTGTCTTTAGCCCACGTAACATCTTACATATGTAGGATACTGTTCCGGTATCTCATACCTAGGACATAGAGGACACTGAGAAACAGTTCTCGGTAACGAACACACCCGAAGAATATGCATCAACATGCTCTTTCTTCGATTGGGGTGCATAGGAATCCTGGTATCCCCTATTTCCTGCTCGGACTTATAACAATTATAAGATAGAGCGGAACCAACGTTCCCCAACTCAGCATAATAAACAGGTTCGGTCAATACATCCATATTATTATCTTGATTAAGGCATCTCACAGTCGCTACCAGGAGAGAAAGAAGAAAACACTCTGCGTATACTCTTGCAAGATCATATTGGTTATTATTTTATCTAATCAGGATGGCTCCCATTGTTTTTATCAAATCTTTCATCAAACCCTAAAAGGTAAGACTAGCCGGGATTAATTACTCCCTATAAGTTCGCCAATTTTTCGGCCAGGCCAGTGTCGGTACATTGAGGGAGGTTCCCCATGCTTTCGCACGGACCTAATTAAAATAAAACTAATTTTCCCAGGGGCGTAATCACGTTAACACCTTTCTAGACACCTACTTTGATCAGCTAATTGTAATATGCAAAACTCTCTCAGGAGTAACTCTTACTCGTAGCGGGTATCGGGATCCAACTATCTCATAGAAGGTATGCAATCTTATTGCAAAACACTTGAAATTTCCGATAATATTTTGCTCTTAGCAACTTATGACCTTAACAAGATCAACAAATCATAAGCTCTAACCAAGTTCAACCTGTACATTTCATGATTGAATTAAACCCACCCGTACGACCCTTAACATAGTCAACAAAATCGTAAGACTACCCTAATCTAATCGCATCACATGCTTTAGCAGATAAGCACTAATCAGCTACCGCACGCTACGCCTTAACATAATCAACAAACATAGCACGAATACTAAGTAGCACTTATCTGAAATAACGGAGGGCTTCGATAGGTTTTTAAGAAAACCTTTTGCGTAATGAACTTGATATCGTTGTAGAATCGAGTGATTTTGAAAAGGGGTGTTTTTGAGGCTTTTACTAGTTTTGCTAAAGAGGTCACTCCAGGTGAAGGGATCTCGGCTCTTTCCTCATCGAATGAGGTGCTGGATATTAAGGAATAACGCTATGCAAAGCAAGAACTAGAAAAGCAATCAAAAGAAAAAACCGAGTGGGTTGTAGCATCTGCTAGTTTCGCTAAAGAGGTCACTCCCGGTGAAGAGATCTCGGCTCTTTCCTTATCGAATAAGGTGTTGGATATTCTACAAGGAATACCGCTATGCAAAGCAATAATTAGAGCTAACAGTTTTTAAAACAGGATTCTACAATATCTTTAGGTTTCTTTCTTTTCTTTCATTAATCTCATTAATAAGTCCCATCAATTATGCTCCCTAAGCATCACAGATAAAAAAACGAAAGTAGAACGTATACTTATGCCATCCGCATTCGCCACAGTGTCTCGTTATGCACCGTTAGGTTACTTAACTAACGACATAGCGGGGCGGGACTAGTGCAGGTTTAAAAAATAAGCAACGCTTATTATATATCATATATATAATAAGAACATTCGTCTCATCATATAAAGTGATCACATCAAAGAATATTAGCAGCAGAAGTCCACATATGAAATATTGGATATACTAGGAATTCCGTGTTTTAAATTAAGCCAGTAAAAAAACACGGATTCCACGGTCGTGATGAATAGCTAAACCTACATCCCTAGACCCCTACGAGAGCGGCAAGCAACCCTACCAATTCTAGAGTTAGGAGACCCGATCTTGACTCCTCGAGATGGTATCCCACTGGACTCTAGAACCCGGTTACTTGTGCTCTCCACCTTGGGTCTATCCTAATGCGGAAAAGTAAATAATATACATCAATGGTGACATCATCCTCAACCTGGAAGTTCCCCAATAAAAGAATATTACATACAAGTTTTTACATGAATGAAAATGAAAAACTCTCATCTCATATAAAACCCCCCGTCTATTCAAACACGACGATCCAATATAACATATTACAGCAACACATAACATCACATGTCATCAACGTATGTAAATATGCGTATCCCAATTGTCGTTGACATATAGCAACAAAACCAGCGATACACCATATATTACACTTACAGTCGCAGAAAAGAAAGTGAAAACTACAACAATTGGAATCTGTAACCACCTTAGATATCATAAACCCAATGTATCATATACTTTGGATTTCATGCTTAACAAAATTAATTCATTAGACATCGCATGCCGAACAATTATAAACCCCGCATTTTAGTCTCGATATTGAAAACACTTTTCAATAACCTGTCGGGCAATTCAACAAGATTCCCGACATCCTGATCGAATACTCATCGGAAACTTTAATAGACGGCCGCACCCCCGATGCCGTTGACGAAGTGTACTTAGGGGGAGCACCGCGGCCGTGAGCACCCGGAAGGATGCTTTTGGAAACGGGGTTCTCCTACAGTCACTTGGTCGGGCTATGTTGCATGGCTATCTGGTAATGTTACCCTGCGAGTATCCGCATATATGTGATTGCGACGGACTTTTGATCCACATCAAAATCCTGTGGCAACCGATCAAATAAGACTAAATTGCTAGATTTATAAAATTCAAATCAGTTTTCACAAAACAGATTATTGTGGATTCCAAATATTGTATCACAATCACAGATAGCAAGACGATGTTAAATATTTCGATCGAATCAATAAACGCCCAAATTTCCCAGAGAGCTCAACACTTGAGCATGGTTTAAAAATACCCAGAACATGCCACAGCACCTATGGACCAACCGTAGAAGGGTCAACCCTTGCCTTACCTATGGAACCGTGGAACTACCGCAGATCCTAGGGTTTGGCGGCATTTCCGACGATCATAGAATCGAGTTAGGGTTTCATTCTTCTAGAGCGTCCATAGAATCATGTTAGTGTAATATGCCCTAAAGGCCATTATTGTATAGTACTAATTTGTATATTACATTTTGGAAGCTTGGGATATATACACGGATTTATGACAGTCTTGCTCGATATACTAGTATGCTACTTGGTGTTGGGTTACGGTAGTGCCCCAGCCATCAATCCGTGACCAATTGTGGAACAAAAATTTATAAAACTTGGCGATACCACAACCTATTACCCGGATCTACCCATAAGCCCTAGATAACAAACTTGCGAAGGAGTTAGAATGGTTATACCGAATAGATCCGTATTCTTCGGTCTTTAACCATCATCCCAAGCTCCTAGGGGCATCCTTGATTAAGCTTGATCTCCGGTCTCCCTCCATCGAAGATGATCCACCCGAGAGTCTATACAACGAGCTCCAACCTCACATCAGAGGCAACTAGGGAACCTAGATTGCTACTCTAGATACCGTAGATGAAGTAGAGAGTGATGAAGGATTAATTTGTCTCAAGAAACCCAAGGATTCTCAACTCATGAGAGGGTTTGGGTGGAGCTAGAGGAAGAAGAAGATGCCATGAGAATGAGGTGTTTTTGTTTGTTGTGAGCAATTCAAGAAAAAGAAAAAGAAATGAATAATGGCTTGTATTTTTGTTTGTTTTGTGAGTGTGATAAGAATAATGGAGCCATCACATAAATATCCATGTCCCCAAAATATTTCAGTCAAAAAAAAATATCTCAAGTCAACATAATCTCACAACAAACAAAAACCCTAAGTATGGTAGAATAGTAACCATGGGTCACTAATTAGCCATGCCACAAAAATGCAATAAACACCTCATCCTACACCTCAATAACATTTTAATCCAAAAAGGTCTAAACCATGATGAGGTGTAATCTTCTAAAAGTAATCTTATAATAAATTACAAGAATACCCCTCAACCGTATATACATACCTGCATCCGTATTCCAAAGAATACGAATACAAAGAGGCAAAAATAATCCAACAAATATAATACTAGGATCCGTCTTAAACCAAACCCTACTAGTATTATCCGTCCGAACATCATTCATGCACAAGTACACGTATGTGATCGAACCCTGCCGTAAAACCATATGGCATCTACATCGTTTCTCCTAAAGCAAGGAAACCCTCTTTGTGGGACTCTAAAGACTCGTCAATACGCTGGCAGTGGATTTAACTACAAGCACGTTAGCGGCACTAGCTGTACGTAACGGCTACCCAGGTATTGAGCGAAAGGGAGGCCGATGAGAAAACTCATCCTGAAACCCCTACTGAGCCTTACAGTGACAATATTCGTACAGTCCTGTCCGTTCGTCTATGAGTATCGCATATTGAGTATAGGGGGTGGATAAAGTCAAACCCCTAATAACTTGACATTCAGTGTCGGTATGAAAGCTATCACCACCTGAGAAACTACCGATCCTAGATAAGTAATTCTCGACAACCTTCGCCAAGAATTTCTGGTGATGGCTACCCGTGCACACTGCGACATCAACTCCCAATACCGGGAGAGACGAATCCCCTGACGATCCGCTTACTGCCTCCATGTGTCTCGGGACCGTACCCAACTAAAACCAGTTTACACAACTCCTTTGAGTCATGGTAGGGTAGTAATCAAAGCACAGTGGGAACTCACACGAGACAAATGACGATCTCAGGTCGATAGACTAATCTGTACACATGTCACCAGGGAACTGCTATCTGACAATAGGTATAATGCCAACTAGCATGTTCCTGGTGAGTCCGTCTGGTGTACTCATAACCCAATGAGCACCTGTATACATCTTAGGTGAATAAACTGACACCACTGTCTTGTGAGACCGGCCACCGCCCTTCGTCAGGGTCTCGATTAGTATACACTAGTCTACTCTGGAGTATCGATGCCCAATCTCGAAACTCCCTCGACTAGGGACATTTAAGGATGTGCTTATAGACTACCCAGCTCCCACGTATATGATCGCCATCATAATGCTGGTAGTCAAGCAAGAATCCTATAGGCTCTATCACCGTGTAATAGTGATCTGTAATATCACCTAAAGCATGTATACGATGATAAAGACAAGCCAGATAGCATACTATCATCTCGAGTAAAACTGTTCTACCGGTATAGGTCCTCCCTCAATCATTACAATCACGTGCCTGCGATCCAATAATTGACTTGAGGGCACTAAAGCCAACAATCTCCCACTTGCACTTAAGGCTAATTATTGCGGTTTCGCATACTCACAGCCCGTGTGATACCGAACACCCAACTTCTCTACTAATCAGTTTCACAAAGCTCGTTAAACTATTGTGTTTGAGAAATAGCCTCAGTGAGTGGATCCGCTACAATGTTTCTTTCTATGTCTCTCTTTATCTCAAGTTCGCGGATAAAGCCATCTCCCTAAATATGCAATACCTGTCTTTGAATATGTATGGATATTTGATGGGGCCCAGTTCAAAAATGAACTCCAAATCCAGCAAACTTCTTAGATTGTATCGTCAACTGAATTTAATCAGTATCATGCGTCATGCCTTCCTCAGTATCCGCTTGGACCACCTGTCCAAACTATTGCCCCTCAAAAGAGGGAAAACTATAACTCTGACAGTCACTCTGTCATCCAGGTCACCTTGGATGCCTGGAATGATAATCGTCTCCCGAAGGAGTCTGCCGTTACCAAATCCCTAGAACATCCACTTATGTTCATAAACTGCTTCCGAACGTTTCTCCAGGATTGGATTAATATATAAACTTATTGCAACTAGTGCAAAAACAATATCTGGTGTGGTACTTGACATCTCATGATTGACTCAATTTCCTAAGCAAGTGATATGCCAATCAAGCACATCTCTTTCCCCTTTAGTCTGTAAGAAACCTTTAGAGAGGGTGAATCCATCACCTGAAGGAACACCACCATTTCAGGAGTCATCCATTCTAAAAACACCTTTAGAATACTGTCTAAGTATCCAGATTGGGAAACTACCCAAATCTAGATCTAAAACCATAGATCTAGTAACCAGAATGCTTGATATAATATCCATATCCTATATGGAGAAACCACTGTGTGACAACCACAGTATAACCGATCGTAGTGTAGGAATTTCACTTCTTATAAAGTGTATGTCATCCAAATACCAGGACATTATACCCTACTACCTTCTTAACAGATCCAACTCCTATTCTGATGAAATCAAAGCCTTTGACTGTCACATAAAAAATAGATGATCTATCTCCTCTATACCTGCTTTAGTTTATAAATACACATAAGCTGCTTGTCCACTATGCTTCCGCTGCTCCCACTGACTACAACAACCCTCTGATAGAGGCATATACACGTGCACTTCAAAATATAGTTTATAACGACGCTATACTCATCCTCCTGCCGGGTCTCATATTCTAGAACGGCAGTAATGGCAAGTCTGGGTAAACAAGAACCTTCCTGTCACCGTCTTTGAGGATACCGAAGCACCTCTCGGGTGCCTGAGGTTACCTACCATATCTGCGGAGTGGCTAATGGAATGTCAAACCCGATTGAATCTTTAAGTTCTATAAAATTTTCAGTAATCGTTTGTGGTTCTGAAATCACTTCCAGTTCTACTATACTCCCACTACTGTTTTCTGAAAAAGTCAATTTTACAAAAACGGTGGCAAGTCAAGAACAATATCACTATTGATCTTCCATATGGTAGAAAGTTAACCCTCGTCATAGCTCGGGATAACCCACAAACTGCCATTACTGAAACATGCCTTGAGTATGTCCAGAGTCTGGTTTTAAGCATAAACCGGACAACTCCATATACCTTAACATCGTTAAGATATGAACCATTCTATATTCAATATAGAAACAGAGGCACTAATTTAATTGGAACCAGATTCAACATGTCAACTAAATGGAGAGAGGCCGATCAACATTACTCAACTTAGCAGTGCATCTAGATATGAGTAAGCTGAAAGAGAAACAAGTTCTTAAAACCATTACTATCAACTGAATACCAAGCACAAGTATCTACATCTTCGATCACCTCGAAGAATTATGATACTTGCAACACATGATTCTCTACTTTATTCTTGTACCTATAACTTCTCAAAACTTGGACCTTGTATTTCTACGAAACACTTGTCTAAAACTGGGGAAGTCACAAGTAAACAGAATATAGTACGAGTACCAACCCCTTTGTCCTAATGGATACTGAACAACATACAATATTTTGTATAAGTCCCCTAAGTTGAATAACTCAAACTCTGTGAGTCATAGATTGAAAAATGTACTATGGTTAAGAAGAATTACACCGCTGTTTAATGCTCCTTACCCAATCATCAACTGATATAGGTAAATGTCATAGACATAATTTCAAAAAGTTATATCTCACTTTATAAAATAAACGTATAGATATATCAGTTTGAAATTGCTGCATAACAACGGATATTCAAAACTAAATATTTGTCGTCAGGAAAAATCCCAGGCGATTTCCTCAAATATCACCAATTATAACGAATTCCGATATAATGAGGATATAATCACCTAATTCCCAATAACTTACTCCCACTCATCATCTATAAAACCATACAGATTTGAGAATCAAACCTGGTAAATACATACTCAGGAGTAAGGATCTAATTGGAAAATCAGTTTTCAATTAACAACGCATAGTAAAAATAAAACATGAAAATGTTTCAAAGGGGTAGCCGGGTATTCCTAGTAATGCCTCTTCCATTATCCAGATTCATGACTGTGACCGTATAATTCCTTTCCATCTCTCCAAATCCTTTTATTTGTCTTTACTCATTACCTTCTGTACATCATCCTTAGGCTAAATGGTTTTCTTGCTTCCCTGCCGTTCGGCACCAGCCTAAGGTTTGGAAGAAGACTATCCAATAAGAATAATAGGTGTACCCTCCTAATCCTAGGAGCCCTCGCAACCCGAGAGAAGGTAAAGGGAAAAGACAACTGAATAATCCTTATTCTATTTCTCCTGAACCAGAATCAATTCTCGAACTGGAACAAGTTCCTTCGAGTTCGTACGTAACTATACGATGGATTATCCAATAAATGTGGATCTTCATAGTGATACGGGGTGTTCTGGAGAAATGCAAAGGTGAAGTAGGAGTGGCGATACTATACACGGTTTGTTCGTAAATGATAGCAGTCGCAATTTACTTTGCCCTCTTTCTAATCCCTTTATTTGTCTTTACTTATTACCTTCTGTACACCACACTTAGGCTAATTGGTTTTCTTCCTTCCCTACATTTCAGCACCTGCCTATGGTCTGGATGAAGACTATCCAATAAGCGCAATAGGTGTACCCTCTCCTAATCCTAGGAGCCCTCACAATCTGAGAGAAGATAAAAAGAAAAGACAACTGAATAGTCCTATTCAATTTCTCTAGAACCGGAATCCATTCTCAAATCTGAAACAAGTTTCTTCAAGTTTGTATGTAACTATACGATAGTCATATCCAACAATTGTGGATCTTCATAGTGATACGGAATGTTCCGAAGAAAAGAAAATGGTAAAAGTAGGAGTGGCAATGAAGTATGCAACTCTGACGATCCAAAAGCCAGTATGTTTTAAGAAGGTCCGGTTATCTTGATTACTGAGTACAGTCTAGGGTCGGGCCATGGTCGCTGCCAAAGAGAGAGAGAAAAGAAATACTCAGTGTGCACTCTAACCTAGATCAGAATGGTTAATCACTTTATCTAATCAGGATGTCTCGCACTGTATCTTCAAATTCTCCTCCAAACCTGAAAGAAGAATTAGACGGGATCATCTAAAATCACCGAAGGAGTAAACCAACTCATCAGTCGGAATCGGGATCCAACTATCATCGCATGATAACCTGATGGAATCCACTCAAGTTATCATACTCCAGAAGGTATGTCCATGCCTGGAAAGTTTCCTGTATGTTTGAAACTCCCGATGTGATTTTTACACCATGCTCTTATGACCTTGACGAAGGTCAGCAAATCATAAGTCACATGTCAAGTTCTACCCGTCATTGTCCAGATTAATTTGAACCCATCCGTACTCCCCCTTGACGAAGGTCAACAAGGCTGTACGACTGTCCCAAACCAAAGCATCTATCTATGCAACAGAAAGGCAACAAACAACTACCATACACTATGCCTTGACGAAAGTCAACAAACATAGCATGAATACTAAGTGCTATCCGTCTGAAATGACAGATGGCTACGAATGGTTTTTAGCGAAAAACCTTTAACGTAATGAACATAATATCATTGAAGGTGCTGGATAGCTTTTTAAAAATATCTAGTGGCGAAAACCTTTGCTAAAGAGGTCACTCCCGGTGAAGGGATCTCAGAACTTTCCTCGTGGAATGAGGAGCAGGATATTCCTAACTGAATACCTCGATGCAAAGCAAAAAAGTAATCAACTATAGTGAAGTTATTACCCTGACGCAAACTTCTGCCCAAGAGGTCACTCCCAGTGAAGGGATCTCGGCTCTTGCCTCGTCGAATGAGGTGCTAGATATTCATAACCGAATACCGTTGTGCAAAAGAAAAGAAAATGTCCTTGTAATAATAGCTTTTGAAAATTGTTCCAACAACATCGAATAGGTCTGTTTTCCTTGTATTCATCAGAATCAATGCTGTCCCATCAATTAGTCACACCAGAAAAGAACGAAAATATGATGTACGCATATGCCATCCGCATTTGCCACTAGACCCCGTCATCACCCTTTAGGTTACTTAACTAACGACAGAGCGGGGGTTGGACTAGCGCGGGTGTAAAACATATACAACATCTACTAGTATATATATAACAATATATAATAATCGCTCCAGGCATGATAAATGCAACATCACAGATAAGCAATAAGTATCACAGAACAATACAGATAATCTGGGAGCCCCGGGTTTCCTTTGAGCCGCAAGTGAAACCCGACGTTCCCCTGGTTGTGTGGATGGCCTTTTCAATGAAAACCTAGATCCCTACGAGCGCGGCAAGTCACCCGCCAAAACCAGAAATGAGGTAACCCCCTTCATCAAAGTGAATGGGCCACCCGGCACTTCACAGAATTAGGTAACTTGAGCACCCCTCCTTGGGTTAACCTGTACCCCCTACGAGTGCGGCGAATAGCCCGCCAATTCTAGAGGGAGGCCACATCCATCTCACCACCATGTGATGTTGTCCTATTTCCCTCTAGAACCCGGCTAACCGTGCACTCCACCGCGGGGTAATCCTAGTACAGAAAAGAAAAGAATATATACAACGGTGGCATCGACCTCAACCTGGTCGTGCCCTAAACAAATAATATACAAACTGGCAGTGACGATCGTCCACATGTCGGACGCTTGCACCGCAATATTAAATGTACAAATAAATTCAAACTATACTACCATTTCACCCAAGCTATCCACCACGACGATCCCGCCACAACCACAGCACAACACAAAATAACAACGTGAATGTCACGTTCGCAAATCCATCTAAAAGAGCATATAGCAGTTAGACGAGTTGTACCGCTCTAATGACATTCACGGTCGCAGATAGTAATGTATGTACAGAAAACTACGACATTAGAATTCCGCACGCAATTAGCAAACTAAACCAATTTCCAAAACCATGAAAAAACAGTGAGCTAAAATTCCAAAAACCGATCGTTTAAAACCAATTCGGAAGTCCGAATCAAAACGAACGCGCCCGAACCTTCGTGGGGAGTTAGAGCATGAAATTAACTTCAAATCGGGGGGCCTAGAGGGGGTACCCCACCCTCGAGGCCACCACGAGCTGGCCAGGGGGTGAGGCAGACCCGAAACTGCCCAAGGTGGGGCAGTTTAGGGTCCGCACCGCCAAAACCACCTTGTGGTGGTCCTAGGGAGTAGGCCCAGCCATTCAGTCCCTCCCGGGGGGTTCCCCGGGGTACCCATGCACCATCCCGCGGCTTCCGAGTTCAAACCATGAGCCCGTGGGGTGTGCAAACATCTTAAACTTTCAGTTTTCGGAACTGTTTTTGTCGGCAGTTTTTGCACGAAAAAAACGGAACAAGCAATGAATCCCCAACGACAAACGAACAGCGGAGCGGGGCATTTTCGGGCATTTCTAATGTCGCAATGAGTTAACTAAGGCTTATGGAGTGGCTATGATACCATGTTGGGTTACGACAGCACCCCGGCCATCAATCCGTGACCAATTGCGGAACAAAAATTTATAAAACTTGGCGCTACCACAACCAATTACCCGTATGTACCCATAAGCCCTAGATAACAAAACTTGAAAAGGAGTTAGAATGGTTATACCGAATAGATCCGTATCCTTCGGTCTTCAACCATCATCCCAAGCTCCTAGGGGCTTCCTTGATCAAGCTTGATCTCCGGTCTCCCTCCATCGAAGATGATCCACCCGAGAGTCTATACAACGAGCTCCAACCTCATATCCGAGGCAACTAGAGCACCTGGATCGCTACTCAAGATACCGTAGATGAAGTAGAGAGTGATGAAGGATTAGTTTGTCTCAAGACATCCAAGAATTCTCAACTCATGAGAGGGTTTGGATGGAACTAGAGGAAGAAGAAGATGCCATGAGAATGAGGTGTTGAGAGCAACTCAAGAGAGAGAAAAAGAAATGAATAATGGCTTGTATTTTTGTTTGTTGTGTGAGTGTGATAAGAAATAATGGAGCCATCACATAAATGTCCATGTCTCCAAAATATCTTAGTCAACAAAAAATATCTCAAGTCAACATAAGCTCACAACAAACAATAACCCTAAGCATGGTAGAATAGTAACCATGAGTCACTAATTAGCCATGCCACAAAAATGCAATAAACACCTCATCCTACACCTCAATAACCTTTTAATCTAAAAAGGTCTAAACCATGATGAGGTGTAATCTTCTAAAAGTAATCTTGTAATAAATTACAAGAATACCCCTCAACCGTATATATATACCCACATCCGTATTCCGAAGAATACGAATACAAAGAGACAAAAATAATCCAACAAATATAATACTAGGATCCGTCTTAAACCAAACCCTACTAGTATTATCCGTCCGAACATCATCCGTGCACAAGTATACATATGTGATCGAACCCTGCCGTAAAACCATATGGCATCTACATCGTTTCTCCTGAAGCAAGGAAACCCACTTTGTGGGACTCTAAAGACTCGTCAATACGCTGGCAGTGGATTTAACTACAAGCATGTTAGCGGCACTAAGCTGTACGTAACGGCTACCCAGGTATTGAGCGAAAGGGAGGCCGATGAGCAAACTCATCCTGAAACCCCTACTGAGCCTTATAGTGACAATATTCGTACAGTCCTGTCCGTTCGTCTATGAGTATCGCATATCGAGTATAGGGGTGGATAAAGTCAGACCCCTAATAACTTGACATTCAGTGTTGGTATGAAACCTATCACCACCTGAGAAACTACCGATCCTAGATAAGTAATTCTCGAATACCTTCGCCAAGAATTTCTGGTGATGGCCACCCGTGCACACTGCGACATCAACTCCCAATACCGGGAGAGACGAATCCCCTGACGATCCGCTCACTGCCTCCATGTGGCTCGGGACTATACCCAACTAAAACCTATTTACACGACTCTTTTGAGCCGTGGTAGGGTAGTAATCAAAGCACAGTGGGAACTCACACGAGACAAATGATGATCTCAGGTCGATAGACTAACCCGTACACATGTCACCAGGGAACTGTTGTTCATTCCAGAATATTGCATTTAAATACCACCCATTCTTATGCTCGTTTGTTTATAGGCAGGTGCTTTTAATCCGTATTTGCTATATATTTACAAGGCTATAGGTTCCTAGTCCAAAATAACGCAAATGATACAAAATCTCCAGTGTTACGCCAAATTCAGAACATGTGTTGCCAACTAATAAAAGCTGGGTTCCGGTCATCCGTATCCATCCAGTGCCGCTTACTAGTTCCAGAGACAAGACAAATGACAGTGGTCATTCGTGTCTCGGACAAGCACAGAGCACAAGGGGGGCAGCACAAGAATCAATGGGTGCGCGGAGCTCGAGGGAGATAAGATCAAAAGAATTATTTTTGAAGCCATTTTGGACTGTTGCAGATTTGAAGAAATTATTGAAGCAATTTGCAATTTGGAACATGTAGAACAATAGAAGAAAGCAACACAAGAAACCACACAAAAAAACGACAAGTCAACTCCTCAAAAGAGCCGCGGGATCCATGGCCAATATGGCAACTCGGCGGCGGATCTGCGGCCGAGTTGACTCAATATCAACTCGGATTTTTTGGGTAGTTTGGTAACTTTGTATGGGCTCAGAATCTTGCCCTAGGGTTTCAGCACTCAGCCTATAAATAGCCCAGTTTTGTTCCAAGCCGAGGATGCTTCTTTTTTTTGTTAGGATTTAGTGTAGTGTTAGTTTTGCTTCTTCTCCTTCTTCATGTATTCCTCCATTAAAATTTAGTGAGAGCATTGAGTGGATGATGAAATGAAGATGAGAGTTTGTTATTTTTTAACTTGTATCTTTTGATTCTTGCATTGTCCTTTTAATTTCTAGTGTAAATTTATTCTTGTTATTAAGTAGTTGTTGATATTTCTTTTGCTTGTTCTCTTTTCTTTTCTTCTCTTATCGTATTTTTCAAGTCATGATACTCGACGGAGTTCCTTGCTTAGGTGAGGACCCAAGTAGTTAGCTTGTAAAACCGTATTTTTTCCTTTTCATTCTTTTCTTCTTTCTTGTTATGTTTTTCTTTTCTTTTAAAATGTGTGAATAATTCCACACTTGTAAAGCTAAGGAAAGTGGTATGAGGGACGGAAAAATCCCTTATGCTTCTCTTCGCCAAACAACTTGAAACGAATCTCGACCAAATAAACACAACCCCCTCACTTAGGCGTGCTATACGTGATATATAGCCGCGACCTAATTCGAGAAGTCCTTCAAGCACGCTACAACGTGACATATAGTTGTGACTTAATTGGATACTTGGTTGTGGGTGTTTGGCCGAGAGTTGGAAATAAGCGTATTTAGCGGACGGATAAGGGGCACTAGGAATGGATTTAGCATTGGAAAGCTTGCTTAAACTCGCAAATCCAATTCCTATGTCCTCCTAATCACCGCTACTTTCGATTATCCCAACATTGTCTTAAGAATGGCAAAAGAAAAGTACAAAACTAATCCTAACTCTACTAACCGATCTTAACCTTAACAAGCTTACTTGAACATAAATACGAATACTTAGGTTAGAACGGAACAAAATACATATACATTCTTTATTGACTCGTCTAAGACTCGAACGGACATACAACCATCTCCCTGAGGATCGACCCGTGCTCAACCGGCTAGCTGCAAAGCGACCCCGTCCTTGATCGCGGTTAACTTTAGAATTTTGAATACGTGACACGCCAAAAGCGTGCAATCAACTGCTATTTGACAATAGGTATAATACCAACTAGAATGTTCCTGGTAAGTCCGTCCGGTGTACTCATAACTAAATGAACACCTGTATACATCTTAGGTGAACAAACTAACACCAATGGCTTGTGAGACCGGCCACCGCCCCTCGTCGGGGTCTCGATTAGTATATACTAGTCTATTATGGATTATCAATGCCCGGTCTCAAAACTCTCTCGACTAGGGACATTTAAGGATGTGCTTATAGACCACCCAGCTCTATATGATCGCCATCATACTGTTGGTAGTCAAGCAAGAATCCTTTGGGCTCTATCAACATGTAATAGTGATCTGTAATGGCACCAAAAGCATGTATACGATGATAAAGACAAACCAGATAGCATACTATCATCTCGAGTAAGACTGTTCTACCGGTATAGGTCCTCCCTTAATCATTGCAATCATATTCCTGTGATCCAATAATTGACTTGAGGGCACTATAGCCAACACTTGGTTTGTATCTATCTTAATATGTGTATATGTTTCTTTTAACGTATCGCTAATATATATTAATAGAGCCTTTAGGATCTTTTCTTGACTACCAATGTTGTGATACCAGTCACACTAGTGGGGGATGGGTAGTCTATAAGCACATCCTTACACAGGTCTCTAGTCACTGGATTATCGAGACAGGGCATCGATACTACAGAGTAGACTAGTGTATACGCTTCTCATCACAGCAGGGGAGATGGTCTGTCCAACAGCCATCAGTACGTTGTACTGGAGATAGTATGCAGGTGTTCATTAGGTTATGAGTTACACTGGACGGACTCGTGGGAAACTGCTGGTTGGTACTATACCTATCGTCAGGAAGCAGTTCCCAGGTGACATGAGTACAGCTTAGTCTGTCGACTTGATACTGCTACTTCTCCTCAAGTGTGTTCCCACTGTTCTTAGATTACTACCTTACCATGGCTCTATTGAGTCGTGCAAATAGGTAGTAAGTTGGGTGCAGTCCTGAAGCACTTGGAGGCAGCGGCGGTTAGATAGGATTCGTCTCTCCCGGTATTGGGGTTTAATGTCGCGCTGTGTTGGAAATCCATTACACAAAGTCCCTGGCCAGGGCATGGGAGATTTGCTGGTAGGGATTCCAGTAGTTTCTCAGGGTTATTTGGCTGCTCTCCGACATGACTTATTACGCTATTAGGGGTCTGATGCTTGCCGCCCCTAGGACGGATATGCGACGCTCTTTGACATACAAACCAGACTGAACGAAGATTGCCACAGACAGGCTCAGTAGGGGTACGCATGAGTTTGCTCGTCGACCTTCTTATCGATAGATACCTGGGTAGTCGTTACGTGCAGCTAGTACCGCTGACGCGCTTATTGTTAAACCCACTGTCAACGTACTGTCAAGTCTTCAGAGTCCCACACAGACGAATTTGATCCAACGACTAGGCTTCGTGCGCCGCGCCCATAATGAACCAATTGACACATACAACTGTGGCGAAACGTGTAGAGGTCGTATGGTTTTACAACAGGGTTTGATCATATACATGTACTTGTGCGCATATGATGTTCAGGCGGACAATACTAGTGGGCTTTAGTTTAAGCCGGATCCTAGTATTCGATTATTGGATTAGTTTTGTCTCATTGTATTCGTGTTTCTCGGAATATGGATGTGGGTATGTATATACGGATGAGAGGGGAATTCATGTAATTTGATCAAGATTGTTTCTTGGGGTATGACACCTCAATTAGGGTTTTTCTTTTATGATTAATTCTTTTGTGAGGTGGAGGAAAT
Organism: Agapanthus africanus; assembly: GCA_030015575.1. Classification (NCBI taxonomy): domain Eukaryota; kingdom Viridiplantae; phylum Streptophyta; class Magnoliopsida; order Asparagales; family Amaryllidaceae; genus Agapanthus; species Agapanthus africanus. The sequence goes on from CM057347.1 coordinate 16,107,982, forward strand.
GAGAGAGGAAACTTTGTGGTATTTTAGAGAAATATGATTAGGGTTTCATATTGACTTTCTTGGAATCATATAAGATTTGTTGACTTAGATATTTTGAGATATTTGTATAAGATATTTTCTTTTGATTTAAAAGGCAAAAAACACAAACGAATTACACATAATCTCATCACTTGAAGAAAAACTACAGATACTTTCTCTCTCTCATTCTCCTCAAGATTTCTCCATCTCATTTCAAACCCTAACCATCTCATGTGTTGAGAATCCTAGGGTTTGTGAGACTACTAGACTCCTAATCACTCTCTACACATCCTAGGCTACTTAGTTTAGCACACCAAGTGACCTAGTTACCTCAAGTTAGAGGTTAAGCTCAAAGTCGGAACTCTCGGGTGGATCTTCTACGATTTGGAGAAGTCGACGAGGAAGCACGATCCGTTCTCACATCAAGGAGCTCACGAGGTGGAGAAGGACAGTGAGGAGGTGAAGGACAGCAAGAACATGAGGTATAACTTTCTCACATAGTAGTTAAACATCTAAGCTAGATTGTTAGTTAGGGTTTAGTATCGATCCTGGAGTTTAGTCGATGTTACGAAGCTTATCAAAATCGTTTTTGCAAACTCCACCTCCTCGCGAACACGAGGGGTGTGTGGCATCGACTTAAAAATCACCTGCATGATTTTCTGAAGATTTTAAACTTGGAAAAATCCAACTTTTGGAAAATTTCCAGCATGGGAGAAAATGGGTTATTAATAGTCGTTCGAACTTTTTAAAGTCGTCAAGATTACCCGAAACGATGTTAGAATTATGACTACGAAGCACTCCAAATTGCATTTACATAAAGATAACATCACATGCAATCTCAGTAAAAACAAGTAACACCTGAAACACCAAAACCCAGAGACTGGAACACCAAACCAAAACGAGGAAAAACCACCATTAAAAAACGGTAGGACCAGTTTTTGTGCATGTTTCACGGGTCAAATCCGGCGAAATTGGTTCGTTATGGTCTCGTGTTCTTGTTACACCATCTGCAACTACTTAAAAAAATTTTAAACACTCTGAAAATTCGACAGAAACTTGGTTTTTTGTTTCGATGTTTCGGAGTTGTTTCGGTTTCGTAATTCTACAAATATCGTCTAATTATCTAGCATGGCTCTGATACCAATGCTGGGTTCTGTAGCACCGCCACTGGGTTTTGGGAGGTATCAACCATGCCGTTTTCAAAATTTTGACGGGCTAAGGAACCCTAACCTAGAATCTTAACTAGAGAATTAGACGAAACATGCATATAAACATCTTTACATCTAAGTGAACAAGGAATACAACCTTTGTAGACCGGTTCTTCACTTCAAAAGCTCCGTGCAGTAGTCCCTTCGCTCCAAATAGTGAAATCCCGGACTCTAGAAAGGCTCCACAAGATGAAAAGAACAAACTTAATTGAAGTCATCGAGGCCGAAGATGATCTACGTCGAGGAGACACTAACTCAAGCTACCTCTTCACCAATTAGGAATTAATGAAGAAAAAAACATAAACTAAATGGCTATTCTAGTGTAGGTTGATGAAGTAGGAATTTTGCTCACTTTAGAAATATTTTTCTCACTAATTTTCTTCACCTCCCAAAAAGCTAGAGAGCTTGAGGAAGGAGATGAAGAAATGCAACCATGGAGAGAAGCAAGTGTAGAATAGCAACTATGGGTGAGTTAATATCATTTACTAACTCATGTAGAGACTAAACCATGGTTTCATAATATGGTTGGGTTAATAAATATCTTTAGTAAAACAAAATTAGTGGACTAAATTAATGGTTCCACAAGCTTCAACCATTGGACTAATTTCCAACTAATTTTGATTTACTTTAAATAAATAAAACCCTTCATTATGTTAAGCATTGTGTGAGTCTTATACACCCATGTTGCATGTAGCAATAAGCATGATACAATAGTATATATCACATATATATTAAGTGTACACAAGTAAGAAAAAGAAATGGTTAAGTGAGCTAATATTAGTTAATGTAAATTAATATATCAAAAATATAATTATACACTAAATTATTAAATAAACACTTGATTTAATAATCCGGCTATATCACATATAACTGACTAATATCATTTGTATCAATTTATCGAATCAACACTTGATTCGATAACCCGGCTATATCACATATAACCGATTGATATCATATATCGCGAGAATAGAATACGGTATCACATACGCGTATTAATCTCGGTCCGCACATATCATATATGTGCTCCTACTTCGTTTCTCCTGAGCCAGGAAACCTCCATATAGAACTCTAAAGACTCGTCAATACGCCAGCAGTAGGTGGCGATCATATCAGTCACTCACAAGCCGTCAGCGGTACTGCTAGACGTAACGGCCACCCGGGTATTGAGCGATCAGAAGATCAACAAGCAAGATTGTCCATACTCCTGTGATTCCAATAAGTAACACTACCGTACAGTCTGGTCTCTTCGTCAGATATGTCGCATATCTCAACCTGGGAGTGGTAAACGTCAGACCCCTATAGCTTGATAAGTCATGCCGATGTGAGGCCCATAACGGTTCATGAAACTACTGATAACACTTACCAGTTAATCTCAGGAACACTGGACAGGGATTTCCTGTTATAGCCAATCGAGTATAGCGCAACATTAACCCCAAATACCGGGAGAGACGAAATCCCCTCCTATCGTTCATTGTCTCCATGTGACTTGGGACTATACCCAAAAACCATCGTTTTGCATGTTCTCTTGAACGTGGTAAGGTGGAAATCAAAGCACAGTGGGAATCATACAAGACTCTATGAAAATCTTCGGTTTACAGACTAACCTGTACCAATGTCACTAGAGAACTGCTATCTGACATGAGGTATAATACCATCTAGGAGTTCTCGGCGAGTCTGTCCAGTGTACCCAGTCTCCATTGAGCACCCGTATACCATCTCTGATGTCAAACACCAATGGATATGGGATCATCCATCGCCCATCACATGGGTCGAGAAGCGTATACGCTAGTCTACTCTGGAATATCGATGCCCCGTCTCGATACTCCCACGACTAGGAACAATTGAAGGATATACTTACCGACTACCCTGGCCCTACTAGTATGATCTACATCATAATCCCGGTAGTATAGTACTCATCCTAAGGGTTTTATCAACATGTAACAGAGAGACAATTAGTGTACATATTAAGATAAAGAGCAACCAGATAGCACACTATTATGTCGAGCAAGAAAGTTCTCCCTATATATGTCCAAGCATCCACTATAATATACATCATATATACTATAATGGCCTCTAGGGCATACATATAACTAACAGGTCTCAACTCCTTGAGATGGCCACCCGCTGCAATCTAGAATCCAGCTGTCCGTTGCGCTTATCCGCGGGGTAATCCTAAAACTTATATTAGTACAACGGTAACATCGATCGCAACCTGATCGAGTCTCAACAAATAATAATACAATAACACGAAAACGTCGGCCACAAATCGACCGCTCATCCCGAATAAAAAAATATACATTTGGCTACAACATAAATGAAATGAAACGCATCATCACAATACTCAAACACGCATGGGGCTATTCATTTCGCGATGATCCATTCCAAACCAAGTAATCTCTTAAACATAGAACACATCAGATTCACATATACATATCAACCAGTATGTATCATCGTATTAACTAAGTTAAACACTTTAACCTCATTAATACAGAAACCTACGATGTAATAGTTTCGATCAATAACATTCCGGAAAAAAACGAGATCAAATCTCAAACCTGGGAAGAAACAAAAAACACCAAAAATTATATTTCCTAAATGTAAACCCCCACTGAAAACTGGGAGCAGAAACCACCAATTCGGCTACCCAACTGCCGCTAGTAGCAGCCAAAGTAATGCAAAAACCACCCAGTTTTCAACTTAGCTCATTTTCACATTTAAAACTCCATTCTGCAATACTTCCAAAAATTTTAAAATGGCTTTTGAAATTTAAACAGCGAAGGAGTTTGAACTTGGAATCGGAAACGGAAAATTGTTGATTGAAATTAAAACACCGCCTAATGCTAGTCCTTATGCTTGGTTGTCTCTGATACCACTGTAAGATCGGACGCACTCCGCGCGTATTGCGCAGTGGAAGCGTAACTGATTGGATAACAAAAATTCCTAAGATGGCGATCGACCGTACGCCAAGAAATCGTCCAAACACTAGTCTAGCAAAAATAAATAGCATAGAAAGAGTAGAGATTGTGCTACATCCTTTATAACATGTCTGGTTGATCCCGGAAGACCCCATATAAACTCTATGATCTACCGGACGCGTAGGAACGTCGAACGCCTTGGTGTAAATGATCCGTGTTGAAAGCGGGTTGCCTAAACTCCAACTCCGTCACCGGGCGTAGAAAATTTCTCCAAAGGCTATCTATGCATAGAGGAAAATGATGTGAATATTGAGTACTTTCTCATTTTCTCACTCTCTTACCACGAAAACATTTGCCATTAATCAAGAGAGCAATAGCTTTCATGAAGAAAGGAAGAAGAAGAAGTTTTTGATGTCTTGGAAAAATGAATTAATCTTTATTCAATTTTCAACCATGTCATGATAATATATGACACTAATCACTCTCCCACACACTCTCTCTCTTTCTCATGTTTGTGTCACAAACATAAAAGAGAGGGTGGGCCCCACCATTATTTAAGCATAATAAATAAACAATATATGTGTGTGTGTGTGTAAATATATATATATATCTATATATCTATATCTATCTATATATATACATACATACAAATATATGTTTGTGCGTGTGTGTGTATTTATTTATACATAATATAAAAGAGTAGGAAATAATATATATATATATATATATATATATATATATAATAAGTATTAGTACATGTATCCCATACACATACACATCATATATCACATACACGAAATGCTATCAATATCTTCTCGGTATCATATACTGTAGACAGCGCGTGTATCATATACACTATACTAGAAACCGCATCATAAATATGGTTATCAAGTCAACACTTGACTTGATATTCCGGCTTTTAAACCGACTAATATATCATTCGTCCGATTAAATGCGTATATCCAATATAAATATTTAATCGAACTTATGCACGCATCTCTATACGCACGTCACATCGCATTTTGCCCTGGCAGGCACTTTCGTTGCGGGATTTTAAAGACCTGTCAATATGCTGGCAGTAGGTTATATAGGATCGTATCCTATTGAATCTAAAACACTTTTAGATTCAACCACCTTACGGGTTAACCCGCAAGCTCATCAGTGGCACTAGTTGTACGTAACGACTACTCTGGTATAAGCAAGATAAAGGCAGGTCGACGAGCGAACTCATCCGAACCCGACAAAGTCTATAAGTGACTGTCATCGTTCAGTTCGGTCTCTTTGTTAAAGAATATTGCATACCGGGTTTGGGGATGGAATCTGTCAGACCCCCAATTACCCGATAAGTCGTGCTGACAGAGGACTCATAACTAAAGAGATACAACCGGTAACACTTACCAGTTTATTTCTACTGCCCGTGGCTACAGACTTCTGGCTATAGTCGTGTCATGCACGTGTGATATCAACTCCCATTACTGGGAGTGACGAATTCCCTCTACCGCTCACTGCCACTATGTGCTTCGAGACTATACCCAACTAAATCCTGTTTACATGACTCAGTAAAGCCATGGTAGGATAGTAATCTAAGTACAGTGGGAACACACACAAGACACTATGGCGATCTCAGGTCTAGAGACTACCCTGTCTTCATGTCACCAGAGAACTGCTATTTGACATTGGTATAGTACCAACAAGGAGTTTTCGGTGAGTCCGTCCAGTGTAACTCATCCTATGAGCACATGTATACAATCCTCAGTGTGAAACATCAATAGATATGGGATTATCTATCGCCCTCCAACCGGGTCAGGAAACATACACACTAGTCTAAACTGGAGTACCGATACCCAGTCTCGATACTCCTACGACTAGGGACATTTAAGGATGTGCTTATAAACTACCAGGCCCCACTAGTACGATCCCTTTCATTAATCTTGGTAGTCAAGCAAATATCCTATGGGCTTTATTTCATATTTTAGCAATACGAAATAACTAGTAAAACGTATACACATGACAGATAAAGACAAACCAAATAGCATACTATCATCTCAAGTAAGACCGTTCTCTATATAGGTCCCCATTAATTCAGTAATTGCATTCCTACAACTATAATAATTTCCTTGAGGGCACATATATCCAACAATTTCATTTTTTTGTTTGTTTTTTTACTCGCTGGTTTTTATTGTGAGTTGGAGACTTGGAATCTGATACTAGCTTTAGCATCAGTATTGCTACAATTGGAATATCGCCAGGAGCGACTCATTATCTGTCGTGATAGAACTTGGAGTTTGATACCTGATTAGGCATCAACATCGCTGCTGTTAGGAATATGTATACCCTAGAGGCCATTATTGTATGATATAGTGGATGCTTAGACATATATATAGAGGACTTTCTTTCTTGACATGATATTATGCTATCTGGTTGCTCTTTATCTTAACATGTACAGCTTTTTTAGTTTACTGTCTCTCTAATACATGTTAATAAAACCCTTAGGATGTTGGCTTGACTACCAGGACTATGATGCAAATCATACTAGTGGGGCTTGTGTAGTCCGCAAGCACATCCTTTAACAGTTACTAATCAAGAGAATATCGAGACAGGGCATCGATATTCCAGAGTAGACTAGTGTGTACGTTTCTTGACCCTGTATGGGGCGATTGTTGATCTCATAACCATTAGTGTTTGACATCAAAGATTGTACATATGTACTCATTAGAGAATGGGTACACCGAACAGGACTCGCCGAGAACTCCTAGATGATACCATACCTATCGTCAGATAGCAGTTCTCTGGTGACACTTGTACAGGTTAATCTGTAGACCCGAGATTGTCATAGTGTCTTGTGTGGTTCCCACTGTACTTTGATTTCCTTCCTACCACGGCTCAAAGGAGTCGTGCAAACAGGTGGATTTTGGGTACAGTCCCGAATCATATGGAGGCGGTGAGCGATAGGGAGGGTTTCGTCTCTCCCGGTATTAGGAGTTGATGTTGCGCTATACTCAATTGGCTATAATAGCAAGTTTCTGGCCAGGGATGATGAGATTTACCGGTAAGTGTTATCAGTAGTTTCTCGAAAGGTTATAGGCCACATATCGGCATGACTTATCAAGTTATTTGGGTCTAACGATTCCATCCCAGACTCGATATGCGACATATCAGACGAAGAGACCGGACTGTATGGTAAGTGTTGCTTATAGGCTCTACGGATGTTTGGACAAGTTTGCTTATTGATCTTCTATTCGTTCAATACCTAAGTAGCTGTTATGTCCAGCTAGTACCGTTGACGGCTTGTGGATATCTAATGTGATCATTACCTACTGCTGGCGTATTGACGAGTCTTTAGAGTTGCACACAGAGATTTCCTATCTCAAGCGAAACGAAGTAGGGCACATATGGAGATATGTGCGGGAGCTTGATTAAATACGAGTATATGATACCGTATTCTAATCTAGCGATATTTGATATCAGCCTGATCATATGTGATATAGCCGGATTATTGAATCAAGTGTTGATTCAATGATTTGATTTATATATATGTGTTAATATATATTTGATATTGGCCGGTTGTATATGATATGACCAGATTATTGAATCAAGTGTTGATTTAATATCTAATATTGAATATTAGCCGGTTATATGTGATATAACCAGGTAATTGAATCAAGTGTTGATTTAATGTTTTGATATACATACATACATACATACATACATACATATACACACACACACACATATACATACATACACATATATACATACATACATATATATATATATATATATATATATGATATTAGTCGGTTATCTATGATATAACTGGATTATTGAATTATGTGTTGATTTAATAATTTGATATATATTTATATATTTGATATATATATATATATATATATATATAAACTAATATAATCTCACTTATGATTTTCTTCTCTTTATATATATTTACATATATATGTGATATATATATATTTATATATGTATTTAATATTGTATCATGGTTGATGATACATAGAACTAAGATGTATGAGAATCACACAAGATAAATAAGATGATTTATAATTTAAGAAAAAGCAAAAAATGGGAAAATGAGTCATGGCTTTGGATGCTTGGAGAAGCTTTGAGAAGCCATGACTCATCTCCTATTTTTTGTTTTATTCTTAGATATTTAATCATCTATATCTTATCTCTTATGACATGGTTCATTCTCTCATCCAAGTTCATCCCTTTTTCTTCTCCTCTTTAGTGTTTTTCTTGAGTTAAGAAAAGAAAAGAGAAAATTATTTCTTGTGAGCAAATTTCCTACTTCATCAAGCTACACTAATCTAGCCCATTAGTTTAGATTGTTTACTTCATTAATACCTTGATTAGTGAAGAGTGAGCCTGAGTGAGAGAGACTTCAAGGTTGATCATCTTCGGCATCCAAGACTACAAGCAAGCTCGATCCTTTTTTCAAGTGGGGCCTTAAGAAAAGTTCTAGGGACTACTATACTTAGAGCTTTAGAAGTGAAAGAACGGTCTACAAAGGTTGTAAACTCTCATCACATAGTTTAAAACTAGTTTGCTTGGTTAAAAACCCTAATTCTCTAGTTCGATTCTAAGTTAGTATACTTAGCACTCTAGATTTTTTAAAATTGCATACCTGATACTCCTTGAAACCTAGTTGAGGTTCTAAGACATACTTTCATGGCATCAGAGCCACGCTAGAGACTTAGGAAATGTATAGACGGCGTTAAAGTGTTCGATCGACGTTTTAAAATTGGTTTTTGGCAAGTTTCTGTCCATTTTTCAAAAGTTGAAATTTTCACAATTAAAAATTCTCAGAAAATCATGCAGGTAATACTATAGAGGCAGAAGAAAAACGAGCACATAATTCATCTAAGTGGCCGTGGAACCACTGCCTAGACCTAGTCTTGGCCGCGGTTCCGCCGCCGACTTGATGAGTTAGGGGCTCGTTCTTCCTCTGCTGCTTCATGTTGTCGTTTTTTACTTTCTGGAAATTTTTAATGAGACTCAATTGGTTGATGTCTCTCTGAATTGGTATTGTTTGAAATATCGATCGAAATGTTTAATATCGTCTAGATAACTGTGGTTATGTGACACAATTTTGGAATCCACATTGATTAGTTTTGTGAAAACTAGTTATCAATTTTTAAATCTCGTGTTTTAGTCTCAAAAGATGGATTGCCACGGAGTTTGGATTTGGATCGAAACTCCGTCGCAATCTCATATCGTACGCGAATGCTCACCGAGAGACACTAGTAGTCAGCCACGCCCCATAGCCCCGACCAAGTGACTATACGAGAACCCCATGGCCAAAAGTATGCACTCGGGTGCTTGCGGGCATGGTGTTCCGCCCAAGTGCACTTTGTTGACGTCCTCGGGAGTGCAGCCATCTACTAAAGTTCCCGATGAGCATTCGATCTTTTAATCGGGACTCTTGTTGAATTGCCCGACTTATTTTTGAAAAGTGTTTTCAATTCGAGACTTAAATGAAAGGTTTATAAGGTTAGGCATAAAATTCGGAATATGTGATAATCCGAGTTTACGATGTCTAAAGATGATGCAGATTCTAATTATTGTAGTTTTCATTTCTTTTTTGCGACTGTAAGTGTAATATGTGGCAGTATCCCAAATCTCGTTGCTATACAACAACGACATTAAGGATACGCATATTTACTTACGTTGACGACATGTGATGTTATTGTGTTGCTATTGATATGTTATATTGGATAGTCGTGATTGAATAACCGAGGGGTTTTATATGAGATGAGAGTTTTTCAATTTTCATTCATGTAAATATTTGTATGTAATATTCTTTTATTGGGACACTTCCGGGTTGAGGTTGTTGTCTCTATTTGATGTATATTATTTACTTTTCCACATTCTAGATTCCAAGGTGAGGAGCAAAAGTAACCGGATTCTAGATTCTAATGGAAGGCCATCTCGAGGAGTCGAGACCAAACGCTTAACTCTAGAATTGGCAGGATTGCTTGCCACTCTCGTAGGGGTCTAGGGGTGTGGGGTTGGCTATTCATCACGACCGTGGAATCCGGGTTTTCATTACTGGTTTAATCTAAAACATAGAACTCCTATTATATCCTATATTTCATATATCTTCTTCTGTTGTTTCTGTGATGTGATGTGATCATATAACTGCCTGAGGCGAATGCTACTTATATATATGATATACTAGTAGAAACTATATATGTTTTGCAACTGCGCTAGTCCTGACTTCGCCCTGCCATAAGTTATGTAACCTTACGGTGAAGACCCGGGTCCCTGTGGCAAATACGGATTGCATATATGTGTGTTTTATTTTCATTTCTTCTATGATGTTTAGGAAACATAAATGATGGGACGTCACTAAATATTAATGAAAAGAAAAGAAATCTAAAAGATGTTGTAGAATCAAAATTTTCAAAAAGATAGCTCTAGTTCTTAATTTGCATAGAGGTATTCCATTATGAATATCCAGCACCTCATTCAATGAGGAAAGACCCTAGATCCCTTCACCTGGAATGACCTCTTTAGCAAAACTAGCATATGCTGCAACCCACTTGGTAGGTTTTGAAAACTACTCGTTTTTAAAGCGGAGCTTAAATCACTCCTTTTCGAAACACTAGATTCTTCAACGTTCATTACGTTAAAGGTTTTTTTCAAAACCAGTCGTAGACCTCCGTCATTTCAGATACATAGTATTTAGTATTCATGCTGTGTTTGTTGACCTCCATTAAGGCATAGTGTACGGTAGCTAGGTAATATTTATCTGCGGCATGTTGATGTGATCGGTAGGGGCAATCGCATAGCCTTGTTGACCTCCGTCAAGGATTTGTGTAGGTGGTTTCGAATCGATTAAGAAATGATGGGTTGAACTTGACCAGTGGACTATGGTTTGTTGACCTCCGTCAAGGTCATAGGTCGTTAGGGGTAAAAACAGATATCGGGAATTTCAAGTGTTGAAATTTGCAATGGGATTGCATACCTTCTATATAATAGTTGGATCCTGATACCCACTGCGAGTAAATATTACTCTTGGGAGAGTTTTCCACTTTATAATTAGCTAATCCAGTAGGTGTCTAAGAAAGGTATTAACGGGGTTATGTCTCTACGGAAACGAGGTTATTTAATTAGTTCCATCCGAAAGCACGGGGAGACTCCCTCGGAGTACCAACACATGCATTGCTGACCGATTGGCAAACTTGTAGTGTGTAATTAATCCCGGCTAATCTTACCTTTTAGGGTTTGAAAGAAGATTTGATAAAAACATTGGGAGCCATCCTAATTTGATAAGATAATAACCAATCTAATCTTGCAAGAGCTCACGATAAAGTGTTTTCTTCTTTCTCTCTCCAAGTAGCGACCATGTTATGCCTTAATCAAGATAATAATATGGATGTATTGACCGAACCCGCTTATTATACTGGGTTGGAAAAAGTTGGTTCCGCTATATCTTATGATAACTGTCATAAGTCTGCGTAAGGGATAAAGGAATATAAGGATTTCCACGCAACCCGAATGAAGAAAGAGCATTCTGATGCATCATTTTTGGGTGTGTTAATTATTGAGAACTGTTTCTCAGTCTGCTCTACGTCCTGGGTATTGGATACCGGATCAGGATCCCATATTTGTAATATATTATAAGGGTTAAAGAGAAGTAGAGAACTGAGAAATGGTGATATATCTCTCATAGTAGGGAATGGAGCAATTGTTGCTACCGAACCTGTCGGTGAATATCACCTTGTATTGCCAAATGGTAATACATTGATTTTGAATGACTGTTATTATGTACCGTCGATGATGTGCAATATAATATCCGTTTCTTTATTAGATAAAGAAGGATATAATTTTGCATTAGATAAAAATGTTATGAACATTTTTCTAAATCAAGTGTTTATTGGGTTTGGTACATTGTGTAATGCTATATACGTTCTAAATCAAAATACAGTTCTAAATATACAAAACACACACAAGAGGAAAAGTTCATAAATGAACGAAGCCTTCTTGTGGCACTGTAGACTTGGTCATATCAATGCGACAAGACTAGCTAAGCTGCATAAAGATGAATATTTGAATCCGTTCGAATTTACATCTTACGAAACTTGTCACTCATGTCTCAAAGGAAAGATGACCAAAACTTCGTTTATTAGACACGGAGAAAGAGCTACTGAACTCTTGGGACTGATACATAGTGATGTATGCGGTCCTATGTCTACACATGCCTGGAATGGTTCCTCATACTTCATTACTTTCACCGATGATCTCTCAAGATTCGGATATGTGTTCCTGTTGAAACACAAATCTGAAGCCTTTGAGAAATTTAAGGAGTATAAGAGCGAAGTAGAGAACCAGACGGGTAAAAGTATTAAAATCCTTCGATCTGATCGAGAAGGTGAATACTTAAGCACGGAATTCCGAGATTATCTAAAAGAGAATGGGATTCTCTCTCAGCTTACTCCTCCGTATACACCACAGCACAATGGAGTATCAAAGCGGAGGAATCGCACCCTATTAGATATGGTGTGCTCTATGATGAGTGTTGCTGAGTTACCTATTTCCTTTTGGAATTATACACTTGAGACAGCTGCATATATATTGAATAGGGGTCCAACCAAATCTACGCCTACCACTCCGTATAAGATATTGGAGGGGAAGAGACCATGTCTTAATTTTATTAAGATATGGAGTTGTCCGGCTTATATTAAAAACAAAATCCGGACAAGCTCGAGAAAAGGTTTGTTCTATGTAAGTATGTTGGATATCCAAAACATTCGCGAGGGTATATCTTCTACCACACTGAGGAACAAAAGTGTTTGTTGCTCAACATGCCACCTTTTTAGAAAAAAATTCTTGTAAAATAAATTAGTGTTAATGAGGTAGAGCTAAAAGAAGTTCCAGATACACAAACTACAACTGAAAATCTGACAGAACCAGAAGATTCAATAGTCCCCGACGAACCTCAGCCACTCTGCAGATTTAGTAGGGTTCCTCATCCATCTAAGAGATACTATGATTTTCTCATAGACGGTGGAAGCGAGAATTTTATCATGGAAGATGATGACCCAACTAGTTTCGAGTAAGCCATCATAAGTGGGGACTCTGTGAAATGGCTGGATGCTATGCGATCTAAGATAGAATCCATGTACACCAACAAAGTATGGACTTTGGAAGTTGCTCCTGAAGAGGTAAAACCCATTGGAGCAAGTTGATCTTTAAGAAGAAAATTGGTATAGATGGAAAGGTTGAGACCTTCAAAGCTAGACTTGTAGCAAATGGTTTTCGTTAACAACCAGGTGTCAACTATGATGAAACCTTTTCTCCAGTGGCTATGCTTAAATCCATCAGGATCCTACTTGCCATTGCTGCATACCATGACTAAAAAATCTGGCAGACGGACGTCATGTCCGCTTTTCTAAATGGTGATTTAGAAGAAAGCGTGTATATGACATAGCCAGAGGGCTTCGTAGACAGTGGGTGCAGCGGAAAGATGTGCAAGCTAGTTAAATCAATTTACGGATTAAAGAAGGCGTCGCAGAGCTGGAACATCTGTTTTTATGTAGCAGTCAAAAGTTTGACTTCATTAAAAACGTAGATGAACCATGTATATATAAAAAGGCAGTAGAGAGTAAGGTTGTTTTCCTCATATTGTACATGGATTACATACTCTTGATAGAAAATGATGTTCCTATACTGCGCTCGGTCAAACTCTTCCTATCACAAAAGTTCTCCATGAAAGATCTGGGTGATGCCTTCTACATCCTGAGGATAAAGATCTATAGAGATAGATCTAAAAAGATATTGGGATTGTCCCAATCCAGGTACATAGACACTATACTAAAGAGATTTAGTATGGAAGATTCTAAGTGTGGTAATTTACCCGTTTGTTCAGGAATCACTCTCTCCAAAAAGATGTCTCCCAAGAATGATTGGAGATAGCTCGCATGAATGTGATACCCTATGCTTCTGCAGTTGGTTCTATCATGTACGCGATGTTAGGCACCAGACCGGAGTAGCTTACGCACTTAGTGTGGTAAGTAGGTATCAATCAGACTCAGGGGAAAAGCACTAGATAGCTTTGAAGAATATTCTTAAGTACTTGAGAAGGACTAAAGAGATGTTCTTAGTGTATGGTAACGAAGAACTCCAGGTGGAGTCCTTTACCGATTCGAGCATCCACAGTGATAAGGACAATAGCAAGTCTGTCTCGGGTTTTGTCTTCACTCTCAATGGAGAGGCGGTATGTTGGAAGAGTTCCAAGCAAGATACTGTTGCAGACTCGACGATAGAAACTGAATATATCGCTGCCAACGATGCTGCCAAAGAGGTTGTCGAATGAAGAAGTTCATTGCTGAACTTGGTGTGGTTCTGTCCATTGAGGATCCAATACCTTTGTATTGTGATAACAATGGAGCTGTAGCTTTGACTAAGAAACCCCGGTCCCATCAGCGATCTAGACATATTCTGAGGCGGTATCACCTTATACGGGAGATAGTTGATCGCCGGGAGATAAAGATCAGGGGAGTAGATACGAAGGACAAGACAGCGGATCCACTCACGAAGGCCCTTCCCCAGACGCAGTTTGAAAGACTTTTTGGGATGTTGGGTATGCGATACTACAACAACTGATCTTAGTACAAGTGGGAGATTGTTAGGAATATGTATGCCCTAGAGGCTATTATTGTATGATATAGTGGATGCTTGGACATATATATATATATATATATATATATATATATATATATAAGACTTTCTTGCTCGACATGATAGTATACTATCCGGTTGCTCTTTATCTCAATATATACACTTGTTTTAGTTTCCTGTCTCTCTAATATATGTTGATTAAGCCCTTAGGATATTGTCTTGACTACCAGGACTATGATGCAGATCATACTAGTAGGGCTTGTGTAGTGCACAAGTATATACTTTAACAGTTCCTAATCGAGAGAATATCGAGACAGGGCATCGATATTCCAGAGTAGACTAGCGTGTACATTTCTCGACTCTGTATGGGGCGATGGTTGATCCTATAATCATTGGTGTTTGACACAAAGATTGTACACAAGTGCTCATTAGAGAATGGGTACATCGAACAGGACTCGCCGAAAACTCCTAGATGGTACCATACCTATCATCAGATAGCAGTTCTAATGTGACACTTATACATGTTAGTCTGTAGAACCGAGATCGTCATAGTGTCTTGTGTGGTTCCCACTGTGTTTTGATTTCCTCCCTACCACGATTCAAAGGAGTCGTGCAAACAGGTGGATTTTAGGTACAATCCCGAGTCACATGGTGGCAGTGAGCGATAGGAGGGGTTTCGTCTCTCCCGGTATTGGGAGTTGATGTTGCGCTATGCTCGATTGGCTATAACAGCAAGTCTCTAGCCATGGCTGATGAGATTTACTGGTAAGTGTTATTAGTAGTTTCTCGAACGGTTATAGGCCACATATCGGCATGACTTATCAAGTTATTGGGGTCTGACGATTCCATCCCAAACTCGATATGCGACATATCAGACGAAGAGACCGGACTGTATGGAAATTGTTGCTTATAGGCTCTACGAAAGTTTGGACAAGTTTAATTGTTGATCTTCTATTCGTTCAATACCTGAGTAGCCGTTACGTCCAGCTAGTACCGCTGACGGCTTGTGGGTATCTAATATTATCACTACCTACTGCTGGCGTATTGACGAGTCTTTAGAGTCACACACAGAGATTTCCTATCTCAAGCGAAACGAAGTAGGGCACATATGGAGATATGTGCGGGAGCTTGATTAAATACGAGTATATGATGCCGTATTCTAATCTAGCGATATTTGATATCAGCCTGGTTATATGTGATATAACCGGATTATTGAATCAAGTGTTGATTCAATGATTTGATTTATATATATGTGTTAATATATATTTGATATTGGCCGGTTGTATATGATATGACTGGATTATTGAATCAAGTGTTGATTTAATATCTAATATTGAATATTAGCCGGTTATATGTGATATAACCGGGTAATTGAATCAAATATTGATTTAATATTTTGATACACACACACACACACACACACATATATATAGATATGATATTAGTCGGTTATCTATGATATAACAGGATTATTGAATCAAGTGTTGATTTAATAATTTTATATATATCTATATATCTAAACTAATATAAGCTCACTTAAGATTTTCTTCTCTTTATATATATTTACATATATATGTGATATATATATTTACATATATATGTGATATATATATTTATATATTTATTTAATATTTTATCATGGTTTATGATACATAGAACTAGGATATATGAGAATCACACAAGATAAATAAGATGATTTATAATTTAAGAAAAAGCAAAAAAAGGGGAAAATGAGTCATGGCTTTGGATGCTTGGAGAAGCATTGAGAAGCCATGACTCATCTCCTATTTTTTGTTTTATACTTAGATATTTAATCATCTATATCTTATCTCTTGTGACATGGTTCATTCTCTCATCCAAGTTCATCTCCTTCTTCTTCTCCTCTTTAGGGTTTTTCTTGAGTAGAGAAAAGAAAAGAGAAAATTATTTCTAGTGAGCAAATCTCCTATTTCATCAACCTACACAAATCTAGCCCATTAGTTTAGGTTGTTTGCTTCACTAATACTTGATTGGTGAAGAGTGAGCTTGAGTGTGAGAGATTTCAAGATGGATCATTTTCGGCATCGAAGACTACAAACAAGCTCGATCCTTTCTTCAAGTGGAGCCTTAAGAAGAGTTCTAGGGACTAATAATTGGAGTTTTAGAAGTGAATGCCCAGTCTACAAAGGTTGTAAACTCCTATCACTTAGTTTAGAACTAGTTTTCTTGCTTAAAACCCGTAATTCTCTAGTTCGATTCTAGGTTAGTATACTTAGCACTCTAGATTTTTAAAATTGCATACTTGATGCTCCTTAAAACCTAGTTGAGGTGCTAAGACATACTTTCAGCTGCAACTAGAATGTTGCCAGGAGCGACTCATCATTTGTCGTTGCCTATTTGGACAAAGGTGGCTTAGAAGACAGGTTTAGATCCCTGCCAACTAAGGCTTTTTTACTTTATGAGCCATAAGAGTCTTATAAAAGTATTTCTTCCTATGAGTTGAGGGGATCTCGCAGGTGTACTTTCTCCTTAGGAATCGTGGGGATTCCTAAGCGGTAATCTCCCGTGCAAGTTGTAAGGATCTTAAAAGGGTATTTTCTCCTTGCAAGTCGAGAGAACTTGCAAGTGTTGTTCACCGTGTTGGGAATATCACTCAGCTCCGGTGGAACTAATTCGAAACATATTTATTTACACCCATAGATTGTATATAAGAGTTAATATTGAACTACTTGTAGGGCATAATTTTTTTGGGGTTATGACGGCTTAAGAAACAGGTTTAGACCCCTGTAACTTAAGGCTTTTGAATTCTATAAGCTGTGAGGGTCTTATAGAAGTATTTCTCCTTACACGTCGAAAGGATCTCCTAAATGTGTTTTCTCCGGAGAGATTGTGGCGATTCCTAAGTGTGTTTCTCCTTTGTGAGTCGTAAGCATCTCACGTGGGGATTTTCTCCTCACAAGGTTGAGTAGACTTTGCAAGTTTATTTTCCTCCCTTTTCACGAGTTCGCGCCCTTATGGGTTTTCATTGTAAGGATGCTAGGCACACGCACAAGGGTCTACGAGGCATCAACCATGCCCGATTTAAAATTTAGCCGTGCTGAACAACCCTAACCAAGATCTTTATACTAGAGTTTAGGTGAAAACATGCATGTTAAACACTTTAACACTAAGTGAGAGGGATTACAACCTTTGTAGATCCGGTCCTTCACTTCTTAAGCTCTTTGTTTAGGTCCCTTCGCTGCGATCATCGTATTCCGGACTCTCGAGAGGCTCCACGAAGAGAAAGATGCAAGCTTGCTTCCGATCTTCGATAACAAAGATGATCTACCTTGAAGTTTCATTAATACAAGCTCTCACTCACTAAATGAAGTGAACACTCTCATCTAAAGGGTAAGGGTAGATAAGGATGATGAAGTAGGATTTTTGCACTCATTTGTTTTCTTATTCTCACTCATTTTTCATCACAAAATCAAAGAAAAAAATCTTTTCATGAAGAACTCAAGCAAGAAGAAGATGAATAATCATTTTGTGATTAATAATGAAATGTTGTCATAATCATTTATGCAAGCATGGTTAACTAAATATTTGTAGAGATTTAACTAGGGCTAGGGTTTGGGTTGAGTTAAAGATGAGTCACTTAAAATATCAACACAAATATCTTTTCCGAAACAAAAAATGAAAGCTTCTAGAAACTTCTAGAAAATCTTAACCCAAATCAAACCCTAACCATGTTTAATCTCCACTAAACATGTTTTATTAATAATTATAACATGTTATAATATTATATATCACATATATAATATTTATTGTAACAAAATAAAACAATACAATTAACATATATCGCATATATATCAATGTATTACCCGAGTGAGAAAAAGAATCTTTTAGTGAGCTAATATTAGTTAATGTAATTTAATATATCATATATATTATTATACATTAAATTATCGAATCAACACTTGATCCGACAATCCGGCTATATAGCATATAACCGACTAATATCTTATTTACCGATTCATCGAATCAACACTTGATCCGATGACCCGGCTGATATCAAATATCGCGAGAATAGAATAAGATATCACATATCGCATTATCCTCGGTCTCGCACATATCATATATGTGCTCCTACTCTGTTTTGCGTGAGTCAAGAAACCTCTGTATAGGACTCTAAAGAATCGTCAATACGCCGGCAGTAGGTGATGATCATATCAAATACCCACAAGCTGCAAGCGGTCAGCTAAACGTAACAGCCACCCAGGTATTAAGAGATCAGAAGATCAACAAGCAAGCCTGTACTTTCCCCTGCGAATCCAATCAGTAACACTCCCGTATAGTCCGGTCTCGTCGTCTGATATGTCGCATATCTCACCTAGGGGTGGTAAACGTCAGACCCCAGTAGCATGATAAGTCGTGTCGATAAGAGGTCTATAACAGTTCGAGAAACTACTGATAATACTTATCAGTAAATCTCAGCAACCCTGGCCAGGTATTTCCAGTTATAGCCAATCGAACACAGCGCAATATCAACTCCCTATACCGGGAGAGACGAATCCCCTCCTATCGCCCATTACCTCCATGTGATTCGGGTCTGTACCCAAAAGCCACCTTTTTGCATGCCCTCTTAGACATGGTATGATGGAAATCAAAGCACAGTAGGAATCATACAAGACTCTATGACGATCTCGGGTCAACAGACTACTCTGTACCAGTGTCACCGGAGAACTGCCATCTGACGTAAGGTATAACACCATCTGGGAGTTCTCGGTGAGTCTTTCCAGTGTAGCCAGTCTCTACTGAGCACCCGTACACCATCCTTGATGTCAAACACCGATGGATATGGGATCATCCATCACCCATCATATGGGTCAAGATGCGTATACGCTAGTCTACACTGATGCATCGATGCCCTGTCTCAATACACCCTCGACTAGGAACAGTTATAGGATGTACTCGTCGACTACCGTGGCCTCACTAGTATGATCTTATCATAGTCCCAGTAGTCGAGTACATATTCTAAGGGCTTTATCAACATGTAACATAGAGACAATCAGAGTACATGTTAGGATATAGTACAACCAGATAACATAGTATCATGTCGAGCAAGAAAGTCCTCCCTATAAATGGCCAAGCATCCATTACAATATATATCATATGTACAGTAATGGCCTCTAGGGCATACATATAACTAACAATCTCCCACTTGCACTAGGGCCATCTGTTGTGGTATCGCATACCCAACAATTAGCTGTGGTTGAAGTATCTCATACTCAACCATCCCATAACAGTCTCTACTGGGAAAAAGGCCTTTGTGAGTGGATCCGCGCTGTTGTCCTCTGTGTCTACTCTCCTAAGCTCGATCTCCCTGGAGATCAACCATCTCCATGATCAGGTGATACTGCCTAAGAATTATATCTGGATTTCTGATGGGACGGGGGTTCCTTGGTATAAGCCACAACTCCATTGTCACACAATGGTAGGAACGAAGTTCATCTCATGAACTTATATATATCCAGACTGCCTCTTTGGTAACGATGTATCTTGCCTTTAATCGTCTAGTAAGTCACGGTATCTAGCTTGGAACTCTTCCAACATACCGTCCCTCCACCGAGGGTAAAAACAATACCCGCGACTGACATTCAGTCGTCCTTATCACCCTGGAACCTTTCCAGTGATTCTCCCCAGGATCGATTGATACCTTCTCACTACAACTAGTGAGAATCCTAACATCTAATTAGATCTATCTCATAGATCCAAAACCCAGGATTTAGGAGGTATCACCTTGATCCTATACGGAGAATCCTTGTGATAAGCGGAGATTGACCGAGCGTAGCATAGGAAACTCCTTCCCTATCAAGAGTATATCATCCACGTACTCTACGAGGATCACCACCATACTCCCTACTACTTTTTTGTATATACAAGGTTCATCTACCATTTTTATGAAGTCAAACTCTTTGACTACCACATCAAAACAGATATTCCAACTCCGCGATGCCAGTTTTATCACATAAAATAACTTGAACACGTTTCCGCTGCTCCCATTGTCTACGAAGCCCTCTGGCTGTGTACTTATAGACGCTCTCTTCTAAAACATCATTTAGAAAAGCAGTCATGACACCCAACCACCAGATATCGTAGTCATGGTATGTGGCAGTGGCAAGTAGAATCTGGATGGACTTAAGCATAGCTTTGAAAGTCTCAACTTTTCCATGTACACCAAGTAATCTTCTCAAGATATACTTATTCCTGATGGGGATTTAACCCTTCAGATAAAGCAACCAAAGTCCATAATTTGTTGGTGTATAAGGATTCTATCTCAGATCGCTAAGCATCCAGCCATTCTTACAGAGTCCCATTCCTGATAGCCAGCTCGAAACTAGTTGGGTCATCATCTCATGATGCAATCCTCGCTCCCACTGTCATAGAGAAACCGAAGTATCTCTTAGGTGGGTGAGGAATCCTACTAGATCGGCGGAGAGGCTGAGGTTCGTTGGTTACTAATGAATCCTTTAGTTCTACCAAATCATCTATTGTAGTTTGCATAGCTGGAACTCCTTCTAGTTCTACCTCATGACCACTAATTTCTTCATAAGAAATTCCCTTTTACAAAGGTGGTATGTTGAGAAACAAAACATCTTTTGTTCCTCGGTTAGGTAGAAGATATTCCCTTGCATATGCTTGGGATATCCAACAAACTTCCACATATTTGACTTTGCCTCGAGCTTGTCCGGATTATGCTTTTAGACATAGGCTGGACAACCCCAAATCTTAACATACTTAAGATATGGGTTCTTCCCATTCTATATCACATATGAAGTGGTAGGAAACTGATTTGATTGGAACCCTATTCAATAAGTATGCAGTTTCACAAATGCATAACTCCAAATGGAAATAGGAAACTCAGTAGTACTCATCATAGAGCACACCATATCACATAGGATGCTATTGCTCCGCCCCGATATGCGATCGTGCTATGGTGTATACGGAGGAGTAATGCTGAGAGAGAATCTCATTCTCCTTTAGAATAGTCCAGGAATCCCGTGCTCAAGTATTCTCCTCCTTGATCTCATCAAAAGACATAATACTTATACCCATTTTTGGTTCTCTACTTCTAACTCATATTCATTGAATTTCTCAAAAGGTTCAGACTTGTGTTTCAACAGGAACACATGTGCGAATCTTGAGAGACCATCAGTGAATATAATGAACTATAAAGAACCGGTCTTGGCATGTGTAGACAAGGGACTTTCATACATCAACATGTATCAATCCCAAGAGTACACTAACTCTTTCTCTCTTTCCAATAAACGGAGTTGTGGTCATCTTATCTCTGTGACATGACCGGCAAGTTTCACAAGATGTAAATTCAAACTAATTTAAATATGCATCTATATGTAACTTCAGCTAGTCGGGTCGTATTGATATGACCTAGTCTACAATGCCTCAAGAAAGATTCGTTCATTTCTGAACTCTTTCTCTTGTGTGTGTTCTGTACATTAAGAACTATGGTTTGATTTAGAACGTCTATGCTTTTAGATAACGTGCCTGAACCGATCAACTCTTGATATAGGAAATGTTCAAAACATTATCCAACAATACAAAATTATATCCTTTCTTTACTAATAAAGAGACTGATATGATGTTCTATTTCAGGTTCGGTATCTATTAACATTCGTTCAAAATCAATGTATTCTGGTAATACAGGGTGATAACTACTAACAGACTTGGCTGCAACACTTGCACCATTTTCTATCTCATGAAACTTATCACCCGTTCTCAGTTCTCTACCTATCTGTAGCCTATGTAACAAATTACATATGTGGGATCCTGATCTGGTATCAAATACCCAGGACGTAAAGGATACTGAGAAACAGTCCTCTATAATGAACACACCCGAAGAAGATGCATCAACATGCACTTTCTTCGTTTGGGCAGCACGGGAATTCTGGTAATCCCCTATTTCCTGCTCTGTCTTATAACAATTATAAGCTGGAGCGGGACCAACATTCCTAAGCGCAGTATAACAAGCGGGTTCGGTCAATACATCCGTATTATTATCTTGATTAAGACGTGACATAGTCATAACCAGGAGAGAGAGAGAAGAAAACACTCAGCGTGCGCTTTTACAAGATTAGATTGGTTATCAATTTATCTAATCAGGATGTCGCCCACTGTTTTAGTCAAATCTTCCTTCAAATCCTAAAAGGAAAGACTAGCCAGGATTAATTACACTATACAAGTTCGCCAATCTTTCAGCCAGGCCAGTGCCGGTACTTTGAGAGAGGTTCCCCGTGCTTTCGCACGGACCTAATTAAAGTAAACCTCGTTTTTCCAGGGGCGTAACCCCGTTAATACCTTTCTAGACACCTACTTGATCGGCTAATTGTAATGTGTAAAACTCTCCCAGGAGTAACTCTTACTCGCAGCGGGTATCGGGATCCAACTATCTCATAGAAGGTATGCAATCTCATTGCAGATTTCAACACTTGAAATTCCCAATAATATTTTACCCCAAGCCTCCTATGACCTTGACAAAGGCCAACAAACCATAGGCTGCTAGTCAAGTTCAACCCGTCATTTCTTGATTGAATTAAACCCACCCGCATGGTCCTTGACAAAGGCCAACAAGAGCGCACGACTACCCTAATCCAATCTGCATCATATGCATAAGCAGATAAGTATTATTCAGCTACTGCACACTACGCCTTGACAAAGGCCAACAAACGCAGCACGAATACTAAACAGTCCTTATCTGAAATGACGGAGGGCTACGACAGGTTTTTAAGAAAACCCTTTGCGTAATGAACTTAATATCGTTGTAGAATCGAGTGATTTTAAATGGAGTGTTTTTTTAGGCTTTTCTAGTTTTGCTAAAGGGGTCACTCCCGGTGAAGGGATCGTCGGCCCTTTCCTCATCGAATAAGGTGCAGGGTATATCATATATACCACGATGCAAAGCAAAAACTATAGAAGCAATCAAAAAACAAACCGAGTTTGTAGCATCTGCTAGTTTCACTAAAGAGGTCACTCCCGGTGAAGGGATCTCGGCTCTATCCTTATCGAATAAGGTGCTGGATGTTCTACAAGGAACACCGCTATGCAAATCAAGAACTAGAGCTACCAATTTTTAAACAAGTTTCTACAACATCTTAGGTTTCTTTTAGTTTCATTAATCTCATTAATGAAGTCCCATTTTAATTATGCTTCACAAGCATCACATTTGAAACGAAAACTGCAATATAACATATATCTCATATATATAATATAAACATTCGTCTCAGGCAGTCATATGATCTCATCACAGAACATTGCAGCAGAAGAACATATATGAAATATTGGATATACTAGGACGTCCGTGTTTTAATACGAGCCTGTATAAAACACGGATTCCACGGTCGCGATGAATAGCCAAACCCACATCCCTAGACCCCTACGAGAGCGGCAAGCAACTCTGCCAATTCTAGGGTTAGGAGACCCGGTCTCGACTCCTCGAGATAGTCTCCCACTGGACCCTAGAACCCGATTACTTATGCTCCCCGCCTTGGGTCTACCTAATGCAGAAAAGTAAATAATATACAATGGTGACATCATCCTCAGCCCGGAAGTGCCCCAATAAAAGAATATTACATACAAATGAATTTTACATGAATGAAAAAGAAAAACTCATCTCACATAAAACCCCCGGCTATTCAGAACACGACGATCCAATATAACATATCACAGCAACATAATATCACATATCATCTATGTAAGTAAATATGCGTATCCCAATTGTCGTTGATGTATAGCAACGAACCCGGCGATATACCACATACTATGCTTACGGTCACGGAAAAGAAAGTGTAAAATTACAACAGTTGGAATCCGCAACCTCCTTAGACATCGCATGCCTAACCAAATGAATTACTTAGACATCGCATGCCTAACAATTATAAACCCCACATTTTAGTCTCATTATCGAAAACTTTTTTCAATATCAAGTCGGGCAATTCAACAAGATTCCTGACATTCTGATCGAATGCTCGTCGCAAACTTTAGTAGACGGCCGCACCCCCGATGCCGTCGACGAAGTGCACTAAGGCGGAACACCGCTGCCGCGAGCACCTGAACGGATGCTTTTGGCGACGGAGTTCTCCTACAGTCACTTGGTCGGGGCTATGGGGCGTGGCTGTCTATTAAGTTTACCCGGCGAGTATCCGCGTACGCTACGTGATTGCGACGGACTTTTGATCGCATCAAAATCCCGTGGCAACCGATCAATTGAGACTAAACTGCTATGTTTACAATATTCAAATTAGTTATCTCATAACTACCTGTGGATTCCAATATTGTATCATATTCCAAGATAAAATGACAGTGTTAAACTTTCCGATCGAATAATCAAACACCCAAAATTTCCCAAAAAGTTCTCAACACTTGAAATTAGTTTAAAAACATCCATCACATGTCACAGTACCAATGGTCCAGCTGTAAAAAGGTCAAGCCAACACCTCATATGTGGCACGCCGTACCGCCCCAAACCTTAAGGTTTAGAGACAGTTCAAGACGGTCACATAATCGAGTTAAGCTTTGTTGTCTTCTAGAAGGTCTACCGCATTACTTGCACGACTTTGAATGTTCTTAAACTACGGAAAAATTCAACTTTTGAAAAAATTTCCGATAGGGGAAAAAGTGAGTTATTGATATCCAATCGAACTTTTTAACAGTTTCTAAAATTATCCGGAAAAAATTAAACAAGGTTAAACTTTTCGATCGAATCAACGAGTCCCCAATACAACCCAGAAAACTCAACACTTGAGTGGAATTAAAAATTCCCAGAATAGTGCAAAAGAAACCAGGAATGATACTATGAAGTAGTGGGCCCCAATATCACTGTTCAGCCGCGGAACCGCGGCCACGTGCGTGGTTTGGCCGCGGTTCCGCGATCACGTAATCGAATTGTGGGACGTACTTCACAGTAATTCTTAGATTTGCCTGCTTGTTTTTTTGAGTATTTTTAATCCAGAAAAAATCAACATTTTTAAAAATGTTTACAGAGGGGCCTGTTTTGGGGTTTCGGGGTTTGATCGGACTTTAAACTTCGTCTACACTTCGCCTAAAGCTCTAGCCTGGCTCTGATACCACTGTAGGGATGCTAGACACACGCACAAGGGTCTACGAGGCTCAACCATGCCCGATTTAAAATTTAGCCGTGCCGAACAACCCTAACCAAGATCTTTATACTAGAGTTTAGGTGAAAACAAGCATGTTAAACACTTTAACACTAAGTGAGAAGGATTACAACCTTTGTAGATCCGGTCCTTCACTTCTTAAGCTCCTTGTTGAGGTCCTTTCGCTGCGATCATCGTGTTCCGGACTCTCGAGAGGCTCCACGAAGAGAAAGATGCAAGCTTACTTCCGATCTTCGATAACAAAGATGGTCTACTTTGAAGTTTCATTAACACAAGTTCTCACTCACTAAATGAAGTGACCATTCTCATCTAAAGGGCAAGGGTAGATGAGGATGATGATGTAGGATTTTTGCTCTCATTTGTTTTCTTATTCTCACTCATTTTTCATCACAAAATCAAAGCAAGAAAGCTTTTCATGAAGAACTCAAGCAAGAAGAAGATGAATAATCATTTTGTGATTAATAATGAAATGTTGTCATAATCATTTATGCAACCATGGTTAACTAAACCTTTGTAGAGATTTAACTAGGGCTAGGGTTTGGGTTGAGTTAAAGATGAGTCATTTAAAATATCAACACAAATATCTTTTCCAAAACAAAAAATGAAAGCTTCTAGAAACTTCTAGAAAATCTTAACCCAAATCAAACCCTAACCATGTTTAATCTCCACTAAACATGTTGCATTAATAATTATAACATGTTACAATATTATATATCACATATATAATATTTATTGTAACAAAATAAAATAATACAATTAACATATATCGCATATATATCAATGTATTACCCGAGTGAGCTAAAGAATCTTTTAGTGAGCTAATATTAGTTAATGTAATTTAATATATCATATATATTATTATACATTAAATTATCGAATCAACACTTGATCCGACAATCTGGCTATATCGCATATAACTGACTGATATCTCATTTACCGATTCATCGAATCAACACTTGATCCGATGACCCGGCTGATATCAAATATCGCGAGAATAGAATACGATATCACATATCGCATTATCCTCGGTCCCGCACATATCATATATGTGCTCCTACTCCGTTTTGCCTGAGTCTAGAAACCTCTGTGTAGGACTCTAAAGAATCGTCAATACGCCGGCAGTAGGTGATGATCATATCAAACACCCACAAGCTGCAAGCGGTCAGCTAAACGTAACAGCCACCCGGGTATTGAGCGATCGGAAGATCAACAAGCAAGCTTGTACTTTCTCCTAGGAATCCAATCAGTAACACTCCCGTACAGTCCGGTCTCGTCGTCTGATATGTCGTATATCTCGCCTAGGGTTGGTAAACGTCAAACTCCGGTAGCTTGATAAGTCGTGTCGATAAGAGGTCTATCACAGTTCGAGAAACTACTGATAACACTTATCAGTAAATCTCAGCAACCCTGGCCAGGGATCCAGTTATACCCAATCGAACACAGCGCAACATCAACTCCCTATACCGGGAGAGACGAATCCCCTCCTATCGCTCATTGCCTCCATGTGATTCGGGATTGTACCCAAAAGCCACCTTTTTTCACGCCCTCTTGGATGTGGTATGATGGAAATCAAAGCACAGTGGGAATCACACAAGACTCTATGACGATCTCGGGTCAACAGACAACTCTGTACCAGTGTCACCAGAGAACTGCCATCTAACGTGAGGTATAACACCATTTAGGAATTCTCGGCGAGTCCGTCCAGTGTACCCAGTCTCTACTGAGCACCCGTACACCATCCTTGATGTCAAACACCGATGGATATGGGATCATCCATCGCCCATCATATGGGTCAAGATGCGTATACGCTAGTCTACACTGGTGCATCGATGCCCTGTCTCGATCCAACCTCGACTAGGAACAGTTATAGGATGTACTCGTCGACTACCGTGGCCCCACTAGTATGATCTCATCATAGTCCCAGTAGTCGAGTACATATCCTAAGGGCTTTATCAACATGTAACATAGAGACAATAAGAGTACATGTTAAGATAAAGTACAACCAGATAGCATACTATCATGTCGAGCAAGAAAGTCCTCCCTATATATGTCCAAGCATCCATTACAATATACATCATATGTACAGTATAGGCATACATATAACTAACATTCATAAGCTCGCGGGTAGTCCTGCTGTTTTTACTCATGGAGCCCTTTCATTTTTTCATCCATGCCTATTTTTCTTATGGATCTGCCGTTTTTTTAACGACTGTCTCGTTGGTGGAGCCTTCTCACCGGCAGGACTTCAGGTGTAGCCCCGTCGGTAGGACCTGAGAGAGATACGGATCATTTATGCCCGTAGATTATATACGGCTGGGTATATGATCCATGTTATAGGGTAAAATGCTAGTTTAAGGACATCGCAGTGCATCATTAGTTTAGGGACATTACGTCCTTCATTAGTTTAGGGACATTTCGGTCGAATATAAGTTTAGGAACATTACGGTCCATCATTAGTTTAAGAACATTTCGGTACATCATCATGTATATCATGAAGAATATATGGGGTAGCATGTTAGTTTAGGGACATTACGGTCTAATATTAGTTTAGGAACATTTTGGCCAATCGTTAGTTTAGGGACATTACGGTCCAACGCTCCATA
Organism: Agapanthus africanus; assembly: GCA_030015575.1. NCBI lineage: Eukaryota > Viridiplantae > Streptophyta > Magnoliopsida > Asparagales > Amaryllidaceae > Agapanthus > Agapanthus africanus. Next base: position 16,136,517 of record CM057347.1, read on the forward strand.
TACTAGGGGTGCATATCATTCAGTATGGAATTTAGAGTTTCAACTCAGGAAGGTAGAGAGCAGACCCAAGCGTCGTCATCTATCATTGACCAAAGTTACGACTCTTCAAGCATAGTATTTTTTGAGGAACCGACCATTTATGGGTCGAAAGGGCCTTTCTCCATGCATATCCATCAGGAGATAGGCTCCGTCTTGGTAGACTTTTTCCACGATGTACAGAGCTTTATAGTTTAGCTCGGACTTCCCCCGTTTTGCAAGATTGAGTATCATCAGTCTTTTGACAACCAGCACGAGTTCTCCTTGGCGGAATGTTCTCGGCCTCGCTAATCTTTCCCATGATCTTGTTATCCTTGCCCTGTAAGCTTCTAGATTTTGTTGTGCTATAAGGCGAATTTCGTCGAGCGCATCGAGTTCTTCGAGCCGAAGATGAGCATCTTCTTCATCTGTGAGCTCGTATTGAACTGCTATTCATAATGAAGGGAGTTCTATCTCTAACGGGAGCACTGCTTCGGTGCCAAACACCAGTGCATACGGTGTTGTATTCGTAGCTATCTTGAACGTTGTTCGGTACGCCCAAAGAGCTTCATGCAGCCTCTCGTGCCAATCTTTCTTATTCTTGGACACCATCTTCTTTATAAACTTGGTCAAGGTCTTGTTGAATGCTTCAGCTAGATCGTTGGCTCGAGGATTATAGACCGAGAAGTATCTCCAGTCTATTTTGTGTTGCTGTGAGAAGCGGCTTATCTTATGACTTCTGTATGCTGATCTATTATCCAAGATTATCCGTCGTAGGGTCCCGAACCGATAGATGACGTGAGTTTTGAAGAAATGGTGGATATTCTCCGTTTTCACTTCCCTTAGCGGTATTGCTTCTACCCACTTAGAGAGAAGTAATCGGTTGTTGCTAATATAAACCGATGTCCTCTGGATGATGCTGGCTCGATAGGGCCCACAATATCTGTTCCCCACATCTCGAATAACCAACTAGTTACCGTTGTATGCAGCGAATTTGGACGCTGATGTATGAAGTCCCCGTGTATTTAGCACGAGTGACACCGCTTCGCATATTCGAGCCAGTCTTGAATTATCGTGGGCCAGTAATAACCCATTTTTTATATTTTCAGCTTCATCTTTGGTCCCGCTTGATTGGAGCCGCAAAGTCCATCGTATACTTCTTGGACGACTTTCTTTGCTTCTTTCGGCTCTAGGCATCTTAACCATACAAAGTCGAAAGATCTCTTGTATAAGGTATCGTTGACGAAGGCAAACGACAGAGCTCGTTTCATGGGCTGATGTCTAGATGACGCATCCTCACATGCTCGTTGGGACTTAAAGCAGTCTATGAAATTTCCCCTCCAGTCCTTGACATCTTCTTCATTTTCTATTTGGAGAGCATCTTTTCTGATCATTTCTTTTTCTTCGGGTGGCTCCATCAGAGCCTCCGAAGGTATATCTGGTGGCGCTAGGATCCTGCAGCTTTGGACAATGATCCTTACGTCGTCGAGGTCTTCGTCGGCTAATTAGTCTAAAATATTGCACATTTGAATGAATATTTTCCCTAATATTGTTAAGTACTAAAAGATGTTTATTGTAAATACAGAACATATGAGGGTTTATTTTCAAAGAGTTTATTATCATATGTTTCTAAATTGTAATTAACATAATGAGGGAAAATATATGCATATAATATTTAAATAAAATCTTTGTAATTGAAATATGCATATCATATCAAATATTTCTAATCAATGTTCTTAAGATATTATATCATTTAAATGGTTAGGATAATATCTCAAAAATACTAAATGCTACTAACACTATGACTTGAGATATTGTGCAGATATTAGCTCAGATGTGGAATCCAAGCAAGAGATCCGAGTCAAATCGGGATATCGAAACCGAATCTGCCAAAATTTAGAAGCAAATCGAGAGATCCAGCAACGATAGATATTCAGAACATTATTTTCAGAATCTAGACATCAAGTGGATCTCCAAATATCAACACAGAAGTCTAGAAAAATCCCAAAACTTGATTCCACCAAGTTGCGCAGAACCGCCGCCAAACATGGCTATATGCGGCTGCTCCACGGCTCTTTGATGGCTGTTGGATTTGATATTTGGTGGCTTAGATCGTAACAGCATATATTCACTTATGGAATCTAGGGTTTCTAGTTTCAAAGACTATATAAGGGACCAAGAAATGTACATTGAAAATCATCACCGATGAGATCAATAGATCCAAGAGGTCCACGTATCCAAGTGATCATCATCTATTCATCTACCTCCAACAAGAGAGAGATCTAAAGAAAACTAGGATTCTTGTATTCTACTTTTTAAAGAGAATCGTAAATGCAATAGTTGATTAATAAAGGTAGTGTTTTTATTATTGTTTTTGCAATTAATTTCCGCACTTACTTTGTGCACTTACTTTTCTGCATCTTAACTATACTTTCATTCTTCTTCATCCTCTATTCTAACTTAACCATGAGTGAGTAATTCTTAGCTTGCTAGGGTTTATATGATAGGGTAGAATCATGGATGAGAAATCTTTTAATTTCTTTTATACATTTTAAAGTCTATAAACTTTAGCAAAATAAATGTTAACCACCTTATCGGGCGCGCTACTAATTTATTGATAGTCACGACCACGATTTGAGATTGGTTTAACACTTTTTTTGTTAAGGCCTAGACATGAATAGAGATCAGTGCAAGGACAAGGGTTAGTAGTGGGGAAATCCTAGTTTCTTCCAAGAACCCTAATCTACATTCATCACTATCGATCTAGTTTTAAACTATTAAAAAATAAAGGAGTCATTTTTAATTATTCATCTATTACTACTAAGTCCTATGAACCCTACAAGCCTTTTCTTTATAAATTCTATATCCGTAACGACAAACAATAATCACCCTTCTTTTATCAACTCGTCAAAAGCAAGAAAAGAGTTCACGTTTCCTTGCGGTCGATCCGTACTCATCGCGGCTAGCTACTAGCAACACCGTCTTGATTGCAGTTACTGTACAAAACACTTCTTCGCATACGAACAATCATCGGCCAATTCTTTAGCCAACTTGGCTAATGCATCCGCTTTGCTGTTTTCCGCCCACGACAAGTTTTCCAGGGTATATGATAGGATTTGGGTCAGCAGCTGTCGCACTATTTTGCCATACCTTATTAGTTCTGGCTTGCATATTTTGTAGTCACCATTTACTTAACTGACAATCAGCTGGGAATCTCTTTATATTAAGAGGTCCTTGATTTCCATATCGATAGGAATCTCAAGACCGGCTATCAAAACTTCATATTCAGCTTCATTTTTGGTTCTAGGTTCCGTCAAAAAAAGAGCATAACGTGGTATTCGTCCTTGCGGGGTCACGAAAATAAGGCCCACCCCAGCTTTGACTATAAGGATGCTCTTCTTTCGCTGCTTCATGGAAGATGCTTCATCGAAATAGAGCTCCCATCAGAACTTATTTTCCTCTTCTTCCTCTTCGACTATGTCGAACGCGTGCTCATCCGGCAACTTGCAATTTAGTGGGGAATCGGGTAGTACTGGATGTTCCGTGAGAAAGTCAGCGATGGCTTGTCCTTTCACCGCTTTGAGGGGGCGGTATGTTATCGAAAACTCCATCAGCAGGAGGGCCCCTTTGGCAACCCATCCCGTCGGTATGGCCTTTGACATCAAATACTTGAGGGGTTTCATCTTTGATATGAGATAGACTTCATGCGCTAAGATATAGTGTCTAAATTTTATTATAGCAAAGATCACTGCTAGGCAGTACTTTTCGATTGGGGGGGTAGTTGCTTTCTGCCACCAGAAGAACTCAGCTCAGGTAATAGAGATCTCTTTCTTTTCCTTAGTCATTTTCTTATGCCCACAACACGTCTAGAGAACCTTCTAGGGCTGTTGTATATAGAATAAAAGACATTCTCTTAACCAGGACGGCCAATACCGGCGGATTTTTCAGGTATAGCTTGATCTCATCCAATGCTTTTTGGCATTTCTGATCCCATATGAATAGGGTCCCTTTCTTCATCAGATGACTATATGAACGGTATTTTTCAGAGAGGATGGCTATGAACCGTCGGATATATGCGAGCTTTCCTTGGAGAGATCGTAGTTGCTTGAGGGTTCTTGGTGGGGGCATTTCCATAATTGCACTGATCTTTGAGGGATCGATTTCGATACCCCGGTGATGGATGATGAAGCCTAGGAATTTGCTTAATGAGACTCCAAACGCACACTTTAAAGGGTTCATTTTCAGATTATATTTTCGGAGACGCTCGAACACGATCCTTAAATTCTCCCAGTACTCCTCATAAGATTTCTTTTGACCAGAAGGTCATCGATATAGCATTCGACAATCTCATGTATGAGGTCATCGAATATCTTCATCATGGACCTTTGATAGGTTGCTCTGGCGTTTTTCAAAGTGAAGGGCATCAACTTGTAGCAAAATATGCCCCACGGAGTGTGGAAGTCTGTATGCTTTTGGTCTTCAGGATCCATCTTTATCTGGTTGTATCCCAAAAACCCATCCATAAAAGAAAAGACTTCATGAGCAGAAGTGTTATCCATCATCATCTCAGTAACTGGCACTGGGAAGTCATCTTTCTGGCATGCCTTGTTAAGGTCCCGAAAGTCTACAGAGATCTGGACCGTCCCATTCTTCTTCATCACAGGGACAATGTTAGCAATCCAGTCGGGATATTGGACTTCCTGGACGAAGCCGGAGTCTATGAGCTTCTTGAATTCGGCATTGATACTCATCTCAAGTTCAACCCGCATCCTTCTTGGCTCTTGCTTGACCAGTTTTATCTCTGGCGATATGGCCAGCTTCTATACCGCTATGTTTGGATCCAAACCACGCATCTCAGAGTAATTCAAAGCGAAGCAATCTTTTTACTCCATAAGCTCATCTTTTAAAGTGGTAATTTTTTAAGATAGCAGCTCACTGACGAAGGTTGGTCCAGGATAGTCTTTCGTTCCCAAGTCAATTATCCTTATGTTGTTTGCCGTAGTATGTTTTCCATCTTCTAGCTTTTTTAGTGCCTGTAGAAATTCCAAAATCTCCTCGCCATCGTCTTCATTTATGAAGCATTTGAAGAGCTTTATCATATTCTCACCCCCTTCCTCTTTTGGTATTTTTATCATGTGATAGGTATGATTCCGCCTCCATTTCTTCTGTCGAGAAGGTCCCAACCTGATGGCATAAGTTTTCATCGGCTCATGCTTTTGTGGCGAGCTTATCCTCCAGTTGTTGGACAACATGAACCTGTCTTGTTGATATTGGTCTTCTACCCAATTCTTGAATGTGAAACAGTTTTTAAGTGGGTGACTTAGTACTCGATAATAGGAGCAATAATCCGGATGATTGACTTCATTTACTTGCCCGGGATGCCGAGACTCTGGAAGTGTGATCATCTGGTGCTTCATAACAAGGCCGAATATTTTCATCGTCTTGTCTCTAGGGAATGAATATCTCCAGTCCATTTTCTTTATATGGGACGGGCTCCAATCGAACTTTTCTCGATTGAAAGGCATCTTGGGCCTTCCTTGTTTTCTTTGAATGTCGCCTGTGATCAGTGTCTTATTCTTATCTCCGCTTCGAGATTTTCCTCCTTCATGGGTGTACACAAGGGGCTGTGGATGAAAAGTATCATGATCTACTTTTTCCGCTGATTGCTCACCGAGACGCTGTTTCCTAGCCTTTTCATATATGGTCATTTCATGGTGTTCAGTCGAAAATATCGCATATTTGATATAACATTTTCCTTACTTTTCTTAAAAATCTAAATGTGTTTATTATGAATATAGAACATATTTGGGTTTATCTATAAAAATACTATTTACCATATATTTATATATTATAATTAATATTATGAAGGAAAATGTATGCATATAATATTTTGATAATTTAAATATGCATATCATATCAAATATCCTTAATCAATATTCTTAAAATATAATATCATATCTAATCGGTTAGGATAATATCTCAAAAATACCAAATATTACTAACATTATTTATTGAGATATTGTGCAAGGTTTAGTTCAGGTCAGGAGATCGAGAAGTTGAGATGTCGGGAATCAAAAATCTGCCGATAAAATTAAATAAAATCGAAGAATCAATACTGGCAGAGACTTAGAAAAGATATGAAGATTCCAGACATCAAATAAATCTCCATGTGTTATAGCGAAGCAGCTCCGGAATTCTGAAGCCAAGATCTCATCAACAAACCGCGCTTCCGCGACCAAATTAGCATCAATGCGGCGGATCCGCGGCCGATTCACTGAGTCAGGATTTGGGATTTTTAATTGTGATTTGCAACAACAAACCCTAATTCTGGGGATCTATAGTTTATGGTTTTAGGGCTATATAAAAGACCGCTAAACTTAGAAATCATCAATCTTTTTCACAAAGAAAATCATCGTCAAAGAACAAGTGATCCAAGACGGGTCCGCGATTCGACGTGATAAGGCGGCGTGAGTTCGACGGAGCATGTACTTCCTATAAGGCAGATATCGAGAGCAACTTCTTCTTCCTCTTATAATCTAAACTTTAAGGTATTGTACTTGTGAAGTTGATTAATAAAGGTAGATCATTAGATTAATTAGTTTGCATTTATTTTTACATCATTATCTATATCCGTTCTTCTTCTATCTCCATCATGCGCGGGTAATTCTCCGCTTGATAGGATTCATAAGATTATGGTAGAACAATGGATGAAAAAATATTTTAACTTCTTTTAAATTTTATGAAGTTTATAAACTTTAGCAAAATAATCGTTAACATCCTAATCGGGCACGCTACCAATTTATTGCTAGTCTCGACCGCGATTTGAAATCAGATTAACAATTGTTTTGTTAAGGGCTAGACATGAATAGAGATCAATGAAAGGACAAGGATCAATAGTGTGGAAACCTTAGTTTCTTCTAAGAACCATAATCCTCCTTCATCACTATCTATCTAGTTTTAAATTTATCAATAGATAAAAAGAGTTATCTTTTTTAGTCATCCATTACTACTAAATCCTAACGAATCCTACAAGCCCTCTTCTGATATAAAATCTACATCCGTCTTTAAACTAGATCTATATTCCACATCCGTGTTTAACATAGAACTAGAATCTATAACTAGACTTCACTATTATCTATTCTCCTTCCTCTTTTGTAATCAACACGTCTAAAGTAAGATTGAAAGATTCCACATATCCCTGAGGACGACTCGTACTCATCTCGGCTAGCTACACGCGACACCGTTATTGATTGCGGTTACGGCACACTCTAAAATAGAAATCAATAAAATGAAGTCTTTTCCGGGGATACATGCGTAAATTTTTTTTTTACTATTCGTGTTGAATTCTTATTCGATCAATATCATAAACAAAACAAAACCGCATCTTGCATATTTAACGATTAGTATGCGATTTTTGTGAGGGAATCTGGAGTCACTTTAGCGAGGAGATAAAAATTCAGAGTCATTCATAAAGACCCAGAGGAGCAAAGGAGGACACAGTGAAAAAATTAAACAAAGAACCCCGTAAAGTGCGGCGGAACCGTAGCCATATTGTGGAAACGGCGGCAGAACCGCGGCGGTCTTGAGGGATCGTGCATCCAAAATTCTCTAGTAACTTTCCTATATTTTTCTCTCTCCTCTGAAAAATCCAATAATATATTTTCTGCAAGATTCTTTGCAAAATATCACCGATCAAAAATCTTTTTGCGTGTTTTGTTTTGCGGGTTGTTTTTGCATATTTTAATACGGACTTTAAGGGGCAAAGACCAAATTCAGATTAGGTGGGGATTTCATCACCCTTCCTAGGCCCCATAAATCACAAAACGAGTATCTGCATCACCCTACATTAATTAAAAAAATCTAGACTAAGATTCTAAGGACTGTCGCGCTCAAGTAGGACAGAGGATGGTCATGGGTAGTCTATCGCTTATTCGCATTTCTTTTGTGGTGTCTGCGCAAGTGTGTCTAGGAGAGTGGTTACTTAATTAGGCCCGCTATTTTTGGTTATTCGTATAGCGGATATCTCCCACTTACCTAGCCGCAGGAGCGATAAAGAGGTGGTAGAGGATTGATCCTATGACTTGTCCTTTGGAATTCTAGGAGCGGTCTAGTGGCTTGACCTAGGTAACCTTAGTTTTAGGGTTTGCTTGTGCATTTTGTGATTTGTTGAGTCAACCCTCATGCCCCGCTTTCAAAGAAAAACAATCCAACTAGAGCTTAAATCATTCCATTTTCACCCTCCTTCCTCTTTCCTTTCTTCTAATGGGTAACCTAAATAGAAGAACTCTTGCCGAGCTTTGCTATCCAGAACCCGATATTTCTTTTTATCGTAATCACTTCGGTATACCATCCGACTCTACCATGTATTTAAGAGATCAGATAGAGCAAGCGGAAAGAAACAGTTGGCCACCTCACTCTAGGTCCTAACAACCGCATCGAAATTCTACATCTTCTTCTGTTGATACTCCATCTAACGCGTGTGAGGGAACTCCTAAACGCATGTCCATCACTGAGTATATAGTGAGGAATAACGGCCAATGTTTCAATCCGGTCAAACCGTTATGACAACAAACATGACCACTTTCGAAAGAAGATTTTACTGCTCGGTTTGTGGCGTATATGACATCTGTTGACAGTCGCCAACCAACCAACCAATATCAATATTCTTCTTATCACAATGTTGAACCTACTCCTACTTAATTTTCACAACCATTCGATTCCTATCAATCCTACCCGAGTTTTACACCTTCTCTAGACATTCCTTGTAATCAGTCATTTGGGAGTTTTACTTATCCACAAGAATTTCAATCTTATGTTGAAACCCCTTACCGACCGATGTCTAGTCTTGAACGGACCGGGGAAGAATATCGGGTAGCGACGTGCCGCCATAAAGAGGAATTGAATGTGTGCATGGCGGCCCTCAATAAACAAAATGAACGATTAACTAGTTTCAAACAAGCTCAAAATCTTCCAACGTATGATACGACCATAGGACAAATTGAGAATTTGGGTAGTGAGAGAGAGCGGTACACCCTTATAAATCAAACCTACCCATCCCAAATTGAAATCCACAACTCCATTTTCACAGATCTATCGAGTACACCAAATGATTCACCAATTAAAGATAGAATGTCTGATGAGTTGTGTGACTTTGTAGTGTTTGATTTACCCGATTGTGAGGAGTCCATACACCCAATCCTTGTGATCTCTACACCTTCATTCTAGAACCTGAATTGATTGAAACCCCTACTTTTGATGAGGTGTCTGAGACTTGTAACCTTCACTTAATTGAGGATATTGACGTTGGGGATATATTGGATGATGAACCCGAAATTTTGGATGGCTTTGTCCCACTAATTCATCAGGTCCTTTCACTCCCGTGTGGTCATCATCTCGAGCCTTTAACCATTCTTCCCGAACCCCATATGCGTCTTGAAATTGATGATAAATGTATGACCGAAAAGCAGAACGAAATTCAGCCTTCATTTCCCACATCTGGTTCAGCAATACTCAACACACTAATTTGTTTACCCATTTCACCTCCCACTTTCTCTGGTTCTTCTTCTAATCAACCTTTACTTCTAGCAAGTGATGATAAATCACAATCCGATATTTCGAGTTCGATAATTCTAGAAAGACAACTTGATCTAGATACTTTTAAGAATGAGGAAGATGAGTTTTTCGAGTCTCCTACCTCTATAATTTTTGACAAATCAAGTGTGTTGAATTCTGGCCCGACACTTATGTTAGTTGTATGTATGCCCTAGAGGCCATTATTTTACCTATGATGTATATTATAGTGGATGCTTCGACATATATAGAGAGGACAATCTTACTCGACATGATAGTATGCTATCTGGTTGCTCTTTATCTTAACATATATACTTATCTCTTGATACTGTCTTATGGTTACATGTTGGTAAAGCCCTTAGGATGTATACTTGACTACCAGGATTATGATGCAGATCATACTAGTGGGGCCATGGTAGTCCATAAGTTCATCCTTTAATGTTCTTAGTTGTGGATGTATCGAGACAGGGTATCGATATACCAGAGTAGACTAGCGTATACGCTTCTCGACCCATGAGATAGGTGATGGATGATCTCATATTCATTAGTGTTTGACATCAGAGATGGTATACGGGTCCTCAGTGGAGACTGGGTACACTGGACGGACTCACCGAGAACTCCTAGATGGTATTATACCTGACGTAAGATAGCAGTTCTCTGATGATACTGGTACAGGTTAGTCTGTAGACCCGAGATCGTCATAGAGTCTTATGTGATTCCCACTGTGCTTTGATTTCCACCTTACCACGTTCAAGAGGACGTGTAAAACAATGGTTTTTGGGTACAGTCCCGAGTCACGAAGAGGCAATGAGCGATAGGAGGGGATTTCGTCTCTCCCGGTATTGGGGGTAGATGTCGTGCTGTGCTAGATTAGCTATAACTGGAAGTCCCTGGACATGGATGATTTGGAGATTTACTGGTAAGTGTTATCAGTAGTTCTCGATCCATTATGAGCCTTGTATCAGCATGACTTATAGAGTTATTGGGGACTGACGTTTACCACTCCTAGACTTGATATGCGACATCTTAGACGAAGAGACCAGACTGTACGGTAGTGTTACTGACAGGTTTTACAGGAGCTAGAGCGGGCTTGCTTGTTGATTTTCTGATCGCTCAATATCTGGGTAGCCGTTATGTCTAGCTAGTACCGTTGACGGCTTGTGGGTGCTTGATATGATCATCACTTACTGCCGGCGTATTGACGAGTCTTTAGAGTCCTACATAGAAGTTTTACTGGCTCAGGCAAAACAAGGTAGGAGCGCATATATGATATGTGCGGAACCGAGAATAATAAGAGTATCTGATACCATATTCTATTCTCACGATTTATTCGTATCAGTCGGTTGTATGTGATATAGTCGGGTTATCGAATCAAGTGTTGATTCAATAAGTTGATATAGATTATATTAGTCGGTTGTATGAGATATAACCGGATTATTAAATCAAGTGTTGATTTAATAATTTAATGTATAATTGTATATGTGATATACTAGATTATATTAACAAATATTAGCTCACTTAAACATTTCTTTTCTCACTTGTGTGTGCATATAATATATATGTGATATATATATTATTGTACATTTTTTTGTGTCATGGTTGATGATACATGCAACATGTGTGTATGAGACTTACACCATGATAAAGATAATGTAGGGTTTATTTATTTATGGTAATTCAATTATTAGTTGGAATTTTTTCACATGGCATGAAGCTTCATGAAGCTTTGAGATCCATTGACTTAGTCCACTAGTTTTGTTTTACACTAGATATTTTGTTAACCCAGCCATTATCTAAACTCATGGTTAAGTCTCTATATAAGTAACATTAGATATTTTCTCACCCATGGTTGCCATTCACTCTCACAACATTATCTCTCTTCATCTTCTTCTTCAAGCTCAAGAGCTTTCTAGATTTTGAGCAAGTGAGAAATAATAGTGAGAAAAATAATTCTAAAGTGAGCCAAAATCCTACTTCATCATCCTCTACTAGATTAGCACTTTAGTATAGGGTGTTAGCTTCACTAATCTCTCATTAATGAAGTAGTAGCTTGGGTTAGGGTCTCCTCAACGTAGATCATTTTCGGCCTCGAAGACTTCAAGCAAGTTCGTTCCTTTCTTCTTGTGAAGCCATGCTAGAGTCCGTAAGATCACTACTTGGAGCGAAGGGACTACTACACGGAGCTATTGAAGTGGAGGACCGGTCTACAAAGATTGTATTCCTAATTCACTTAGTTGTAAAGTAGTTTACAATATGTTTCGTATGATTCTCTAGTTAAAGATTCTAGTTTAGGTTTCTTTAAAACGGCAAAAATTTGAAAATGGCATGGACGATACCTCCCGAAATCTTGCTGTCGTTCATAGGAACCCTAAAGTGGTATCAGAGCATAGCTAGAGAATTAGACGGATTGTGTAGGATTACGAAACCAAAACAACTCCAAAACTTGAAACAAGATTACCCAGTTTCTGTCAATTTTAAAGAGTGCTCTAAAATTTTTTTAAACAACTATAGAATGATATTTGAGATATTAAATGAACACAGAAGAAATTTGAACTCATTTGGCTGGTTTTTGGCCGAGCACTTTTCCATGAAAACTGAGCAGGCCGGCCGTACAGTCTGTTCTAGGCTTCAAATTTTTTTTGTGTTCTGGTCTCTGGGTGTTAGTGTTTCAGGTGTTGTTTGTTTTTACTAAATTTGCATATGATGTTAACTTTCTGCAAAGGCAACTCGGAGTGTTTCGTAGATGTAATCTAACAGTTTTTCGGGTTATTTTAGACGGTGTTAAAAAGTTCGAACGGATATCAAATACCCATTTTAACCCTCGCCGGAAATTTTCCAGGTGTTGGATTTTTCCTTAGTTTAAAACTTTCAGAAAATCATGCAAGCGATACTGTGGACCCTCTAGAAAAACGAAACCTTAACTCGATTATGTGACTGTCAGAACACCACTAAACCTTAGGGTTTGTGGTAGTTCAGCGGTGCCATATGTGAGGCATTGGTTGACCCTTCTACGGCTGGTTCATATGAGCTGTAGCATGTACCGAGTATTTTTAAACTACGATCAAGTGTTGAGCTTTTTGGGAAATTTTGGGTGTTTGTTGATTCGATCGGAATGTTTAACATCGTCTAGCTATTTGTAGAATGTGATACATTATGTGGAATTTATATAGTTAGGCATGAAATCCAAAGTTTGTGATATTTTGGGTTTATGATGTCTAAGGTTATTATGAATTCCAAATGTTGTAGTTTGACGTTTTCTTTTCTGCGACCGTAAGTGTAATATGTGGTGTATCGCCAGTTTCGTTGCTATATGTCAACGATAATTGGAATACGCATATTTACTTACGTTGATGACATGTGATGTTATGTGTTGCTGTGATATGTTATATTGGATCATCGTGTTTTGGTTAGCCGAAGGTTTTATGTGAGATGAGAGTTTTTATTTTCATTCATGTAGAATTTATTGTATGTAATATTCTTTTATTGGGACACTTCCGGGTTGAGGATGATGGCACCATTGTTGTATATTATTTATTTTTCCGCATTAGGATAAACCCAAGGAGGGGAGCATAAGTAGCCGGGTTTAAGAGTCCAGTGGGAGACCAATTCGAGGAGTCGAGTCCTGGTCTCCTGACTCTAGAATTGGTAGGGATGCTTGCCGCTCTCATAGGGGTTTAGAGATGTGGGTTTGTCTATTCATCGTGACCGTGGAATCCGTGTTTTATACAAGCTCAGAATAAAACACGAACCTTCTAGTATATCCAATATTTCATATGTTATCTTCTACTGCAGATATTTTGTGATGTGATCACTGTGGATTCTGAGACGAATGGCTATATATTATATATGAGATATATAATAGACGTTGCTTATGTTTTACACCCGCGCTAGTCCTGCCCCGGTATGCCATTAGTTAAGTAACCTAACGGTGCATAACGGGACATTATGGCGAATGCGGATGGCATAAGCGTACGTTGTATTTTCATTTCTTCTGTAATGCTTAGGAAGCGTAAATGATGGGACTTCATTAATGAGATTAATGAAAGAAAAGAAACCTAAAAGATGTTGTAGAATTAAATTTTCAAAAAGGGTTGCTCTAGTTTTTGCTTTGTATAGCAGTATTCCTTATAGAATATCCAGCACCTTATTCGATAAGAAAAGAGCCGAGATCCCTTCACCGGGAGTGACCTCTTTAGAAAAACTAGCAGATGCTACAACTCACTCGGTTTTGATTTTGATTGCTTCTTCTAGTGCTTGCTTTGCATAGTGATATTTATGAAATATCCTGCACCTTATTCGATAAGGAAAGAGCCGAGATCTCTTCACCGGGAGTGACCTCTTTAGCAAAACTAGTAAAAGCCTCAAAAACACTCCTTTTCAAAAATCCCTCAATTTTACAACGATATCAAGTTCATTACGCTCATGGTTTTCTTAAAAAACCTGCGTAACCCTCCGTCATTTCAGTTAAGTACTATTTAGTATTCGTGTTGCGCTTGTTGATCTCTGTCAAGACGTAGTGTGTGGTAGTTGATTAGTGCTTATCTATAAAGCATGTGATTCGATTGGATTAGGATAGTCGTATGACCTTGTTAACCTCTGTCAAGGGTCGTGCGGGTGGGTTTGATTCAATCAGAAATGACGGGTTGAACTTGACTAGTGCACTATGATTTGTTAACCTCTGTCAAGGTCATAGCATTCTAGGGGCAAAATATTATCGGGAATTTCAAGTGTTGAAATTTGCAATGAGATTGCTTACCTTCTATGAGATAGATGGATCCTGATACCCACCGCGAGTAAGAGTTACTCCTGGGAGAGTTTTACACATGACAATTAGCCGATCAAGTAGGTGTCTAGAAAGGTGTCAACGGGGTTATTCCTCTGGAAAAACGAGCTTTATTTTAATTAAGTCCGTACGAAAGCATGGGAAACCTCCCTCAAAGTACCGGCACTGGCATGGCTGAAAGATTGGCAAAATTGTAGGGTGTAATTAATCTTGGCTATTCTTAGTTTTTAGGGTTTGAAGGAAGATTTGATAAAAACAGTGGGAGCCATCCTGATTAGATAAAATAATAACCAATCTGATCTTGCAAGAGCATGCGCTAAAATATTTTCTTCTCTCTCTCTCCAGGTAGCGACCATGTCAGGCCTTAATCAAGATAATAATATGGATGTATTGACTGAACCCGCTTGTTATACTGAGCTGGGGAACGTTGGTTCCGTTCTTTCTTATAATTGTTATAAGACAGATCAGGAAATAGGGGATTATCCGGATTCTCACGCCGCCCAAACGAAGAATGAGTATGTTGATGCATCTTCTTCAGGTGTGTTTGTTATCTTGAACTGTTTCTTAGTTCGCTCTACGTCCTGGGTATTGGATACCGGATTGGGATCCCACATATGTAATATGTTACATGGGCTAAAGAAAGGTAGAGAACTGAAAATGGGTGATCATTCCGTAAGAGCAGGGAATTGTGCAAATGTTGCAGCCAAAGCAGTTTGCGAATATCATCTTGTATTACCAAATGGTAATACATTGATTCTGAACGAATGCTATTACATTCCGACCCTGATATGCAATCTTATATCAGATTCTTTATTAAGTAAAGAAGGATATAATTTTGTAGTACAGGATAATTTTATGAACATCTTTCTGAATCAAAAGTTGATTGGATCAGGCTCGAATTAATGGCATATACGTTCTAAATCAAACCACAGTTCTTAACATACAAAACACACACAAGAGGAAGAGTTCAGAAATGAATGAATCCTTCTTGTGGCATTGTAGACTAGGTCATATCAATGCGACACGATTAGCTAAGTTACATAAGGATGGATATTTGAATTCGTTTGAATTTTCATCTTATGACACTTACCAGTCATGTCTCAAAGGCAAGATGACCAAAACTCCGTTTAGTGGACACGGAGAATGAGTTACGGAACTCTTGGGACAGATACATAGTGATGTATGTGGTCCCATGTCTATACATTCCAGGGATGGTTCTTCGTACTTCATTACATTCACTGACGATCTCTCAAGATACGGACATGTGTTCCTGTTGAAACACAAGTCTGAAGCTTTTGAGAAATTCAAAGAATATAAGCACGAAGTCGAGAACCAAAAGGGTAAAAGTATTAAAATCCTACGATCAGATCGGGAAGGAGAATACTTGAGCAATGAGTTCCGAGACTATCTAAAAGAGAATGGAATTCTCTCTCAGCTTACTCCTCCGTATACACCACAGCACAACGGTGTATCGGAGCGGAGGAATCGCACCCTATTAGATATGGTGCGCTTTATGCTGAGCACCGCTGAGTTACCTTTTTCCTTTTGGGGTTATGCACTTGAAGCAGCAGCATACCTATTGAATCAGGTTCCATCAAAATCTGTATCTACCACACCATATGAGATATGGAGTGGGAAGAGACCATGTCTTAAACGAGTTAAGATATGGTGTTGTCCGGCCTATGTCAAAAAGCAAAATCAGGAAAAACTCGAGGCATATACATTCAAATAGATATCTATTCTACCACAGTGAATAACAAAAGGTGTTTATTGCTCAACATGCCACCTTTTCAAAAAAGGAATTTCTTGCAAAAGAAATTAGTGGCGAAGAGGTAGAACTGGAAGAAGTTCCAACAGAACAAACCACAATTGAAGATTTAGTGGAGCCCGAGGATTCGATAGTTCCCAACGAACCTCAGCCTCTCCGCCGATCTAGTAGGGTTTCTCATCCACCTGAGAGATACTATGGTTTTCTTATTGATGGTGGAAGCGAGGATTGCATCATGGAGGATGATGACCCAACTAGCTTCGAGCAGGCCATCACGAGTGGGGACTCTGTGAATTGGCTGGATGCAATGCGATCTGAGATGGAATCCATGTACACCAACAAAGTTTGGACTTTAGAAATTGCTCCTGAAGGGGTAAAACCCATTAGGAGCAAATGGATCTTTAAGAAGAAACTTGGTGTAGATGGAAAAGTTGAGACTTTCAAAACTAGACTTGTTGCAAAGAGTCTTCGTCAACGACCAGGTGTGGATTATGACGAAACCTTTTCTCCAGTGGCTATGCTTAAATCCATCCGGATCCTACTTGCCATTGCTGCATACCATGACTACGAAATCTGGCAATTGGATGTTAAGACCACCTTTCTAAATGGTGATTTAGAAGAGAGCGTGTACATGACTTACCCAGAGGGCTTCATAGGCAGTGGGAGCAGCGGAATGGTGTGCAAGCTGCTTAAATCCATCTACGGGTTAAAGCAGACATCGCGGAGTTGGAACATCTGTTTTGATGTCGTTGTCAAAGAGTTTGACTTCATAAAAAACGTAGATGAACCTTGTATATACAAGAAGGTGGCAGAGAGTAAGGTTGTCTTCCTCGTATTGTACGTGGATGACATACTCTTGATAGGAAATGATATTCCTATGCTGCAATCGGTCAAGCTCTTCTTATCACAAAGATTCTTAATGAAAGTTCTAGGTGATGCCTCCTACATCTTGGGGATTAAGATCTATAGAGATAGATCTAAATGGTTACTGGGATTATCCCAATCCAGGTACATTGACACCATACTGAAGAGGTTTAGTATGGAAGAATCCAAGCGTGCGTTTTTACCCACGATCTCAGGACTCACTCTCTCTAAAAAGATGTCTCCCAAGACAGATTTGGAGAGAGCTCGCATGCAAGGGATACCCTATGCTTCGGTAGTAGGCTCTATCATGTACGCGATGCTATGTACCAGATCTGATGTAGCATACTCACTAAATGTAGTGAGTAGGTATCAAGAAGATCCAGGAGAGAGTCATTGTACAGCTGTGAAGAGCATTCTCAAGTACTTGAGAAGGACTAAAGAGATGCTCTTGGTGTATGGTAACGGAGAACTCCAAGTGGAGTCCTTTACTGATTCGATCTTCTAGAGTGATAAGGACGACTCTAAGTCGGTCTCGGGATTTGTCTTTACCTTCAATGGAGGGGCGGTATGCTGGAAGAGTTCCAAGCAGGAAACCGTAGCAGACTCGATGATGGAGGCTGAATACATCGCAGCCAACGATGCTGCCAAAAAGGCTGTCTGGATGAAGAAGTTCATAACTGAACTTGGAGTGGTTCCATCCATTGAATATCCAATACCTTTGTATTATGATAACAATGAAGCGGTGCCTTTGTCCAAGGAACACAAGTCCCATCAGCGATCCAGGCATATTCTGAGACGGTATCACTTGATCCGGGAGATATTTGATCGCTGGGAGATCGAGGTCAGGAGAGTTGACACGAAGAACAACACAGCGGATCCACTCACGAAGGCCATTCCTCAGATACAGTTCGAGAGACTCTTCGGGATGTTGGGTATGCGATACTACAACAGCTGGGCCTAGTGCAAGTGGGAGATTATTAGTTCTATGTATGCCCTAGAGGCCATTATTGTACATATGATGTATATTATAGTGGATACTTGGACATATATAGAGAGGACTTTCTTGCTCAACATGATAGTATACTATCTGGTTGCTCTTTATCTTAACATGTATACTTGTCTCTTGATACTGTCTTATGGTTACATGCTGGTAAAGCCCTTAGGATGTATACTTGACTACCAGGATTATGATGCAGATCATACTAATGGGGCCATGGTAGTCCATAAGTTCATCCTTTAATCTTCTTAGTTATGGGTGTATCGAGACAGGGCATCGATATACCAGAGTAGACTAGCGTATACGCTTCTCAACCCATGAGATGGGCGATGGATGATCCCATATCCATTGGTGTTTGATATAAAAGATGGTACACGGGTGCTCAGTGGAGACTGGGTACACTGGACGGACTCGCCAAGAACTCCTAGATGGTATTATACCTGACGTCAGATAGCAGTTCTCTGGTGACACTAGTACAAGTTAGTCTTTACACCCGAGATCGTCATAGAGTCTTGTGTGATTCCCACTGTGCTTCGATTTCTACCTTACCACGTTCAAGAGGACATGCAAAACGGTGGTTTTTGAGTATAGTCCCAAGTCACATGGAGGCAATGAGCGATAGAGGGGATTTCGTCTCTCCCGGTATTGGAGGTAGATGTCGTGCTGTGCTCGATTGGCTATAACTGGAAGTCCCTGTCCATGGCTGATTTGGAGATTTACTGGTAAATGTTATCAGTAGTTTCTCGACCCGTTATGAGCCTTGTATCGACATGACTTATAGAGTTATTGGGGTCTCACGTTTACCACCCCTAGACTTGATATGCGACATCTCAGACGAAGAGACCGGACTGTACGGTAGTGTTACTGACAGGCTTTACAAGAGCTAGATCGGGCTTGCTTGTTGATCTTCTGATCGTTCAATACCCGGGTAGCCGTTACGTCCAGCTAGTACAGCTGACGGCTTGTGGGTGCTTGATATGATCATCACCTACTGCCGGCGTATTGACGAGTCTTTAGAGTCCTACACAGAGGTTTTACTGGCTCATGCAAAATGAGGTAGGAGCACATATGTGATATGTGCGGGACCGAGAATAATACGAGTATGTGATACTGTATTCTATTCTCGTGATTTATTTGTATCAGTTGGTTGTATGTGATATAACCGGGTTATCGAATCAAGTTTTGATTCGATAAGTTGATACAGATTATATTAGTCGGTTGTATGTGATATAGCTGGATTATTAAATCAAGTGTTGATTTGATAATTTAATGTATAATTGTATATGTGATAAACTAGATTACATTAACTAATATTAGCTCACTTAAACATTACTTTTCTCACTTGTGTGTGTATATAATATATATGTGATATATATTATTGTACATTTTTTTGTGTCATGGTTGATGATACAAGAAACATGGGTGTATGAGACTTACACCATGATAAAGATAATGTAGGGTTTATTTATTTATGGTAATTCAATTATTAGTTGGAAATTTGTCACATGGCATGAAGCTTTATGAAGCTTTGAGATCTATTGACTTAGTCCACTAATTTTTTCTTACACTAGATATTTTGTTAACCCAACCATTATCTAAACTCATGGTTAAGTCTTTACATGAGTAATATTAGATATTTTCTCACCCATGGTTGCCATTCACTCTCACAACATTATCTCGCTTCATCTTCTTCTTCAAGCTCAAGAGCTCTCTAGCTTTTGAGAAGTGAGAAATAATAGTGAGAAAAACAATTCTAAAGTGAGCAAAAATCCTATTTTATCATCCTCTACTAGATTAGCACTTTAGTATAGGGTGTTAGATTCACTAATCTCTCATTAGTGAAGTAGTAGCTTAGGTTAGTGTCTCCTCGACGTAGATCATCTTCGGCCTCGAAGACTTCAACTAAGTTCATTCCTTTCTTCTTGTGAAGCCATGCTAAAGTCTGTAAGACCACTACTTGGAGCGAAGGGACTACTACATGGAGCTATTGAAGTGAAGGACCGGTCTACAAAGGTTGTATTCCTAATTCACTTAGTTGTAAAGTAGTTTAAAATATGTTTCGCATGATTCCCTAGTTAAAAATTCTAGTTTAGGGTTCTTTAAAACGACAAAAATTTGAAAATGGCATGGACGATGCCTCCCGAAACCTCGCTATCGTTCATAGCAACCCTACAACTTATTGACATTGAAACCTTCAATCTGACCATCGATGAAAGTTTCGAAAATATTTTCGCCGACGAACTCGCATTCCTAAACGACACAGATTTTCTGATTAATCAACCTCCACCTGAAAAAGTTGAACCACCACCATTTCCTCTTATTCCATACGAGAATGTGCCTACTCATCCCATTCCTAATTATTCACATTCTCATTTCCGTTCACCATTATTGTTTCGTATTTATCAACTGAGACGTAAACCATACCACCTCATATCTCCCCACTTCATCAAATCTCTGATCTTCCACCAACCAGTGTGTTACATCGATAAAATATTTGAATGGTTGGTGTTGACTTTTGTTCTTTGTAAGACTTTGCATAAACCAATAACTTTAACCCCCCTCATAATTTTAAATGCTTAATACGATTTTACTCAAGTTTGGGGGGAATATATTTTGGTTATTGAACGAAAAGAAAAATTTACTAAATTGTGAGCCAAAAATAAGTTTGGGGGAGGATTTCACTGTCATTATTTCTTGTCCCCTTTGATAACATTTCCTTCCAAGTCTACAGTTTTTTTTAAGCTTAACAGATGAAATCAGTGAGGACACTGCTGCAAACAGGTTTGGGAGAGGTTTGTACTTATTCACGTAATATTTTGCATTATACTATATATAAGCACAAAAAAATTTGATAATGAAAGTTTGAAGGAGAAAATTTACATATGAAAGATAAGAATAGTTTAAGAAAAGCAAGAAAGTTAGATATTTTCTTAAACGAAATTAGTAATAAGTAGTTATGAGCCGTTGTCCCAAAGGTTGGTAAGGTGAAGAAAATTACTAATATGAGGATAAAAATAAGTCTGAAAATTAGTCCCTATTCTTGAGACCAGACATTTGAACGTTGATACCGCACTATACGCATTTAAACACATTTTGCAACTTGGGATAGTAGAGGATACCTTGAAATGCTCTTGTCTAAAAGCCTTAGTATGAAAAAAAAGAAGTATAAGTAGTGAAGAAGAAAAAATAAATACTGGTTTTGTAATTACTTAAGGCGGCATAAAAAAAATTTAGCGAGGGTGTTTTATCACCTAGTGCCTTAAACCAACAGGTTTGGGAGCCACTGCTAAGCCTTAGGTGTTGCAAGACGAGAAAATTACGCCTTAATGTGCGAACACATTTGTAATCGGTTGGTTAGTATCTTAAGAAGTATTAACGGTCGTATGAAGGATGTGTGAGCAATTTCATCGAAAATATTCACCGACTAAAAAGTACTAAGGAAAATGAACAAGAGTATGATTGCTTGATTTGAATTCTCTCAGTGTAGGGATGTCTTTTACACACACGTAGGGGTATATAATCGATGTTTGGATGAATGGTAGGGAGGAAGAATAAAGACGATGTTTTATTTATGGATGATGCGATTTCTAATATCTTTTCACGATCATTAAGATAGGGCTCATGGCAACTGAAAAGCTGGTGTAATTGGAAATTCTTATTTTCAAGTTCTTTCTTTTATAGTTCTTATCTTTATATATAACTTTCACTATCTTTCTTTTATTATAGAATTTTGTGGGTGTAATCCGCTGAAAACCCTCACGAGACAATACTCCTCCTAGTAGGGGCACCTAGAATTTTAACGGCTTGTTGCACGTGCTCAGTGCAATCATGTTGCCTACGAAAGTGTGCTACTTAGGTTTTTCTTTTTCTCCCTCTCTTGAATAAATAAGTTTACTCAGGACGATCAAAGTTAAGTTTGGGGGTATTTGTTCAGTCAAAAATATCGCACATTTGATATAACATTTTCCTTACTTTTCTTAAAAATCTAAAGGTGTTTATTATAAATATAGAACATATTTGGATTTATCTGTAAAAATACTATTTACTATATATTTATATATTATAATTAACATTATGAAGGAAAATATATTTATATAATATTTTGATAATTTAAATATGAATATCATATCAAATATCCTTAATCAATATTCTTAAAATATAATATCATATCAAATTGGTTAGGGCAATATCTCAAAAATACCAAATATTACTATCATTATTTATTGAGATATTGTGAAAGGTTTAGTTCATGTCAGGAGATCGAGAAGTTGAAATGTCGGGAATCAAAAATCTGCCGATAAAGTTAAATAAAATCAAAAAATAAATACCGGCAGAGACTCAGAAAAGATATGAAGATTCCAAATATCAAATAAATTTCCATATGTCAAACGAAGCAGCTCCAGAATTCTGAAGCCAAGATTTCATCAACAAACCGCGCTTCCGCGGCCAAACTAGCATCAATGTGGTGGATCCATGGCCGATTCACTGAGTCAGGATTTAGGATTTTTAATTGTGATTTGCAACAACAAACTCTAATTCTGGGGATCTATAGTTTAAGGTTTTGGGGCTATATAAAGGACCGAAGGCTAAACTTAGAAATCATCAATCTTTTTCACAAAGAAAATCACCGTCAAAAAACAAGTAATCCAAGACAGGTCCGCGATTCGACGTGATAAGGTGACGTGAGTTCGACAGAGCATCTACTTCCTATAAGGCAGAGATCGAGAGCAACTTCTTCTTCCTCTTGTAATCTAAACTTGAAGGCATTGTACTTGTGAAGTTGATTAATAAAAATAAATCATTAGATTAATTAGTTTGCATTTATTTTTACATCATGATATCTATCCGTTCTTCTTCTATCTCCATCATGTGTGAGTAATTCTCCGCTTGATAAGGTTCGTAAGATTAGGATAGAATAATGGATGAGAAAATATTTTAACTTCTTTTAAGTTTTATGAAGTTTATAAAGTTTAGCAAAACAATCGTTAACATCCTAATCGGGCGCGCTACCAATTTATTGCCAGTCTCGACCGCGATTTGAGATCAGATTAACAATTGTTTTGTTAAGGGCTAGACATGAATAGAGATCAATGAAATGACAAGGGTCAATAGTGTGGAAACCCTATTTTCTTCCAAGAACCCTAATTCTCATTCATCACTATCTATCTTGTTTTAAATCTATCAAAAGATAAAAGGAGACATCTTTATTAGTCATCTATTACTACTAAATCCTAACGAACCCTACAAGCTCTCTTCTGATATAAAATCTACATCCGTCTTTAAACTAGATCTATATTCTGCATCCGTGTTTAACATAGATCTCTCA